>CM060904.1:219680548-220083048 GCA_030737815.1 Allium fistulosum | reverse complement strand
CTCTCTTCAAAGCTGCCACTCACTAGTGCCGCATCTTTTTGGTCTTATACTTTATCAACCAAGGCAATTCACTAAGAAGCATGATGCCAACATAATAACAGGCATCACATATCAATCAATGTCACATTTCATGAATATCGCATGTTATCGATGTCGCACAACATCAATGCCATAGAAATGTCAAAGGCAATGCAAAGAAAGAAGATTAAAATCATTCACAAGAGCAAATTCAAGAGGATTTAGTATATTTCTCTTTATAAAGCTTCAATGACATTCAAGTTGAAGCCATCACCACGATAGCAATCAAAATCCCACATCGCCAATTGGAGCAAGGCTACCTCCTTCCAACCACTATAAATAGAGATGTACCCCCTCATGGAAGGGGGCCTTAACCTTTTTTTCACTCTTATCACATTTTCCAATTAGGATTTTCTTCAAGTTCTCTTTATTGGGAGCTCGAGGATAAACTAATGGCATAAAAGATAATAAGGGAGAAGATGACATATTTGTAAACAAGGGCCTACGCAATTAGATAATCACATATTTGCATATTTTGTAACATATTCATGATTGAATAAAGAACATGATTTGAGCCTATAGCCTATATTTGTTTGATCTTGCCTATTTTATCTTTTGAACTTATGAATTGTGCTTTAAACAATCTTGTGAATATTATAAAACCAAGAGGTATTATTGGAATATTTTCGGACATGTCTCCTTGTACACACATCTTGAACGTTGAACCAAATTTTGGTTTAACAGTTTTGGCGCTAGAACGAGGGTTTGAACCTCCGTATGTTCGAAAATGAATGAAATACCCTAAAAGGATTTGAATTTCATATTTTAGGAAAAATTTCAAATCCAATCCCCTTTAGATTTAAAATATGGAAAATGATCATTATTAATATTTGCAGGAGCTAACGGAAAACAGCATGAATCAAACAACAATTGTTAATACCGCTTACTTACGACATCAACTTCACACATTTATAGCATCACGACATCACGTGATTCAACAATCTTGCTCATTCACCATTCCGATTATAATCAAAGGCCGCCTCCTACCCATAAAATATTCAACATCAATTACCATCTATTTGTCATAACTTATTCAACATCAAAGTGTAGAAAAGATCGAACTTATAGATTTGGATGAATTTGAAGTAGATCTGGATGATTCCAAAGTAAATTTGGATAGTTTCGAAATTAAGCTGGATTTCAACTCGAAGGTCCGATTTTACTTGTTAGATCCGAATTATGCAACTTGATAACAAAGAAGGTTTATCAATGTCGTAAGTGTGAGTAATGGCGGAAATCGGCTCTATGCCAAGGTGGAAGTTGATGGCACCGAATTAGCAATAACTTTGGGATAAGTGATGTCAATAATGTTTAATACCACAGAGTTGTATGATGGTATAGACTATTTGATGCCGCAAGTATTCATTGGCGCCATGTGATCAATATTGCAAATAATCAATACCACAAGTAATCAATACCACCAAGTAATTAATACCGCATATAAAGTTATACCGTAAGTTATCCAATGCCGTAAATAGGCAACGCCATATGATATCTGATGCCATAGGGTAAACAATGCCTTAAATCTGAGTGTTATTTCAAGGAGCTGAAGTTCTAGGTTCTATGTTGAAGCCCAACTCCGTATCTAAATTCAAGGATTAAGATAAAAAATTAATGTATCTGGAACCATGGGACTCACATCGAAAATGGATAGTATTTTGAGATTTGGATTTCAATTTATATCGTAGATCACCAAATCCATGCCAAAATAGAGAACCCCATGCCTAAGTTCAGAAGCTTAGAATTCATGTCTCAAATAAGCAGGCCACATTTTGAAAATTAACGGATTTTAGAAATTAACAGATTTGAATATGAAGTGCTTTCAAAATTAATGTTTTTAAAAGCTTATATATTTCATAAATATAAGGGCTACGAATTAACATATGCATTGAAATTTTAAATATATATTCTATTCTAAAGGAATCATAATTCGAATATTATCAGGTGTGAGATATATAAAAGTTTCATATATCTGTATAATTTTGAAAATAACCAGGTTTTGATTTTGAAAATATTTAGTTTCGAATATAAGAAGTTTTATCCATACATGGTTTTTATACGAACAGTTCTATATACATTAGTTTTTAAGAACATCAGAGCTTTGGAAAACGTACAAGTTTTGAATGCATATACTAGTTTTGGGATATTTGTGATTTTAAAAAGCATTAAGTCTCAAAAATATTAGTTTTGAATATATATGTATATATATACACTTTGAGTGGATATTTGGCTTTGAGTATATATAGGTTCTGATGTATGACAAGCTTTGGATAATGTAAGTTTTAAATATACGTAGTTTCGAAAATGAGCAATTGCAAGTATGTATGGCTTCATACATATATGGTTTTAAGTATATAAGTTTAGTACATATATATTTGGTTTCATAAATAAAGCTTTTGAATAATAAGCTTCAAATATATATGTCATGCTTTGAAAAAGTTTTTAGTATGTCATGTTTTTGAAAATGTACAAGTTTTGAGTGCATCGTCAAAATTTCGAATATACAAAGCTTTGGATAATACCTGGTTTTGAATATATCTTATTTTAAATATTATGGCTCCATTCTTCATATCTTGGTTATAACTATGTCAGTATCATAAGTACGTATAATTTCAGATATATGCACTTTATAAAAATTATTATTGAAAGTAAATGTTTTTTGAAATATGAAAAGTTTCATATATTTGAGCTTTCGAAAATTATACATGATTCCAAAATCGGAAAGATTTCAAGTTTATTAATTCCAAAGGGAAAATAATTTCGAAAATGAGGAATTCTGGAAAAATTTGATCATGAAAGTTATCGAACTTCATATCAAGGTTTCAAATAAGTGTAGGATTTAAAAGTATAATATATGAAGATTTCAAACATGTATATTGAGTTTTCAAATGGAATGGAACATAAGCTTTCGAATATAAAACAGTTTTATTATAACGACCTGAAATTTTTAACGTTTTGAATAGGAATATTTAAATTTTTTTAATATTTAGATTTGATTCGGATTCTAATTAATAGTAATAAAATCAAATTTAATAAATAGTGACTTAATTTTTAATAACTTATTTTTAAATGAATTTATAGTATTTTTCCATTATTTTTAATTTGAAAAATATTTAAATTGCCGTTCGATGATTTTTTGGCAAACGATTTTATTTTGTGATTTTACAAAATTTAATAACCAGTATATTTTATTTTTGTTTTGTGATCTGTCCCATCATTGTGCACGATCGTATTTTTATTCGTATCATTCACGGTCCGTACGCGAACAGTGGGATACCAAAATTATTTCTTTTCAAAAATATTTTAAATTAAAAATCAAATCAAATTCAAAAGTTTTGTCAAATCTTGATATGTGATATGGGTATGGGAATGTAGGTTTACTTGTAAAATTTGTTTAATTTGGGAAATCTTGTTTATCTTGTGTGTAAAGTAGTGTATTTGCTTTGTTTATAAAAGTGAGATCACAATGAACACCTTCCTTTATTTTCCAATCTTCCTCTTCTTTTTAGTTTGGCTTCCCGTAAACCAAATTTCACATTTTCCTTTTTTATAAAATTTCAAAATCAAAAATCAAACAATTTAGTGGGCTAAAATTTTTGCGATAAATCTTAGTGGGTTTGTTAGAGCAAGATCTTCCTTTTGGTATTGATTTTGGGTGGTGTTCGACCGTGCTTTGGAGACTGGCGAAGTGTACAGAGGTGGTCGGAGCTGTGCTGGGAGCTATGATTTGAGTTAGTGGAGGATTCGGGCGGAGTTAGGTTTGATTGGAAGTGGATTCATGCTTGTTGAGGTGTGGCGCAGCTAGGGCCGCGATTGGTGAAGCTCGGTTCTACTTTGGGGGTCGCGATAGGGTAGGGTTCGGATCAAGGTCTCGGGTCGCGTTCTATTGGGGGTTTCTTAGTGGCATGTATGGGTACCGAAGAGGTAGAGAGTTGGGTGAGGAGTTCGTGGGTGAAGTTTGATTTGGATTTCGTGGTCCAGAGCTTGGTGTCACCGGTTGGCCATGCATGCTCATGGAGTATGAGGAATTTTTGAATTGGGAGGGAGAAGGAGATGGAGGAGTATTGTGCTGGTATTCTAGCGGGTTGGGTTGGGACTTTTGGGCCTTGGGTAAGAATAATGTGTATTTATTTGGTTTTAATTTGTTTAAATATATGAGTTAACTTAAGAATTGAATGTCTCATCCATTCTAAGTCTGAATGACTCACGGATTTCTGCGTTCTACTCTTATTGATGAGTGCAACATCGCAGTGTAAATTTTTGATATGTTTGGAAATGTATAAATTTATGATATAATAATAGGTATTGAATTTAATTACGTTATTTTAAATTAATAATGCCCTTAAATTTAATTATACCTTAATTGGTGACATCCATTTGGCCATATAAAACATCGATCTGTTAAATTTAATTGAATAGATTATTTTGGACTTCTATGTAGCAGAATAAAACATCATTCTGCTATAATTAAATTGAGAGATTTTTGATAACATCTGTTTAGCAGAATAAATCACCGTTCTTCTATTATATTAGTTTGGACATTTATTCGTATGCGGTTAATTGATATATGGATTAATTAATATTGGATAAGTGATGGATTAGCTAGTGATTGCTAATTGATTTTATTTAAATACATATATGCTTATGTAAATACTAGTTATGTGACTTGAAAAGTCAATTTGAATTTATGGTAACTTGATTTAATACCATTGGGGTCGCTAAGCCTCTTTCGAAACTTGTAAAGTCATGGATTTAAAATAACTTCAATTTTATATCAATTTGAGGTTAAGTGTTTATTTAATTTTTAAATGATTTTAATTATTTTATTTAATAACGTTTTAAAGGTTAATTACTTATTTTATTAACAATGTTTTAAAGGTTGATTACTTATCTTATTAATGAAGTTTAAAGGTTGATTATTTTTATTAATGGTGTTTTAAAGATTTATTATTTATTAATGTTATTTAAAGTTAATTAATTATTTATAGTGTTTAGGAAATTTATTATTTTATTAATGATGTTTAAAGTTAGCTAATTAATTATTTAATTAATGGTATTTAAAGTTAATTATTTTATTAAGGATGTTTAAAGTTGATTATTTGATTTAATGAATGGTGGTTAAATTAATAAAGTGATTTTACTAAAGGCGTTTATAAATAATAAATTGTTTTATAAAAGGATTTATTTAAAGGAGTTTTATTCAAAGGAGATTTACAAGTGATGTTTTGTGAAGGGGATCTATAAATGATATCTTGTAAAGGAGCTTGACAAGTGATATTTTAAACAATGAAGGTTTGTGTTAGATATGTAGAATGTATAAAATTGAGGTTTGGATGTATAAAAGGATTTATAAAGGATTTTATAAAAGATTTTTATAAAAGAGTTTATAAAGAGTGCTTCGTAATAGAAAAAAGTTTTAGTAATAGAAAAGAGTTTTATAAATAGAAAAGGATTTTATAAATCATTTAAGAGGTTGATAAAAAAAATTTATAAAATAATTCGGAATTTATAAATGAATTTGTAAATATGAAATGGGCTTATAGAAAGGGAATTTTATTAAAGAATCAGATTTATTTTGACAAATCCTTCTTAATTATGGTGGTATGAAAACATTCTTTCCGTACTTAAAACTGAAGTATAGTGGTTTGGTTTATAGTAAGAAATATTTTAACTAATATTTGTTTTGGCCCATTTAAATATGATTTAGAAAAGAGAAAATCTTTCTCAAGTTTTGTTAATATACTTATACCATTGAGATAAGTATACGAGTATTTTCTAAGTAGTGAAAATACAATGGTTTGTAATATACTTATACTGGTGAGATAAGTATATGAATGTTTTTCCAAGTATTGAAAAGAGTATAAGAGTTTTGTGAATATATCTTTTGTGAAGGTATTTTGAACCAAATAACTAAAAAAGATTTTAATAATTGAAAGATTTATTTATAGAGGCTTAGTGGATCCCACATGGAATTAAATCTTTGATTTATTGCTTGTTATTTGATAGTTAAATAACCAACTATCAAAATATTGGCCAAAATATAACTCTGGAAATATCTAGGAGAAACACGGGGGTTATATGACCAAGTCATCTTCGATGATGCTGTACTGTGCATATAAATCTCGTTTTATTCTCCTAGGACAAATGATTAGGAAATTCGTCTACTTAAATTATTATGAGGTGATATCCGCTCTCATGGATTGTCTGATTTTTTCTGAAAGAACCGGAGTTGAGTTTATCAGAAAATATCGAATGTTGGTTCGAAGAGACCTAGATCGGATAAGTATGAATGGTCCAAAAACCACTTCGAACCAACTCAAGCGTCGTATTGAAGACATCTTGAAGATGATGGAATCAAAGATGGAGCTCTTTGAATTGCAAGGGCTACTTGCTACTAATGTTGAGGGTGATTCCAAAATAGATGCAGTAGAAGTAGTGCCTTCGGTTTTTTTCATATCCTGAACAATTATTATGAACGAATGCTGGCATTGCATTGTCGACTGGAGGACAGTGTTAGCATTCCAAGTGGAATTTGCTAAAGAGGTAAAAACTTAGCCTCAAGCCTTATCAACCGGGAATGACTAAAACCGGGGATATGTAGCAGAGCTACGTGGATTGCACCTATTAGGGTATGTCATCATTCTTCTAGATATATACATTTATGTATTTGTTTGTGCATGAGAGCTCTTGGGAAAAGGTTGCAGAGCAACCGGGGTGATGACATATTCAGTACTCTCTAGTAAGGGGTAAGCCGATTCTATGTAGCAGGGGTGCAAGGTGCTCTTATTGACCTTGGTACATTTTTCTAAGGATGTACTAAGACGGGTGGTACCCCAGTAGCTTAGTCATTGATGGTAATCCATCTCCAATACGTTCCTTTATGAACTTAGTTGCGCCCAACTATGTTGAAATGTGAGATGCAAGCATTTCAGCTATTTTATATATTTATTTTCTCCCCTAGAAACTATTATAATATCACTGAATTTTAATAATAAAAATGATTTGGTAATCGTAAGGTAAAAACCCATCCGTGTTTATGTGCGACATGGTCTTACGAGATACCTTTATTTCTGAAAGGTTTTTAATTACATTAAGTAATACAGTTGATTTTGTTCCTTATGTTGGTTTTACCAGATTGATCTGGGCGTTATTTTTCTTATAATGCTTGGGTCAGCCTGAGCATACTTTCCAGATTTAGCTGAACACTTTAGAGCTTTAGGAGATGAGCTGGATCCTCCAAGGCGTATTCTACGTATTTTTATTTTCGCTGTTTTGGTTGTGTTGTATTTGTCGGAAACTTTAAGGACAAGTTGTTGTAACTGTCCAGTGGTAATGATACGATAAATTGTACTCTGATTAATGTATGTATATTAAAGTTCAGTTGTTCTTTTGTAAAGATCATTGATTTATTATACGTTACTTGTCACATTTTGTGAGATTTGTTTTTGTCTTTTCTCTCTTTCACCTAAATGATCTCTCTTTCCAGCACTTGGATGTTCAGCACGTGAATACCAAGGATGTATCGACTTCTAGGGATCGAAAATGCGGGTTATTACATTTGGTATCAGAGCTGAAGGTTAAGCGAGAATCTTGGCTTTGTAGGGGTAAACTCATTAAGGGGTAAGGTGATGGAATGCCTTATTATGATTGAGTGTATTATATAAGAGCGCATATTTGTTAGTGCTATAAAAATGTTTTATATTATGTTGATTGGTCTATCGAGTGGTTTAGAAATTCTGGTTGACGCGCTTGATCAACATTGTTGATAGGGATTTCTAGACACTTGAACAAGACAAACTGATACAATATTGTTTTAAAATGGGTAAAGGAAATAATTTTACCTAGAATTATGTTTTATATATAAAAGAGTAATTTTTAGAAGAAAAAAATAGTTATTTTTGGGTATTTGTCTTTTCGGGAATGGTAATATTTAATTATTATCACTTATTGTTTGATTGGTTATGTTCGGCTAGTTTATTAGCAGTTTTGTCTTTTCACTGCATGGGTTGGGTAGATAGTAATTGTAGGGACATTGAAAGGAACATCTTGTGAATTAAGTTTCACGGTTTGATTATAAGGCGTTCGGTGATAATGTTGGGATAAAATTTAATTTTAATAAAAGTTGTGTATTTTAATCTAAATAAGGATATACGATTGTGAAATAAATTTTAACCAAGGAAGTAAAAATTATATAAATATGGTTTATATATCAAAATGGATTTAATTTGAGAATTTGAGAACATAAAACTCGGTGCTTTTGAAAATCGTTTTTCAAAGTATTGAAAAAAGACAATAATAGTATTATTTGGAAGTAATTATGAATAAAAATGTTTTTAGAAGGGTTTCAAAAGAGATAGAAAGCACTGAACTCACTTATGTCACTGGAAATAATTTCGGTGATGACTACAACATCATTGGTATTCATTTTCGAGTTTCTTAGTAGAGAATGCTACCATAATAGTTTTGCTTCAAGTTGTTTTAGTAAAACAGATCTTGACTTAATAACCCAAAAAGTACGAATTAATATACTAAAGTTACACACACACACACACACACACACACACATATATATATTATCCAAACTGATTTGAAATAAAACCCGGGTGTTTAATTCTTATGTTTTTGGGTTAAGTATTATATGGACTCATGTATTCTATGCACTAGAGTAGTTTGGTTTGTGCATCCTGTTATGATAAGTTATTTGGTAGTTTTCATTTCTTCAAATGAAAGGGAATTTTTAGGGATTTTGGACAGTAAATAAATTAATTAATTGAAAAGTTGAAGCTAAGTATTGTGGGGAAATATAAAGAATTAAGTTTTTGAAGTTATAAATTTAAGGAGATAGTAAGTTAAAACCAGTTTTAAATTTGTTTGACATCTTGGTTAAGGAAAACATATATGATATTATATATATACCCTTAGGATTTAAAGGAGTATTATATGAGTATGGACCCGAGTTAGAAAATGTTAATAACTCAGGTTAAGTATATATCTGAGATTTTAAAAAGTTCATAACTCATTTTAAGTATAAGAGTTCTATAAGATTAAGGGTTTGAAATCACTTTTCTTCCTTGGGAATTTCCGAGATGAAATTTTTCTAAGGGGGAAGAATGTAATGTCCAGAAATTTTTAACGTTTTGAATAAGAATATTTAATTTATTTAAATATTCAGATTTGATTCAGATTTAAATTAATAGTAAGAAAATAAAATTTAATAAATAATGACTTGATTTTTGATAACTTATTTTTAAATGAATTTATAGGATTTTCCCATAATTTTTAATTTGAAAAATATTTAAATTGCCATTTGATGATTTTTCGACAAATGATGTTATTTTATGATTTTGCAGAATTTAAAAACCAGTGTACTTTATTTTTAGTTTGTGATCGTGTCACGTTGTTGTGCATGATCGTATATTTATTTCTTCACGGTTTGTATACAAACGGGATACTGCGTAGTGGGATACCGTAATTGTTTATTTTCAAAACTATTTTAAATTAAAAATCAAATCAAGTTTTAAAAATTTGGTCAAATCTTGAGATGTGATATGGGTGTGGGAATATAGGTTTACTTGTAAAATTTGTTTAACCTGGGAAATCTTGTTTATCATGTGTGTAAGTAGTATATTTGCTTTGTTTATAAAAGTGAGACCAAAGCGAACACCTTCCTTTATTTTCCAATCTTCCTCTTCATTTTAGTTTGGCTCCCAGTAAACTAAGTTTCACATTTTCCTTTTCTAGAAAATTTCAAAATTTAAAATCAAACATTTCAATGGGCTAAAAATCTTGCGATATATCTTAGTGGGTTTGTTAGAGCAAGATCTTCCTTTTGGTATTTATTTGGGGTGGTGTTCGACCTTGTTTTGGAGGCTGGCTGAGTGTATAGGGTGGGTGGCCGGAGCTTTGCTGAGAGCTTGGGTTTGAGTTAGCGGAGGATTCGAGAGGAGTTAGGCTCGGTGGGAGTTGCTTGTCGAGGTGTGGCACAGCTAGGGTAGTGATTTGGTGAAGCTCGGTTCTACGTTAAGGGCCGCGATAGGGTAGGTTCGGGTCTAGGAGGTCTCGGGTCGCATTCTATTGGAGGTTTCCAAGTAGCGTGTAAGGGTGTTATGGAGGTAGAGAGTTGGGTGGGGAGTGCGTGGGTGAAGTTCGATTTGGATTTCATGGTTCAAAGCTTGGTGTCACCGGTTGGCCATGCACGTTCATAGAGTATTAAGAATTTTGAATTGGGAGGGCAAAGAAGGAGATGGAGGGGGTACTATGTAGGTCTTCTAGCAGGTCGAATTAGAACTTTTTGGCATTGTAACGACCTGCTATTTCGAACCATTCAAATCGACAATCATCCACACATGTCAAACTTGAATTGCTCAAAATAACATATTGTTAATTTATATTTGACAAAACTTAGCATATACAGTAAATAAATCAATCACAGACACAAAGTAATATAACAATAAGCAGCGGAATAGATAAATAGTAGTTCATGAAACTACTACAGAACGACAAAGTCTTAAACAAAAATACAACAGATATCTCAAATACAAAATAATCTCGAATACATAAGCAATGACAAGTCTGAACGAAATAACTGGAAATAACTGAAAGCTGATCAGAAAGAGATGGATCTCCAAGCTCCTAAGGTGAGTCTCAAATGCTGTGATACTCAGTCTGACCCTAGCATAAAGCAAAACACAAAACACTCGAGTCAGGATTAACATTCTTATACAAGTAAATCAACTCAAGTGAAATGTCAAGGTGAAATGCAATATAACTTAAAGGATGTTTGGGATTCCCATCCTTTAAGGATCTGTTAAACTATCTACATACATAGTACAATATGCTACATATATAATGTCTATAGCAAAGTAAATTATTAAAATAGCGTTAAGGCGTTACCCATATCCCCCTTAACACATTTTTATATAAATGTCGTAGTCTATACAGTACTGTGAACTCCACCAAACCGGTGGGTTATCAGGGAGCACTCCATAGGTACGCCACAAACCAAACTCGTAGAGGGAACGATAAGTCATGTGACAAGGCACGCGAGGCAATGCCTAGGGTAGGATACTACCATTTTGCGGATCCAGACTGGTGGTAACGCATAGTAGCTACTGCCGCCCACCTCGAGACACACTCCCAAAATCAAAGGTGCACCAATCAAATCACAAAGTAATAGAATGGTATCGAAGGAATGTGCCCGATCGGAGGTGCGACCTCACTTGGCCTGGCATGGCTCCTGTTTTAGTCACACCAAGCTAACTCGTGGGAGTAAGGGCTGCGTTAATATCTCATACAGAATCATCGCCAAACCATCCTACTTCATTCTGGAATCCCCACCACGTACACAGTTGTTAAAGTGGTTTTCGGTATTGGCAGAGAGTTTGACAATATCCGATCCCGGTCTCTTTAATAACCAAATGCTTATTTCACGCCGTGGTCATTTTACAAAATCACTTTTATAATCATTTCAAACAGTTCATACTTCATATCAAAATATCATATTCATTTCAATAATCATATCACTTTCGAAATCATATTTACTTTTAAAATTATATTCACTTTCAAAATCATATTTATTTCCAAAATCATAACCACAAAATAGGTTAAACCATCATATCAAAGTATTCGCATTTAAATCCATCAAATCTAAAACATAACGGTTCCAACTTAAACAGTTTGAATATTGAAAGTAGTTTATATATTAGAATAGTTATATATTAAAATAGTTTATATTTAAAAATAGGTTATAGATTAAAATGATTTATATATATAATAGTTTATACATTAAAAAATATATGTCAAAAATAGTTTCAAATTAGAAATATTTCTTCCAATTTCACAAATCAATTCAAATCAACTTTAGTTCCAAAAATTCAATTTAAATCAATCTCAGTTCAACCATTTCAATTAAAAAGGTTAAAGGTTCAATTTAAATTCTCATTAAAACCATTTTAATTTATATCGATTTCGAGTCCAGGTTTGAACTACAATTTGAAACCACTTCCAATTCAATAGGTTTCAAAGTTTAAATATTTAAACATTTATAGTAACTCAATTCGATAAATTCAGTTTATATTTCAAAAATTCAACTTTCATTTTATTTAAATTTTGAAAATATTCCCTTAATCGTTTTTAATAACATTTGAATAAAATATCAAATTACAAATTTTAAATCAAAATTAAATATCTAAATTTAATTATATTTAATTTGAAATTATTCACTTAATCACCTTTTATAAATATTTAAAATCTCAAATTACAAATTTGAATCAAAATTTAATATTCAATTACAGTTTTATTTAAATTTGAAATATTCATCAAATCACCTTTATCCAAACCAAGTTATTAAGTTATAAAATCGTATCTTTAAAAAAAATCTCAAAATCAATAAGTTTCAAAGCAATGCTTATTAAATTCAATTCCTAAATCAATTAATTTACAAGTCAACTCAATTTATCTTTCCAACCTTGATTTTATTAAAGTTACTACAAAATCTAATTTAAAAATAATATAAATTTTGAGTAAATATTTTAAACCTATTATATATAAACTAATTAAATTAAATTTTGTTAAATTAAATTATACTAAATTTTATTAAATTAAATCTTATTATTAAATCTATTTTAAATCTTATTATATATATTTTTAAAATAATAAAGTAAAATTTTATAACTTACATTTTAAAACTTAACTTATAAATTTAAAATTTCCAGACATATAATTTTTAAAATCTAAATTTTACGCATATGAAAATAAAAATGTTTACATTATATTTAAAAATCAATTCTTATTAAAACCCATTTATTTCCTTCCAAAACTTTAAAAATCATTTCTCAAAATAGACCAACAGTGTCCGCATATAATTCTCTATCCTATGGTTATGTGATACAGATATTTATCATTTCAATCTGCAATTATTTTAAATTTACGGGTTTATATCATTTTAACCCGCAATCCCAAAATTCAAAATCAATAAAATCGCTTGGGTTTATCATTTCAACCCATAACGATTTTTCCCTTAATCTATAAATCGTTCGGGTATGTATCATTTCAACCCATAGGGAATTTCTAAACTAACAGGAAACTTGCAGAGTGAGAACAATAGAATAAAATAATATAACATCTTAATTTCAAGCATATAATCATCATCAATAATTTAAATATAATATATTACAACATGTTATGGTGTCATATGACAATTTACATAGGTGAACAATTTTAAATATTAACATATCATATTCAACAATTAAATAACTAACAATTTAAATTTAACAACATATTTCAATTGTCATTTCATGTGAAATCAATTTACTAAACATAAGAATGTTAATCGTGGGTGATCGCTCACCTTTTAAGGCAATGAAAAAAATGATGGCGAAGATGGTGACACAGACATGCACACAGATACGGACACGAGCAAAGCAAATCAAAAGCTACTGAGATTTCCGGACAACGACGAACAAAGAAACAAACTGAACAGCGATAAGCTAGATAGCTTGAATTTTAATTCGACGAAAACAATATATATATAAATTTTAAAAATCTAAATACACGCATATTTAAAAAATAAAATCTTTATATTATATCATTAAAATCAATATTCATCTTAAAACACATATTAAAAATAAAATCTTCATAATATATTTTAAAAATCAATATTCAATTTTAAACACATATCAAAATAAATCTTTATATATATATATTAAAATCAATATTTAATTTAAAACACTTATTTAACATTCAAAGTATATATATATATATATTATATTTTCAAAAACAATACTTAAAACAATATTTATATATAAACAAAAGAGAAATAGATGAGCTCAATCAAGCTCTCTTAAATATGAGCAAACTAACATATGCATATAGGCAACATATAAAATAATATACATTAAAGTTACTACAAAAATCCATTTCAACTACTAACATAGATTTAAATAAATACATTAACATATTATATATATATATATACCCTTTTTAAATAAGAGAAGGCTGTTGTGCTTCTAGACTCGGTTGTTCAGGGAGGTTCAAGGCGTTGCAGGCTGTCATGTTGTAGGATTGGTTGGGTTTTGGTGAGGACTAGATTGAGTGTATAGCCAAGGCTTTGCGGGTGTGGGTTGCTTGTGTGATGCTCGGTGGCTGGGTGGTAGAGTGGGCTGTGCGGCTGACTAAAGAGGGGGGGATGGCTGTCGATAGCTGGAAGGAATGGAGGCAGACCAGAGACGGAGCTGAGTTTGGTCGGAGTAAGGGAACAAGGGGCGGAAGGCGTTTGGTTAGAGGATAAGGCGAAGGAGATTCGGCTGGCTGTCTCGGTCAGGTCGGCAGGGGAGGATGGCTACTGGGCTGTCAGGTGGAGTTGCGGGGTACTTAGGGTGGTAGTTTGCGTGTGCCGGAGCGGAGCATGGCGTTGGAGGAATTGGCTGTGGTGGATGGTCGGCGTAGTTCAGGAGCCGTAGAGGTTGAAGGGGTATTTGCGGAGGTATGTATGAAGGGAAAGCTGTACACGGCCTGTCAGGTGGAGTAAATGATGCGAAGGCTGGCGTTTGCTGCTATATGTGGAAATTGGTTTCACGGCAGAGAAGGTGGGGAGAGGAGTTGCGGCCAGGAGGGAGAGGCGATGCTCGAGCGATCTCGATCAAAATGAAAGAGAAGAGCGCAGGCGGGTTTCTCGGACGGGTAGACTTTATATATATAACTTTATTATTAGTTTAGTTTAGCACAGAACCAAAGAAAGGAAGAGTGGAAGGGAAATAGACGAACCAATATATATAAATTGAAATGGCATGAATAACAATGGTCAAATACATTAATTGATGTTATATAAAAGACTAGTGGCCATTCATTTTTCACGGTGGATTATGAAAGGACACAGAACACCAAAAGGTTCCAAACGGGTACCGATATGGCTAACCGTTTCACAGATTTCGCTGTGCACCGGATGTCGAAATGCGCAAATAAATATACTGCAAAGATCAGCACGACGAGATGAATGGAATGATACACAGATATGAGCAATACGTCCATCCTATCAACAGTCGATATTCGCTGCCAAAACTGCTGCTAAAATGCCGAAAATATGATAAACGGGGCTAGAGCAGTCCAAATTTGGCAAAACAAAATATGACGTCTCACTCAGAAAATGATTTACAATTTAATTATATAAAAATATTCAGATTTCAACAATATTTTATTTTCATCTAATTTCAACTGATTTGAATTTTAAATTGAAATTTCACAACAGAACCAACTTTCATATTTTTTAATGAAAATCTGACATTTACTATGTTTAAATAGATGCATACCAAATATCAAATTTTCATTGCAAAATTTTATTGGTTATTTTCATGAATTTTATTTAGTTAATTACGTTATTTAAAATCGTTAAAATTCTCGGGTCGTTACACTCTCCTCGACTCAAACTTTTCATCCCCGAAAAGGAACGAGATAAGAAAATAGAAGCAACAAAAAGGAATGATAGATTTGAAATATACAGTACCAGGTACAACAATTAATTCAAACCATATAAATTTTCATTTACATAGTATTTTTCCTTTAATGTCAATATCACTTAATCAACCCTTCAACAAATTTATTTTAGTTTAATATTAACATTCTATTTATTATTATTATTCTAATTAACTCACTTTCAATTAATTTACATTCACAATTTATTTACATTCACCTTATTTACTAAATATCATCCTCTTTTAATATTCAATTTATTTCACTTAACATATCTTGCATCATAGATTAAGTGTATAAACATTCATTATAACCACTCAATTTTTATTTATAAATTCCTTTAACAAATTTCATTTTTGGACATCCTATTACTTACATTTATATTATATATTATTCAATTACATATTCTCATTACATTTCAAACTTTTTCCAGGTAAGTTTTATTAATGTTTCTGAGTGTAATTGAGCACTATACAATTTACCCTTTATTTACAACATTTATATTAAGAAAAAATTAGTTTAAACATTTTATTACTTAAGTTTTCCCTTGTATAACTTTCAATTACATATTCGCATAACATTTTAATTTTTTGAATATTCAGGTAAGTTATATATGTTTTAGAATGCAATTGAGTATTATACAAATTAATTTATCCTAGTTTAACCGTTTCAAGTTGTTTCAATTTCATTTCTCATCTTAGACACTCCAATTATTCAGAAATTTTACTTCATTTTAATAATTGAAAACCATCACTTAACATAAAACTTAAGACTTAAATTTTCGGTTTCAATACAAACTATTTGAAATAAATATATACATAAATATTTTTCACATCAAATCATACTCAAGAAATTCAAATCAAATCCATTTTCCAAAACAAAAGTGTAGCAAAGCTACTAAGTGGTCTCCCCCACTTTGAGACTCGAAAATGAATGTCGATGATGCTGCAGTCATCACCGAGATTATTTTCCAATGACAAAAGAGGAGAGTACCGACTTACTTCTTTAAAATTTCTTTGGAACAATTTCTATTCAAAATTACTTTCAAATAATATTAATATTTTTCCAAAATTTTGAAAAGTACCAAAAATTAAATTCTCAAATCCTTAATTTTAAACTTATTTCATTTGCAAATTAGATTTATAAACCATGTTTAAATTTCATCTCCTTATCATACAATAATAGTTGATGGTTTTAGGAATGTTGACAAATAATAAATAATAATCTAGTATTATCATTTCTAACAACCAATTCATTTAACTATCCAATTTCAGAAAATATAAAATATAATCACACATAAAATTATTTCATTTACCAATTTCGAAAACAATATTGTGTCAGTTTGCTCTATTCAAGTGTTTTGTAATTCCTATCGATTGCGTTGGCCAGACGAATCGATCGAAACCCAAAATTCAAACTTAACAACTCAAACAACACAATATAAAACATCTTTATATCAATTACAAATACGTTCTCTCATAGGGTGATTCAAGAATGGATCTTAGAACCAGGATAGAGATTCAAATTTAGAGGAACCCTAATCAAAGCGAATTCTAACTAAGAAGAAGGCTCAAAAGGAGAATAAGATAATTAATTTACAAAAGAGGAAAGTGGATAAACTTATATTAATCGCGGAGACCTTAACTGGGTCAACCAAGACTCCATTTCAAACTTAGAAAAGACGAGAATATCATCAATGAAAACCTAGACAAACCAGTTGAGAACATCGCGGAAAACACGATTCATGAGATCGACGAAGAAGACAGAAGCATTGGTTAATCCAAAGGGCATGATTTACCATTCCTTGAAACCATTCATCCGGGAGGTAGGACAATAGGTCGAGCTCTAGGAATAAGATTGATGCGGAATTCAATTTCCCGCTTGGGAGGAAGAGAAGTGACTTCACCATAGAAATCTGGAAATAGTTGGACAACAGGGGTGGAGTCAAGATCGCTAGGGTGAGAATCAAGCAAATGGATAGAACCGCCTACAAAATCCTGAGGCATTCGACATTCGATCAGAAGAGAATTACCTTGGTCGTCTACTAAAGAAATGATTCGGGCTTTGCAAGAAATAACAGCATCAAACCGAGGACATAGAAATCTCCGATAAATTGACGTCTGTTGTAAAGGAGTTTCACCCCTTTACAAATCATACTAAGGTTGGCGGGACCGCCGATGGGATTAGTCACACATAAGGATGAAGTTGCCAACTGAGGTTGCAAGATGTGCTCAAATTTATTATAGAGATCCACAGAGATAGAGCTATGGGATGCTCCAGTATCAAGAAGAACACAAACAAGAAGGACAAGAATGGATTTCAGAACAAAGGGAAATTTCCAAAAAATCAAAAGAAAATCCAAATCAAGGAGAATCCTAGCAGAGAATTTCAAACTTGAACGAAGATGATTATGTAATTAATTCAACTCATTCTAGGTTATTACTACCCTATCTCTAATGAGTTTTTACTCCATATGCTATGTTTTGCCTAAACAAGAGCTCTGATACCACTTATAACGACCTGCTATTTCGATCCATTCAATTCGACAATCATCCACACATGTCAGACTTGGATTGCTCAAAATAACAGACTGTTAATTTATATTTGGCAAAACTTAGCATATACAGTAAATAAATCAATCACAGAATCGCAGACAAAGAGTAATATAACAATAAGCAGTGGAACAAAAATACAATAGTAATATAATAATAATTCATGAAGTTACTACAGAACGACAAAGTCTTAAACAAAAATACAACAGATATCTCAAATACAAAGTAGTCTCGAATACATAAGCAATGACAAGTATGAATGAAATAACTAAAAGCTGATCAGATAGAGATGGATCTCTAAGCAAAGCTCCAAGCTCCAAAGGTGAGTCTCAAATGCTGTGACACTTAGTCTGACCCGAGCATAAAGCAAAACAAAAAACACTCGAGTCAGGATTAACATTCTTATACAAGTAAATCAACTCAGGTGAAATGTCAAGGTGAAATGCAATATAACTTAAAGGATGTTTGAGATTTCCATCCTTTAAGGATTCGTTAAACTATCTCCATACATAGTACAATACGCTACATATATAATGTCTATAGGAAAGTAAACTATTAAAATAGCATTAAGTCGTTACCCATATCTCCCTTAACACATTTTTATATAAATGTCGTAGTCTATACAGTACTGTAAACTCCACCAAACCGGTGGGCTATTAGGGAGCACTCCATAGGTACGACACAAACCAAACTCGTAGAGGGCACAATAAGGCATGTGAGAAGGCACGCGAGACAATGCCTAGGGTAGGATACTACCATTTACGGATCCGGACTGGTGGTAAGGCATAGCAGCTACTACTGCCCACCTCGAGACACACTCCCAAAATCAAAGGTGCACCCAATCAAATCACAAAGTAATAGAATGATATCGAAGGAATGTGCCCGATCGGAGGTGCGACCTCACTTGGCCCAGCATGACTCCTGTTTTAGTCACACCAAGCTGACTCGCGGGAGTCAGGGCTGCGTTAGTATCTCATACAGAATCGTTGCCAAACCATCCTACTTCGTTCTGGAATCTCCACCATGTACACAGTTGTTAAAGTGATATCGATATTGGTAGAGAGTATGACAATATCCGATCCCGGTCTCTTTAACAACCAAACACTTATTTCACACCATGGTCATTTTACAAAATCACCTTTATAATCATTTCAAACAGTTCATACTTACTATCAAAATATCATATTCATTTCATTAATCATATCACTTTCGAAATCATATTCACTTTTGAAATCATATTAACTTTCGAAACCATATTTATTTCCAAAATCATAACCACAAAATAGGTTAAACCATCAAATCAAAGTATTCGCATTTAAATCCATTAAATCTAAAACATAACAGTTCCAACTTAAACAGTTTGAATATTGAAAGTAGTTTATATATTAGAATAATTATATAATAAATTGTTTATATTTAAAAATAGGTAATAGATTAAAATGGTTTATATATATAAAGAAATAGTTTATATATTAAAATATATATCGAAAATAGTTTCAAATTAGAAATGTTTCTTCTAATTTCACAAATCAATTCAAATCAACTTTAGTTCCAAAAATTCAATTTAAATCAATCTCAGTTCAACCATTTCAATTAAAAGGGTTAAAGGTTCAATTTAAATTCTCATTAAAACCATTTTAATTTATATCGATTTCGAGTCTAGGTTTGAACTACAATTTTAAACCACTTCCAATTCAATAGGTTTCAAAGTTTAAATATTTAAACATTTACAATAACTCAACTCAATAAATTATGTTTATATTTCAAAAATTCAACTTTCATTTTATTTAAATTTTGAAAATATTCCCTTAATGGTTTTTAATATCATTTAAATAAAATCTCAAATTACAAATTTTAAATCAAAATTAAATATCTAAATTTAATTATATTTAATTTGAAATTATTCACTTAATCACCTTTTATAAATATTTAAATTCTCAAATTACAAATTTAAATCAAAATTTAATATTCAATTACAATTTTATTTAAATTTGAAATATTCATCAAATCACCTTTATCCAAACCAATTTATTAAGTTATAAAATCATATCTTTAAAAAAAATCTCAAAATCAATAAGTTTCAAAGCAATACTTATTAAATTCAATTCCTAAATCAATTAATTTACGAGTCAACTCAATTTATCTTTCCAACCTTGACTTTATTAAAGTTATTACAAAATCTAATTTAAAAATAATATAAATTTTGAGTAAATATTTTAAACCTACTATATATACTAATTAAATTAAATTTTGTTAAATTAAATTATACTAAATTTTATTAAATTAAATCTTATTATTAAATCTATTTTAAATCTTATTTTGTGTATTTTTAAAATAATAAAGTAAAATTTTATAATATACATTTTAAAACTTAACTTATAAATTTAAAATTTCCAAACATATAATTTTAAAAATATAAAATTTACACATATGGAAGTAAAAATGTTTATATTATATTTAAAAATTAATTCTTATTAAAACCCATTTATTTCCTTCCATAACTTTAAAAATCAATCTTCAAAATAGACCAATGGTGTCCGTATATAATTCTCTATCCTATGGTCAAGTGATACAGATATTTATCATTTCAATCCGCAATTATTTTAAATTTACGGGTTTATATCATTTCAACCCGCAATCCCAAAATTCAAAATCAATAAAATCGCTTCGGTTTATCATTTCAACCCATAACGATTTTCCCTTAATCTATAGATCGTTCGGGTATGTATCATTTCAACCCATAGGGAATTTCTAAACTAACAGGGAACTAGCAGAGTGAGAACAATAGAATAAAATAATATAACATCTCAATTTCAAGCATATAATCATCATCAATAATTTAAATATAATATATTACAACATGTTATGGTGTCATATGACAATTTACATAGGTGAATAATTTTAAATATTAACATGTCATATTTAACAATTAAATAACTAACAACTTAAATTTAACAACATATTTGAATTGTCGTTTCATTTGAAATCAATTTACTAAACATAAGAATGTTAATCGTGAGTGATCGCTCACCTTTCGAGGCTATGAAAACAATGATGGCGAAGATGGTGACATGGACACGCACATGGATACAGACACGAGCAAAGCAAATCAAAAGCTGTTGAGATTTCCGAACAGCGATGAACAAAGCAACAAACTGAACAGCGACAAGCTAGATAGCTTGAATTTGAATTCGATGAAAACAATATATATATAAATTTTAAAAATCAAAAATTTACCCACATATTTAAAAAATAAAATCTTTATATTATATCATTAAAACCAATACTCAGCTTTAAACACATATTAAAAATAAAATCTTTATATTATACTTCAAAAATCAATATTCAATTTTAAACACATATCAAAATAAATATTTATATATATATATATTAAAATCAATATTTAATTTAAAACACATATTTAACATTCCAAATATCTATATATTATATTTTTTAAAACAATACTTAAAACAATATTTATAAAAACAATATTTATATATAAACAAAAGAGAAATAGACGAGCTCAAACAGGCTCTCTTAAATATGAGCAAACTAACATATGCATATAGGAAACATATAAAATCATATACATTAAAGTTATTACAAAAATCCATTTCAAACTATTAACATAGATTTAAATAAAGGGACAGTTTGGCACAGGTCCCTAATAAGTTTCAAAATACACAAAAACCCCAGTAAAATAAAGTTTGTAAATTAGGTCCCTAAAATTAAGTTACTGAATAATGACGTACACTTATGCAATTATTCAGTGAATAATTGCAGACATTTATGCAATTATATCAAAAAATTGCGGAAAATTCCGCAATTATTCATCCAAAAAATTGCGGAAAATTTCGCAATTATTCACCCAAAAAATTGCGGAAATTTACGCAATTTTTTCAAAAAGTTGCGGAAAATTCCGCAATTATTCATCAAAAAAATTGCATAACTATATGCAATTACTTAGTAACTTAATTCTAGGGACCTAATTTACACACTTTTTTTTACTGGGGTTTTTGTGTATTTTGAAACTTATTAGGGACCTGAGCCTAATATTCACTTAAATAAATACATTAACATATTATATGTATACCCTTTTTAAATAAGAGAAGGCTGCTGTGCTTCTAGGCTCGGTTGTTCATGGAGGTTCGAGGCATTGCAGTCTGTCACGTTGTGGGATTGATCGGGTTTTGGTGAGGGCTGGATTGAGTGTATAGCTGAGGCTTTGCGAGTGTGGGTTGCTTGTGTGATGCTCGGTGGCTGGGTGGTAGAGTGGGCTACGCGGTTGACTGGAGAGGGAGTGGAGGGCTGTCGACAGCTGGAAGGAATGGAGGCAGACCGAAGACGGAGCTGAGTTTGGTCGGAGTAAGGGAACAAGGGGCGGAAGTCGTTCGGTCAGAGGATAAGGCAGAGGAGATTCGGTAAGCTGTCTCGGTCAGGTTGGCAGGGGAGGATGGCTACTGCGCTGTCAGATGGAGTTGCGGGGTACTTAGGGTGGCAGTTTGTGTGTGCGGGAGTGGAGCAAGGCGTTGGAGGACTTGGCTGTGGTGGATGGTCGGCGTAGTTCAGGAGCCGTGGAGGTTGAAGGGGTATTTGTGAAGGTAGGCATGAAGAGAAAGCTATACATGGCATCTCAGGTGGAGTAAATGACGCGGAGGCTGGCGTTTGCTGCTATAGGTGGAAATTGGTTTCACGGCAGAGAATGGTGGGGAGAGGAGTTGCGGCCAGGAGGGAGAGGCGATGCTCGAGCGGTCTCGGTCAAAATGAAAGAGAAGAGAGCAGGAGGGTTTCTCGGATGGGTAGACTTTTTATATATAACTTTATTAATAGTTTAATTTAGCAACATAACCAAAGAAAGGAAGAGTGGAAGAGAAATAGACAGACCAATATATATATATATAAATTGAAATGGTAGGAATAACAACAGTCAACTACATGAATTGGTGGAATATAAAAGACTAGTGGCCATTCATTTTTTACGATGGATTATGAAAGGACATAGAACACCAAAAGGTTCCAACGGGTACCGATATGGCTAACCATTTCACGGATTTCGCTGTGTACCGGACGCCGAAATGCACAAATGAATAATGCGGAGATCAGCAGGATGAGACGAACGGAATGGTACATAGATATGAGCGATACGACCATCCTATCAAAAGTCGACATTCGCTGCCAAAACTACTGCTAAAATCATGAAAATAAGATAAACGGGGCTAGAGTAGTCCAAATTTGGTGAAACGAAATATGATGTCTGACTCAGAAAATGATTTATAATTTAATTATATAAAAAATATTCAGATTTCAACAATATTTTATTTTCATCTAATTTCAACTGATTTAAATTTTAAATTGAAATTTCACAACAGAACCAACTTTCATATTTTCCATTGAAAATCTGACAGCTATGTTTAAATAGACGCATACCAAATATCAAATTTTCATTACTAAATTTTATTGTTTATTTTCATGAATTTTTTTTAGTTAATTACGTCATTTAAAATCGTTAAAATTCTCGGGTTGTTACAGGCATTGGGTGAGGATAATGTGTATTTATTTGGTTTTAATTTGTTTGAATATGCATGTTAACTTAAAAATTGAGCATCTCATCCGTTCTATGTCCAATTGACTCACAGATTTTTGCCTTGTACTTGTATTGACGAGTGCAACATTGTAATGTAATTTGTTGATAAGTTTGGGTTTATAAATTTATGATATAATAATAGAGATTGAATTTAATTACGTTATTTTAAATTAATAATGTCGTTAAATTTAATTATACCTTAATTGATGACATCTATTTGGCCAAATAAAACACCGATCTGTTAAATTTAATTGAATAAATTATTCTGGACATTTATGTAGCAGAATAAAACACCGTTCTGCTATAATTAAATTGAAAGATTTTTGATGACATATGTTTAGTAGAATAAATCCCCGTTCTGCTATTATATTAGTTTGGACATTTATTCATATGCGGTTAATTGATATGTGGACTAATTAATATTGGATAAGTGATGGATTAACTAGTGATTGCTAATCGATTTTATTTACGTATATACATGCTTAAGTAAATACAAGTTATGTGACTTGAAAAGTCAATTTGAATTTAATGGTAACTTGATTTAGTACCATTGGTGTTGCTAAGCCTTCTTTAGAACTTGTGAAGTCATGGATTTAAAATAACTTCAATTTTATATAAATTTGAGGTTAAGTGTTTATTTAATTTTTAGATGATTTTATTTATTTTATTTAATAACGTTTAAAGGTTAATTACTTATTTTATTAATAATGTTTTAATGGTTAATTACTTATTTTATTAATGATGTTTAAAGGTTAATTATTTTTATTAATAATGTTTCAAAGATTTATTATTTATTAATGTTGTTTAAAATAAATTAATTATTTTATGGTGTTTAGTAAATTTCTTATTTTATTAATGATGTTTAAAGTTAAATAGTTATTTATTTAATTAATGCTATTCAAAGTTAATTATTTTATTAAGGATGTTTAAAGTTGATTATTTGATTTAATGAATGGTGATTAAATTAATTAAGTGATTTACTAGAGGTGTTTATAAATAATAAATTGTTTTATAAAAGGGATTTATTTAAAGGAGTTTTGTTTAAAGGAGATTTACAAATGATGTTTTGTAAAGGAGATTTATAAATGATATTTTGTAAAGGAGCTTGATAAGTGATATTTTAAATAACAAAGGTTTTTGTTAGATACATATATATAATGTATAAAAATGAGTTATGGATGTATAAAAGGATTTTATAAAGGATTTATGTAGAAGTGTTTATAAAGATGCTTCGTAATAGAAAAGAGTTTTAGTAATAGAATTTTTTTTTATGAATAGAAAAGGATATTATAAATCATTTTAGAGGTTGATAAAAGAAGTTTTCAAAATAATTCAGAATTTATAAAAGTATTTGTAAATATGAAATGGGCTTATAAAAAGGGAATTTCATTAAAGAATGAGATTTGTTTTAACAATTAATCCTTCTTAATTATGGTGGTATGGAGACATTCTTTCCTTACTTAACATCGAAGGATGGTGATTTGGTTTATAGTAGGAAATATTTTAACTAATATTCATTTTGGCCCATTTAAATACGATTTGGAAAAGTGAAAATCTCTCTCAAGCTTTGTTAATATACTTATACTGTTGAGATAAGTATATAGATATTTTCTAAATAGTGAAAATATAATAGTTTGTAATATACTTGTTATCCGGGTTTTTAACCCAGTAGGATCCAATAGAAGACGGAATAAGATAATGAAATTGGAATGGCTTGGAACTCAACCAAAAGGGATAAAGAAACGAGTTGAAGAGAGCCGACTCATATTACTAAAGCATCGATTGAATTTGATTAAACCAAGGGAGCAGAGTCCGTTCAGTCCAACCAGCAGCTAAGCATAACCAGCTGGAAGGTCGTCATCGAAATGGAGCAACATGCAACGAGACTACGCGAACAACGTCGATACAAGGCCATGAAAGCATTCTAAACTTCAAACTCCAAAATAATCCAAGTACTTGGATCGCCAGCGATTCATACTCTATGGATCGCCAGCGACCCATGCAACATAATGGTTCGCTATGACACATGGAAGCAAAGAGGCATTGCAAGAAAATATGCTAAGTGTATGGATCGCTAGCTAGGAGAAGAAATGAGATATGAGCTAAGAAATTAGCTCACGCGCGAGCTATGTCTATAAATCGCTAGCGATCCATAGACCATGGATCGCAAGCGATCCATGGTTTTGGCTCGGGCTGCGAGCTAAAATCCTCTAGGTCGTCCTGTGTCCATCTGCAAGTGACTAACAAGCGGGTTTGGTCCAGAGGCTCTCCGATCTCAATAAATACCATCCTGCCTACAGCATAAACAGGATCTTCTCCGGACCGGTTGCTGAAGCTCTACTGGAAACTTTCTTCACTCTCTACCTCCCTCACAACAATCTCCAAAGGGATTCACTGTGATTCTCCAGTGGATTCCAACTCGGAGAATTCAATCTAGCTAAGGATAATCAAAAGCCTTGTAACTAAACACTACTCGTAACAGTAATCAGTCTATAATAAAACTATAAAGTGGACGTAGGCTTCATTAACAGCCGAACCACTATAAAAATTCCATGTCTTCTTTCTTTTACTGTCTTTGTCTATACCTATTATTTGTGTTATTGCTCTGTTAGAAAATGGCTGATGCTTTCATACTCAAACCAGGGTGTTGATCCATTTTTTGGGTTAACATTTAGGTGCTTTCACTGAGAACTCAAACTCAGGATCCAAATATAGCTATCTACTTTGGATCCTATAGGTCCAAAAGTTAGATCCCCAATCTTTGCCTGAAAAATCTACCACTTGGAATCAATGGCTCTTGGAAGAAGAAGAACTGCCTCTGGAAGATCCATAGGGGCAGTAATAGCTGGAGAAGATGTTAATCCCCAACAAACTGAAGTAAATGGTGCTAACTTGGGAAATCAGGTGCCAGCATCCTCCAGCCAACATAAAGTTGTCACCAGGGATGAGTTGAATAAGATGGTTAATGAGATCAACCAAAAAATGGAAAGTAGTCAAAAGGCTCTAAAGGATAAGCTTAACGCTCTCTTAACCCTACCGTCAAACCATGCTCCAAGGACTATGCTTGAACTCGCGACTGCTATAGAACAAGAGAATTCCTACGTTTTTGGTCTACATAGAAGAAATGGTAAACAACCACAAAAAGGGTGACAACAAGATATAATGTGGAAGGGAATGCGAATACTCCACCTGCCGCAAGGCAACCAATTCTGAACTTGAATCAGAGGGCCAAGACCCTACAAGAAGATATAGCTATGGATCTCTCTGATTCATAAGATCAAGAGTAAGACAATCAATTGGAAGAAAATGCCAACACCTTCGATGATGTTAGGAATGTCCAAACTGCCCCAATCAGGCCAACTGTGAGCCAACGGGGTCCCGTGGGAGTGGCTCTCCTGAAGATAGGAGAGCCTAGGCTTCAACCCATGAGCCAAGGCTGTTTGCAAAGACAAACACTTGGTGTAGTGACTGATTGCCGTCCCCAGGATTACCGAACATTAGAGGCATACATAGCAGACATGGTCAAACGGTTGAAGGATGAGAGTAAAAAACAAAGAGATGATGAATGGGGATCTACTCCAAGTCAGACTCCCTTTACCAATGAAATCTTGAATGAAAGATATCCAGACAAATTCACGATGCCAGCTATCCCATCTTACAACGGGACGAAGGACCCAAAACCCCATCTATACAAGTATAGCTGGTATATGGATGGAGCCAACGCTCTAGAGGCTGTTCGCTGTCGATATTTCCCTATCTTTCTAGAAGGAGTTGCATCCAAGTGATTCCCCAGACTTCCCCCGAGATCTATTTCTACCTCTGACCAATTAGCAACAAAATTCCTTAACCAGTTCAGGCTCTATACCGTGCAACCAAAAGATGTCATGTCCCTATCTGGATTGTTCCAGGGACGCAGCGAGTCACTGAAATCTTTCATGAACCAGTTCAATACCGCGGTTGCGGAAGAAAGCAACCCCAATGAGGACATGGTTTTTATGGCATTAGTCCGTGTCATTCACCCGAAGACTAAATTCAGGAAATGGATTAAAATGAAGCAGCCTATCACAAGGAATGACTTCAATCATAAAGCGAGTCAGTACTTAAGATTGGAGGAAGCACATGAGCTGGAAAGAAAGTCTACTGGTGTGCAACCGATGAACATCGGACAGAGCGATGTGGCGATGAATCCAAACGTGCATGATTCTGGAACTGCTCAAGGAGTCGTGGGAAAAGATGGAAATCAAAAGAGGAGAAATCAGAACTCCAATAAAATAAATAGCAACGACAACAACACAAGATTTAAAGAGTTCAGATAGGAAGATTATACCCCTCTAAATGATACTTCGGAAAATATTTATCTTGCAACATAGGAAACCGAAGAATACAAGAAACCCCCTAGAAGAGAGGCAACTAAGCAGCAAAAGTGCTCAGGGAAATTCTGCCGCTTCCACGAGACACATGGCCACAATACAAAAGAATGTCGCCACCTAAAGAATCTCATTGAAGAGTTGATCCGAGACAATAAGCTCCAGTAGTACATGAAAAAGTCACAAAACCCCAATCAACCTGCTACCCCTCAGCCTCCTAGAGAATAAAGAAATCAAGTTGGAACTAGTGACGAAGGGTCGAAACGAACCGACTAAAGGCTCATTATTAGAATGATATCTGGGGGACCACACCCCGTGCAAGGAAGTTGTGGAGAAATGGAATGGTACGTGAGTTCGTTGAAGCATGCTTCGAAAGACTCATATCTCCCAATAGATGATGAAAATCCGGTCAAACTGCAAAAGGTTTTGAGTGACGATATAGTGTTTTGGAATCGGAACACCGAAGGGATCGAAGCTCCAACTCTCGATCCAATGGCGGTGACAGTAGGAATCGAACCCGCTGTAGTTCGACGAGTGTTGGTTGATAGTGGCCGTTCTGTTAATATACTTTTCAAACGTACTTTTGACCAGATGAAAATTGACATCAAAAGTGCGTTTGCATGCCAAACAAAGATCCAAGGGTTCACTGTGAGCCCAAGCAACCTATGGGAACAATCGACCTGCCAGTGGAGCTGGGAGAAGGCGATCGAAGAGTCAACCTCATTCAGACTTTTGTAATTGTGGACAAAATGCCAACATATAACGCCTTCTTGGGGCAGCCCTCTCTAGCAGATTTTAAAATAGCCCTGGCCCAATGGTGTCTAACCATGAAATTCCCTACTGCAAATGGAATCAAAGTGGTGAAAGGAGATCAATATGCTGCCAGAGAATGTTACATTGTAGAATTACATGAATCCAGAAGAAAGGAAAAAGTGAAGGACGTGGGGAGAACTCTCCACATCCGTGAACCCTTCGAATAGCAACTATAGAGCCGCCTCTGGCTCAGAGACCATAGCCGATTCGATAAGGCTTTGGACCCTAAAAAGAAGAGCTCAGGAGAGGAACGGGCGACACCAGTAGAATTGACGGTGTCCGTCCCTGTCGACATGGATGACCCAACTAAGGTTTTGAGAATCGGATCGTACCTTGGAAATAAGATGCGTATGGAGCTTACTAAGTTTCTCCGCACCAACTTGGATGTGTTCACATGGACGCATTCGTACATATGTGGGGTGTCTCCAGAAATCACATGTCATGCGCTCAACATAGACCCCAAGTTCACACCAGTAAAGCAAAAAAGGCGCAGCTTAGGTCCCGAACGATCCAAGGAGCTAAGTGAAAAAGTGGATAAGTTAATGGCCAATGGTTTTATCCATGATGCAACCTATCTGGAGTGGGTATCCAACCCTGTCTTAGTCAAAAAGTCCAATGGGAAGTGGCGAACTTGTATCGACTACTCATACTTAAACAAAGCTTGCCCAAAAGATAGCTTCCCTCTCCCTAGAATAGACCAACTTATGGATGGAACGACAAGACACGAGCTACTATCATTCATGGACGCATACCTCGTGTACAACCAAATCTTGATGCACAAACCCGATCAAGAAAACACCAGCTTCATCACCGACCTGGGCCTATACTACTATAGAGTAATGCCATTTGGTTCAAAGAACGCAGGGGCAACTTATCAAAGTTTGGTAAATACCATGTTCAAGCGTAAGATTGGGAAAACGATGGAGGTTTATGTGGATGACATGCTAGTCAAATCACGAGCAGCCGTTAACCACCTAGATAACCTCGCTAAAATTTTCAAAATACTCTGAAAGTACGGAATGAAACTCAATCCACTCAAGTGTCACTTCGGATAGGCCATCGGGAAATTCCTAGGATTCATCATAAGTGCCAAGGGCATCGAAGCAAATCCTAAACAAATAACGGCACCACGAGAAGTTCAAGATTCGAAGAATAAGAAGGAATTGCAAAGTTTGAATGGAAAGATTGTAGCGCTAAGTCGATTTATCTCGAAAGCCACCAACAAGTGTATACCATTCTTCGATGCATTGAGGAAAGGAAAGAATACTCTCAAATGGAGTGAAGCTTTTCAAACAGCATTCGAAGAACTGCTACGGCACATGGAGGCTCCGCCAATCCAATCAAAGCCCGTGGATGGAGAAGACCTGTTCATTTACTTAGCGATCTCACCCCATGCATTGAGTGCCGCTCTGGTGCATGAAGAAGCAAAAATCCAGCGACCCATGTATTACATTAGCAAGCAGTTTACTGGAGTAGAGAAAACTACCCGAAACTGAGAAAGCGAGCATATTGCTTCTTGATCGCATCTAGGAAGTTACGACCGTACTTTCAGGCTCATCCAATTAAAGTGTTGACTGACCAGCCCCTGAAGCAAGTGTTATACCGACCGGAAACTTCCGGACGACTACTCAAGTGGAATATAGAATTGAGTCAATATGTTATCACATAACCACAAAGAAAGTCGTAACTTTGTTACTAAAAACATTATTTGCAGGTTTGGTGTGCCACAGAAAATTATCACTGATAGTGGAACCCAATTCGAAAGCGCCGATTTCAAAAACTTCTGCAAACGCTTCCGGTTTGTGAAAAGCTTTTCAACAGTAGCTCATCTGCAAGCAAACGGGCAAGTGGAAGCAATAAACAAGATCATCAAATCTACCATCAAAAAGCGACTAACTAGAGCCAATGGAAACTGGGTTGATGAACTTCCATTCGCACTATGAGCTTATCGAACCACCCACAAGGCGGCAACCGGTCACACTCCATTCGCTCTGGCGTACGGCTCAGAAGCAACAATCCCTATTGAATTGGAAGTCCCCTCACACGGAAGGCAAAATTTCAACCAAAAGCAAAACAAGCAGCTCCTTCTCGATTCGCTAGATATGATCGATGAAAGGAGGGAAGAAGCCGAGCTGAGAACTGCCGCCTACCAAAAAAGGATCGCACAGTACTTCAACTCCAAAGCCCACAACCAAACCTTTGAAGTGGGAGATCTTGTGCTCAAGCGAGTCTACCCCGTTCTAGGGGCCTTCGGACGAAATTGGGAAGGACCGTATGCCATCAATCAAAAGATAAGAGACGGAACTTTCAAGCTAACAACCGTCGACGGGATTCAAATTCCCAGGGCATTGAATAGTGAATCACTACACCGACTTCATTTGAAAACTACTTTATGTACTCTCTATTTTTTAGAAAATAAGCCGTCCTGAAATGCCGGGGGCATTGTAAATAGGCAAAAAATCTGCCCTTCTTTTCTAATTAAAATCTGATTCGCTTTTTGAACCGACAAAACCGTGTTCATAATAACTACCCGCTGGGTCGACAGAAGCAAATCGACTCAAACCGATGTTGCTCCGGCAACATCGGGAAGGCCCAAAATCACACTCCTTGCGTTGCCCGAAGATAGGCAATGCCGAGGAGTGCTAAAAGCCGCGCATTTTATAAGCCATGCCAAAATATACGCTCCTCGCGTTGGCCAAAGATAGAAAACGACGAAGAGTACCAAAAGCCGCGCATTTCATAAGCCGCACCAAAACATACGCTCCTTGCATTGCTCGAAGATAGGCAATGCCAAGGAATACCAAAAGCCGTGCATTTCGTAAGCCGCGCCAAAACATACGCTCCTCGTGTTTCCCAAAGATAGGCAACGCCGAGGAGTACCAAATGCCGCACCAAAACATACTCTCCTCACATTGCCCGAAGATAGGCAACACCGAGGAGTACCAAAAACCACGCATTCCATAAGCTGCGCCAAAACATATGCTCACCGCGTTGCCCAAAAATAGGCAACGCCGAGGAGTACCAAAAGCCACGCGTTCCGTAAACCGTGCATTAACTCTTAAAAAACTTAAACTCCACACGTTGCCTGAAGATAGGCAACACTAAGGAAAAACTAAAAGCTGCGCATCCAATAAGCCGTGTACTAACTTTCAAAACACAAACCCCTCGCGCTGCCCGAAGATAGGTAACACAAAGGAATATCAAAAGCCGCACGCCCGTAAGCCTCGCACCAACTCCTCGACATTGCGCGAAGATAGGCAACACCGAGGAACATCGCCAAAAAATCACGCTCCTAAAGCGCAAACTCCTCACATTACCCTTAAGATTGGTAGCACTGAGGAGCATCAGAACCGGATCGATGGGCCATGTCAATCCCGAACATCGCGCTTCTCATGACTAGCGCCAACTACTTCTATGATTGGGAATGATGGGAACAACTCCAACAAAAGCGGAGTACTACAAACCAATATAAAAGCTTCAATTGATGACACTTAATGATTAAAACTGCTCTCAGTTAACCCATAAATGTGCTCCTCTCAAACACACATATATTGCATATTTACCAGAATATCACAAGAAACTTGGATTACATGCTAAAGTTGCAAAACTTCCGAAAGAAGAAAAATTAAGCTGACTTAACCAAACCTCAAGTTTAATATGAAAATTATTAAACTATATATCACCGGTCGTTTGAAGTAAAGAGCCATGTGAACTGGGGGGCATACATTGGTACTTAAATAAAAACAACTGAAAACAATAAGTTCACAAGTTCTGCTACTCCAAACAAAGAATTGTTGAAGTTCACAAGTTCTGTTACTCCAAACAAAGAATTGTTGAAGTGTACAAGTTCTGTTACTCTAAACAAAGAATTGTTGAAGTTTACAAGTTCCGTTACTCCAAACAAAGAATTGTTGCTCCAAATAATTTTTTCGGCAGCAATCATAAAAATTAGATAAGTGTAAACAAAATAAGCATAAGTGCGCAGAACACATATGAAAAAACAGATAAGAGTACAGTAAAATATCAATGTATTGCTTATAATTTTCTTTACACAGAGTCAAAACGTGGGGGCCATATCCACACAACACTGGCCAACAAAAAGAAAATACAGACTCCATGACAGAAACATTAAGTGCAGACTCTGCACTTGAACAAAATGACACAAAAAGAACCAAAATCAAATCAGTCTCCACACAAGCTCATCAACACTTCCTTCCACCGCTCCCTTTTCTGCCCTTTGTTTGTAGTTTCTACCTCGTCTCGGGAATGGTGTCGCTGCCGGTAATATCAACAAAGTCCTGGGTGGCAACATTCTCCTCTTGCTCCACCACCTTCTCAGAAGATTCTCCCTTGGTTCTGCGCTTCCGTTTGGAGTTCGGATTTGTGTGGGCCATTCGGGCAAGATATTTCCTTATTTAAATAAAAAGAAAGAAAGTCAACTTCCATCATCTCGTTCCAAACACGACGCGTTCCATATGCCCACCAGTACTCTATCTCCCTCTTTTATTTCGAATCACGCATCAGGGGGATCGAAGAAAATATATCTCGATCTAAAAAAACGAAGCAAAGCGCAATAAAAAAATAGCCGAGAAAATCCATGACCTCGAAGTCGAATGAGGGTTTAGGTTGCGGCGCGATGGAGGTCGCAGTAGGTGCTGGTGTGGGACGAGTTCATGAGCGGCTGGAAAATGGCGAGAGGGAGGTAGCGGTGCTCGGATGTGGTGGCTGCGGCGGTCGGCGAGGCTGAAGCTTCGACCAAGTTTAAAAAATATATGGAGGATATCATGCTCGATCTCTGTTTATGCCTGTAGCTGAGGGAGGCTGAGAGTTGTAGGGTGAGTGTTAGTTATCTTATTATTTGATAAATTAGTTAATTTTATTTTAAATTTTACCGTTATATTAATAAATTCTTAACTCTTGCATACGAGGTTCGTTTCGGACGAAACAGGTTGCAATGGATCTGTATTGACGTCGTCTACAGTGTGGTGTGGATCTGGAATTTAGTTGACTCTGAAATTATTTTAGTTTCAAATAAGAGGTGAGTGTTTATATGCTCACAATTGACTGGAATAATTTTTATGTTAGTTAAATTTATATCGTGAATGATTGAAATTTATTGATTGTTGTTTGATAAGTTTAATTGACATTTAAATTGACATCTGAATTAATTGATAGAATTTGAATTGATAGTTAAATTGAATTAGAATTTAATTTCCCGTAAAATACCCGGTATTGATAATTATGAAATTATTGTGAATTTTATTGACTGTTTGGATGATTGGTTGTGGTGGATGCTATTGGATGATATTTGGATGTTTATTTATTTTAATATATCCTGTTATCATCCTACATATTATTTACAATATACAAAATTGTAAATTGAATTATTTCATATAAATTAAGAAATAGGTTGAAATGATATATACCTATGGCATTTATTTTGGATTGAAATGATATATATCCATCCTCGAATTAAATTGGAATAACTGATTCACTTAGCCATAGGATAGAAATTTATACGGACACTGGATTGGTTAAATTAAATGATTTTAAAATTTTGATTTAAAGTTATTTAAATGTTTTGATTTCAAGAAATAAAAAAAATCGAATTTATGGAAATCGAATTATTTTCGAACTTGAGCTCGAAATGTTGAAATTTAAAATTAGTAACATGAATGGTTTAAATAATCGAAGTTGAGATTTTGAAATTTTAATTGAAATTTGAGTTGAATTTCAGAAATTGATTTGTTTTAAAAGATTGGATCTTTATTCGAACTTGGAATATTATTAAGTAAAAGTGATATAAAATGATATTTCGAAATTGAGCTCGGAATTTAGTTATGTTTGAAGATTTGGATTTTTAAATTTGATATTGAAGAAAAATTTGATTTAAGTGTTTGAATCGATATTTTGGAAATCAAACTCAGAATTGATATAAATCGAAATGGTTTAAATTTGGAATTTAAATTAATTTGGACTTGGAAGTGAAATAAATTTGGAATTGGAATTTAAATTAATTTGGAATTAGAAGTGAAATTAATTTGAAATTGAAATAGAAATTAATTTGGAATCGAAGTAAAAAAATTTCGACTTGAAATTTGAATTGAATCGATTAAATCGAAATGGAAATTGGAACTGATTTGAATTAGAAAATTTGGAAAGTGAACCGGTTTGACTTTGAAACAATTTTCAAATGAATTATTTTAGTATAAATGGTTTAAAATCTATATTCTTTAAATATTCAAATTATTTTGATTTTCCAAACTTCTTTACTATATAAACCATTCTTATTACTCAAACTGTAACACCTCGCATTAAATTACAATTATATATGCAAATAATTTAATTAAGTTATATACATTTGAAATTTTAAAACAAAGAAATGTTTGAAAATAGGGCAACTAATTAATATTATTTGGAATACATATATATTTGTGTAACAAATAAATTAGAGAGAGAAATTATATAAAATCAATTAATAGGGAAGATTAATTGACGATGTTTGTTTAATAGGGAAATTAATATTCAATTAATTAGTAGAGATGATAATTGACAGGAAATGACAAGAAAGAGAACATATATTATAGCAACTAATTGATATAAGTAGAAACATATATGTTAGTGCAAGAGAATAAAATGGAAAGAGTAATTTATGCAAGTAATCAATTATCAATTAATAAACATAGAGACTTATGGTGACATATATAATTAATATTGTGATTCAAAATTCAATTGTAGAATATATGCATGCAATAATTATAGGAAATAAAATAAATTAATATGCATATATGTGACGAATTAATATGGTGTTGATTGGCATATTAATTTGGTAAGAAATTACAGTGCAGGCAGGGATGAATTGGATAGTAAATTAATTCTAGGTATACATGAAATCTATTAATTGGGTGATTAACAGGGGAATCTTATTTAAAAGAAACGTCACATTTAAAAATATATGTTTCCATATATTGCGAGAGAGAAGGGGAAAGTGATTAAAGAAAAGATTATTGGAGAACCAATTTGAAATAAAAACAAATGCAGAAGAAAACATATTAATTTAATGTCCATAGACTGAGTGTACGCTTTAGATTTTAGGGTTTTATATCTAATGGTTAGCACTAATTCAAACCACTATAAATATAGGTGCAGAGCCTCATTTTTATTCTCATTATTTTTCTCTTGCCTACAAAAGCTCTGCCTTTTTTCTATCTCTTCTACACTTTCTTAATAACAAAATTTTAGATCTAATTCACACGAATTTAGGTGAACGTATTTGTATTTTTGAATAAAATATAAATATATTATGTACTAAAATCCAAATAGTCCCCAACCATAGATTTTAACATATGGAAAGTTTTTAGAAGTATATTTGTGCATAGTTTGCTAGTTGGGTTTGGGATGACCTAAGTATGTAGAGCCCTATGTTATTACTGATTTATAGCTTACAAATAAGCCATGTATTGAGAGAAAATTTGTATCTATATGTTTTAGGAAGTATGGAAGTTCCTTAGAGATAGTAGGGAGAGTGTTTTTATTTCAGGAAGAATAAGAGGTTTAGTATGAAGTAAATCCATTTTATGTCTAACCCAATAAAAATGAAACTTTTGAATTAAAAAAGTTGAAAAATATAATTGTTAATATATTTGAAGAAGTAAATATTGGGTTTTGAAAAAATAAGTGGTATGAAATTTAAATTGGTTTTTATATGATGTAAATTTTTTCTAAAGTGAAATTATTTGTAAAGAATTATAGAGCATGTATAGCTCGCTAGTTTCTTTGTAGGTAAACAATGATTTTAAATATAAAAACCTAGAGTGTGTTAAGTATCGAAAACGTAGGTTACAACATTTATTGTTGTAATAAATGTTTTCAGTAAAAATAAAGGAAGCGTAGACTATGACACTATTGTTATAGTAGGTGACTCCCAAAGTAAATGTTTTTACATAGCATATGAGATTTATTAATATTTATTTTAATTGAATCCATATATAAGTATTTTTGGGTTGTAGTCAAGGTGTTTTACGCAACATCTGTTTTGACCCAAATGAGTTTTGAAGATAATTTCTAAAGCGGTTTGTATGTACACTTATTATTTAAATAAGCACATGAAAATATTTTCTAGTTATAAAGAAGTTTTAAAAATGAGTTCTTTTGAAAAATAATGTACGATAAACTAATGAATTTAGTAGGAAATATCTTGTGTAAGTAAATATAGAGTAAACATACCTTAATCTATTGGAATGAAATGAATAATGGTATAATTTTCTATGAATCACAAATAAAGATGTTTTGTGCAAGCTATAAGGAATACGCGAAAGAGATGTACAAGGTATGGAAAACACCATATTTTGTATAGCCTATTTCGATAAAATATAAAATAAATTCCTTAAAATTTCACATAAACATGAAATCCTTCTTTAAAGGATTCATATAAGGTTTTAGCGTTAATGGTTTCTCATAAGAGAAAGTAATTCCAATACATTAAGGTATAAAACCATTAAGTGTAGTAAGTTAGTAACTCCTTCATGGTTAAGTAATTAGAAGAGTAAGAAAGTTAAGAGATTTTTGATAAAATAATTGTTCTTATTTACCCCAATTTTAGTAAATTTGAAAATCTATAAAAAAAGAGAAGGATATTTTGAAAACATGTGAGGACATTTCTTTTTAAAGTCAAGAAAAAAGAAAAATATTTTAAGAACAAGCAAGACATGTTTAAAAAAAAGATGGTTTGGTGGAAAAGTAAATAAGTTTTTGAAAAGATAAAATTTAGAAGTTTTAGTTTTTGAAGAAAAATTGATAAATACCAAACCAAATCAGACTTTTAAATATGGAGTACATAGGAATCATTTCCTAGGTGTAACGGGAAAAGTATAAGGTTTTAGCTATAATTGCTCTTAGTAATAATAAAAGTTCCCATAAGGTGTATAGGACACTAGTGAAAACCTAAAAATGTTGCTTCATGTGTGTAGACTATAGAAGAATAGTGAAATGGTATTAGTAAGATGATAAGACACACGTGGTTGGGATAGGTAGACCTTAGTTGGGGAAAAATGAAAGGTAAAGAGAAAATTTCCCCAAGCTTAATTGTCCTTTAAGATAGAGACTGCATAGATTGAAACCCTTATCCATTCCAGTAAATGAGACATAGTTATTCCTTTTTGAGCAAGGAATAAAAGAGATGAATAGATCTTATTCATCATGAGTAATACAGCATAAGTTGGTAACAAGTAATATGCGGCAGGAGGAGCATATGAGTTACTTAGATTCCTAGAGTATGACCTTTCTGTGTCAAAGTGGACATGGTCCTAGACCTCCTTGCCCTAGATGATAGCTGTGTTTAGTTACTGTATAAAAAAAGGGTAAAAGCAGAATAAGATAACTAAAAGGAAAATAACAAATTTAAAGAAAGCGACAGAAACGTCAACAGAAAAATTTAAAAAGAGATATTTTCTTATGTAAACTGTGCTTGGGGAAGTAAATAATTTTTTTTAGAATAGTAGCCTAAATCCCAAGTACGGAGGAAGATGTGCGCAAAAGAAAATCGGAGAAATACGAAGTTTCTCTATTTTCCACCTTCTTTATAACATAAGAAATCGAATTTGGAAAATTAGAATTTTCTAAAATTCAAAATTTAAAAGTTGTGTTGTAGGTTTGGACGTAAGAATTTGTTGAACTATGCTCCTATTCAGTAGGAGTGTGGGAAAATTTGAATGAAAAATGTTTTGAGTTTTCAAAAGATTGCATTCATATAGAAATTGCAAGTATATTTAGGATGTGTGCATCATGTTTTAAAAGGAATTTCTAAAAGAAAAAGCATTCATATAGGAGGTACCGTATAGATATTCTTGTACATGCATATATTTTATGATGTATTGCACTTTGCACTATGCACGAATTGTTGCAAAATTGGATTTACACAAAATGGATGTGATTAATACGAGAAATTACATAATTGAACCCTTATCAAATTTTGGGGACGAAATTCCTAAGGGGGGAGAATGTAACACCCCGCGTTAAATTAAAATTATATATGCAAATAATTTAATTAAGTTATATAGGTTTGAAATTTTAAAACAAAGAAATGTTTGTAAATGGGGAAACTAATTAATATTATTTGGAATACATATATATTTGTGTAACTAATAAATTAGAGAGAGAAATTATATAAAATCAATTAATATGGAAGATTAATTGATGGTGTTTGTTTAAAAGGGAAATTAATATTTAATTAATTAGTAGAGGTGATTAATTGACAGGAACTGACAAGAAAGGGAACATATATTGTAGCAACTAACTAATATGATTAGAAACATATATGTTAGTGCAAGAGAATAAAATGGAGGAAGAGTAATTTAAGCAAGTAATCAATTGTCAATTAATAAACATGGAGACTTATGGTGATATATATAATTAAGATTGTGATTCAAAATTCAATTGTAGAATATATGCATGCAATAATTATGGGAATAAAATAAATTAATATGCATATATGTAACGAATTAATATGGTGTTGATTGGCATATTAATTTGGTAAGAAATCACAGTGCAGGCAGGGATTAATTGGATAGTAAATTAATTTTAGGTATATCTGAAATCTATTAATTGGGTGATTAATAGGGGAATCTTATTTAAAAGAAATGTCACATTTAAAAATATATGTTGCCATAGATTGCGAGAGAGAAGGGGAAAGTGATTAATGAAAAGATTGTTGGAGAATCAATTTGAAATAAAAACAAACACAGAAGAAAACATATTAATTTAATGTCCATAGACTGAGTGTACGCTTTAGATTTTAAGGTTTTATATCTAATGGTTAGCACTGATTCGAACCACTATAAATATAGGTTCAGAGCCTCATTTTTATTCTCATTATTTTTCTCTTGCCTACAAAAGCTCTGCCATTTTTCTATCTCTTCTGCACTTTTTTAATAACAAAATTTTAGATCTAATTCACACGAATTTAGATCTAAATAGAAAGAGAATAGAATTAATTAGGGAATTAGGAATTGGTTCAAATCAGAAGGCTATGTCAAATGTAATACCCTAGATCTGAGTTTTATTTGCTATTTCTAATCCAAATCTCTTCCTTTTCTCTGTCAAATATTATAGATCCATAAATATATCGTTTGTAATGCCAAATAGGGATTACAAGGGAGGTGATTATAGATGTTAGAGACAGATCTGAAATAAAACAGGGAGATTTGGAAAGCTAGCAATGTGAGTGAATTTAATTATATCTTTTACGTTTATGATATATTATCGTTAAATTTCCGTTAAATAATTTTATTCAGTATTTCAGTAATTAATTCTGTTAATTAGTTATGCTGAACTGTAAGAAATTTACAATTATTTTCATCTAATTTGAAGTTATAATTTAGCCTAAATGCTAGTTTCTTTTTATTGTTTTTGTACGCGAATAATATAGTTAAAAATAAAATTCACGATTATGGATTACAATGGGAAAATACTAGATTAGATTTAAAATAAGAAAAGTTGGAATAAAGCTAGAAAAATGGAATTCTGCAATAAATTACGCTAAAACGGGAATAATAAATTAATCTAATAACTTGATTTGGATGTAAGTTATATATTAATTGGTTGGTTTAGAAAATATGATACATTTCTATAATTTAATATTTAAAAGATAACGATAAATGTAACTGCAAGAATAAAAGAAAGAAAAAGGGAACTAGTGTATAATAGAGAAACCACTGTACTTTACACTGTTCCAAAATAATAAAAGAAATACCTTGCAATTACGAATTATTGTTTATAGTATTATTTAGTACTACAATATGGAAATGGATTTTTAGTATAGTTTTCATACCCAACCAAATAAAATAGAATTACTTCCTAGAATAGAAGAAAATAAAGTTTGAAAGGAATCAAGTAAATTATTAGAAAAGAATTTGAAGTTGTAAACGATAATGAACCTAGATATGCATTTACTATGCAGACTATACAATAAGACTGTTATTATGATAAGTGAATTATATAATATACGAGAATTAAAGATAATTCTATATCATAATAAAAGAAGACATCCTAGTACATAAGAGAGACACTTGTAATCATATACAGATTATAAAAGAAGATAAAAGTGACAATTACAAGTAAAATTATAACATAGGTTATAATTAAAGTAGAAAGAACGGAAAGGCTTATTTAAGATTTAAATTAAGTTCATAAGCAAATAGAACAGAGATAACATAAGATGCTTATTTAATAAACTTAAGACTTAAATTGAGTTAAATAAGCAAGGTAATAGAAGTGGCAGTACCAACAGCATTCCCTATTAGATCAATGGTGGTCTCACAATAGCCAGAAGTGAGACGAGGGCAAGAATATGCTAATTAGGGTAAATAAGTAGCCAACAAAATAAGAAAAGTAATCTAAACGTAAATTAAAAGATTTGACTTAGGGTATAATAAAAGAGTGAGATGCGTTTGGAGTAGCCCAAAGGATGAAGAGCCTAACGAAGCATTTCATCACAGATTTCAGCAAAGGAGAAGCACGTCCAACTTAGTTATTTTGGGCTAGAAGGAAGTACGAGACTTCAACGAGATGTGAGGATACTCTAGGATGGCCCTTTGGGTAGGCCTAACGAAGCTGCATCCCCGGAGGCAGGTCTGTAGGTGTTCCATCAAGAGATTATGCCTTGACTGTTTTTTGCATGGCAGGACCATTATAGGCAGTCAGAAGGGGTTGGTGTTCGGAGTAGGATATTCGTATGTCCCAGTACTTGCAAGTAAGTTTAGTGTGTAGGACCCAAAAGGATAGTCGCATGCGGATATCGGTCAGTATCAAAACCAAGAGCGAGTTCGGGAAAGGAGTATTGTTAAAACCAAGAGTCCAATGATTCTTTCACTATCAAGACATTGAATGAGGGGCACCGCCAATTGGATGTTAGATTGTTTGTAGTAGGGCACGACCACTTAAATCTTTAGAGGTCTTTCGATTAGTTGAGGGTTGGCTGCGTGGGGCTATAGCCACGATGAGAAAAGAGACAGACCATCTAGAATATCTGTATTGTAGGCCTAACGAAGTTGTCCTTTACAGATATAGAAAATCCCCGACCGAGTTCCGTACAAGGTAGACCTTGTTGGCGGGATTCAGAGAGTAGACAGAACGATAACGTATAGTCCTCAATGTACGCACTGGGTGGTACGTTGCAGATGTCCGAGCATTAGTATAGACTAGTGCGGATGCAGTTTTACGTTTTCATAGTAGACGACGAAACATCTGTATTGTAGGCCTTACGAAGCTGTCCTTTACAGATGTAGTCACAGAACGCTATAGTAGCAAGACGATGGAGTCCATTGCGAGGAGGATACGGAAGGTACTATGGGTAGTATCTAGGACCAATATGGTCATTGGGCATATAGCTACATATATATATATATATATATCAGTTATTAGGTTTTAATCTACTAAGGAGTAGATGGGTACGATTCACGCACAGAGGCGAGAGTGTGATAAACCTAGTGAACCTAATATAACAGTAAATGAAAATAAAATGGTATATGTAGAATTAAGCTTAAAAGGGTATAATTTATCCATTCACCAGAACTTTAATTCTGACCCCCTCCTCATAACATCCTACAGGTTAGGTAGATGGCAGAGACTTTCCAGCTTTAAGACACTTGTTTAGAAAGTGTTATTATATTGGTGAGTATTTACTTACTATGATATCTTAGTCAATTCCGTTGTGAGATATTTAATTGAGCTTTGATATATTTGTCTTTGCCTATTTGCAAGATACCAGATTCCCAACTCGGGTTTCAGTGGGCTTGGGTTTTAGTATTTTTGCGAAAAATCCAGACCCACTGGAATTCGGGTTGTTACACAAACTATTTTCTATAAACTATTTTTAACTATTTAACTATTTTAAACTATTTAAATTATTTTCTAAAATTCAAACCAGTCAAAACGGTGGAATGTTTATATTTAAATCTTGGATTTAAATGCAAACTGGGTCAAAGTGAAGTTATAACCTAAATTGTGATTCGAATCAAATTTTGAAGTGAAATCGATATATCGAACTGAATTGACATTTCGAAGTAAGATATGATTTGTGAAGCGAATATGATGATTTCGAAATGGATTTGATTTTGAAACGAATCTGATATTTTGATATCAAGTACGAATTGTTTTTGAAATGTAAAAAAACCAACCGGTGTGTAAAATGACGTTTGGTTGTTAAAGAGATCGGGGCCTCTTATTAACATACTCTCTGTCAATATTGGAACCACTTTAACAACTGTGTACGCGGTGGATGATATCCAGAATGTAGTGGTTGAATTGGCGACATTTACTGGAATGAAGTAAGAGAACGATGATGGTAGCTTTGACACTCGTGTCATAATTAAAATGACTAAAAGATGAGCCTATGTCTGGCCAATGAGGTTAGCTACCTCTAGCGACGTTGATCCCTCGTATTACTATTATGATTTCGTATTTGATGGGTGCACCTTTTTCGTTTGGATTGATTGTCGCGGTCGGCCATGAATGGGTTACGACCAGCAAGAATGGGTAACTGGTAAAATCCTACCTTGGGCATTGCCTCACGTGCCTTGTCATATTCATCCCTATACGCGCCCATTACGACTTTGGTTTTGTACGTATAAAATGTGTTAAGGTGGATCAATATAAAGCCTTAACGCTATTTTCATATTTATTTTATTGATAGACATTATCTATTATAGTGTATACTATTATATATAAATAGTTTAACGGATCCTTAGGAGATGGAAAATCCTATAACATCTCTTAAGTTATTGCACTCATTATTCCGTGATTTTGATTTGACTTACATAAGAATATTTTAGTCCTGACTCGAGTGTTTTGTCTTTCCATTACGCTCGGGCCAATCCTGAGCTTTTTCAGCGTATTGAAGATTACTCTCTGGAGGACGAAGAAGAAGAATTGGAATATTACTATTATTATTATTCCATGCATCATGCTATTCTACTGCATTGATTATTTATCCTTGATGTATATATATAACTCTGACAAATGTTGTATAGATTATAATCAAATGTATAGTAAACAACTTCACGAACTATTATTTGATTATTATATTTATCGTCCTGCTGTGAGATTCTGTGTTTGTTTTCTTCTTCTTTTCTTATTTTTCTTAATTAACCCCATTGATTACCTACGTTCCGGATTGTTTAAGTTGGACATGTGTGGATTATTGTCGATTTAAAACTTTCGAAATGTGGGTCGTCACATGCACCAAGTAATTAAGAACTTCAGCACTTAGAGAAGGAATGCCTGACTCTAAGTTCATGAGCTCTAAGGAGATGAGATATGTATATACATTTGGTAATAATTGAATAGGAGCTATGCTAAGGTAACTTAGGAATCTTGACAAGAACTCAGGAAATGGAATGAAACCTCCATGCCAATGGATGGCGGTGTAAGCGAAATATCCCTCGGGAGGATTTTAGATGGTATCATTGTCGCCAGGAGGAATAGCTTCAACTCTTGTAATTCTGAAGTCATTAAGAATTGCGTACTTCATCTTGAGAAGATATAAGGGAATGCCTTGAAACTGCTTCAGTCTTCTTTGGGGAAGATTCTAGTTTTGAAATTATATCCTTTTCCGATTTCTTGGAAGCTCTTTTTAAGCCCATTATCCTGCCAGGTGAAATAATTCCATTAAATTTATAATTCATTTCACTATTAACACCTTTCGAAGGTGTTGAAAGCCTATTGCAATGGCTTAGATATTCGTCGAAGCATATGGGTCCATGCCTTCGAAATAGGATTAAATTAACGAGAATTATGAAATTCATTGACCTTTCAACAATGTCGAAAGGGAGGATGGAATACAGGCACCTAAACACACTCTTCGAAAATGTCGAAAGCTCGAAAGAATTTTTTTTACTATTAATAAGTGCAACTATCCACACAATACCAGTTTGGATATATACATTATCAAAACCTTTAAGATCATCCCCTAATCAAGTCAAATATACCCTTCGACAGTGCGAAACCCACAGATTTTATTCTACTTAAAAATATGAATATTGCTGAAACGCCATACTCTCATTAAGTTGAAAGATCGAAGCAAAGTAATTTCAATACAAAAGAAAAGGCCTTAAGACATTTCGACGATGTTTATGTTGAGAAAATGATAGTTATATTCTTGTTGACCATTAGTGGTTTCTAATAAGTCGAAAGGGAAAGATAGAATTTCGAAAGCGTGCAAACGGTTAGGCTTGTCTCAATTTTGGGGGTTTCGATCAAATTGAAAGGTTGGATAAGGATTTCGACTGTAACATAGAGTATATTTTTCTTAATTCAATTCATAGTGAGGGACGTTAATTTTTAATCTTAAAAAAATCCTTCGAGGCAAATTAAAATTGATGTATAGTAAACAACTTCACGAACTATTATTTGATTATTATATTTATCGTCCTGCTGTGAGATTCTGTGTTTGTTTTCTTCTTCTTTTCTTATTTTTCTTAATTAACCCCATTGATTACCTACGTTCCGGATTGTTTAAGTTGGACATGTGTGGATTATTGTCGATTTAAAACTTTCGAAATGTGGGTCGTCACATGCACCAAGTAATTAAGAACTTCAGCACTTAGAGAAGGAATGCCTGACTCTAAGTTCATGAGCTCTAAGGAGATGAGATATGTATATACATTTGGTAATAATTGAATAGGAGCTATGCTAAGGTAACTTAGGAATCTTGACAAGAACTCAGGAAATGGAATGAAACCTCCATGCCAATGGATGGCGGTGTAAGCGAAATATCCCTCGGGAGGATTTTAGATGGTATCATTGTCGCCAGGAGGAATAGCTTCAACTCTTGTAATTCTGAAGTCATTAAGAATTGCGTACTTCATCTTGAGAAGATATAAGGGAATGCCTTGAAACTGCTTCAGTCTTCTTTGGGGAAGATTCTAGTTTTGAAATTATATCCTTTTCCGATTTCTTGGAAGCTCTTTTTAAGCCCATTATCCTGCCAGGTGAAATAATTCCATTAAATTTATAATTCATTTCACTATTAACACCTTTCAAAGGTGTTGAAAGCCTATTGCAATGGCTTAGATATTCGTCGAAGCATATGGGTCCATGCCTTCGAAATAGGATTAAATTAACGAGAATTATGAAATTCATTGACCTTTCAACAATGTCGAAAGGGAGGATGGAATACAGGCACCTAAACACACTCTTCGAAAATGTCGAAAGCTCGAAAGAATTTTTTTTACTATTAATAAGTGCAACTATCCACACAATACCAGTTTGGATATATACATTATCAAAACCTTTAAGATCATCCCCTAATCAAGTCAAATATACCCTTCGACAGTGCGAAACCCACAGATTTTATTCTACTTAAAAATATGAATATTGCTGAAACGCCATACTCTCATTAAGTTGAAAGATCGAAGCAAAGTAATTTCAATACAAAAGAAAAGGCCTTAAGACATTTCGACGATGTTTATGTTGAGAAAATGATAGTTATATTCTTGTTGACCATTAGTGGTTTCTAATAAGTCGAAAGGGAAAGATAGAATTTCGAAAGCGTGCAAACGGTTAGGCTTGTCTCAATTTTGGGGGTTTCGATCAAATTGAAAGGTTGGATAAGGATTTCGACTGTAACATAGAGTATATTTTTCTTAATTCAATTCATAGTGAGGGACGTTAATTTTTAATCTTAAAAAAATCCTTCGAGGCAAATTAAAATTGATGTATAGTAAACAACTTCACGAACTATTATTTGATTATTATATTTATCGTCCTGCTGTGAGATTCTGTGTTTGTTTTCTTCTTCTTTTCTTATTTTTCTTAATTAACCCCATTGATTACCTACGTTCCGGATTGTTTAAGTTGGACATGTGTGGATTATTGTCGATTTAAAACTTTCGAAATGTGGGTCGTCACATGCACCAAGTAATTAAGAACTTCAGCACTTAGAGAAGGAATGCCTGACTCTAAGTTCATGAGCTCTAAGGAGATGAGATATGTATATACATTTGGTAATAATTGAATAGGAGCCATGCTAAGGTAACTTAGGAATCTTGACAAGAACTCAGGAAATGGAATGAAACCTCCATGCCAATGGATGGCGGTGTAAGCGAAATATCCCTCGGGAGGATTTTAGATGGTATCATTGTCGCCAGGAGGAATAGCTTCAACTCTTGTAATTCTGAAGTCATTAAGAATTGCGTACTTCATCTTGAGAAGATATAAGGGAATGCCTTGAAACTGCTTCAGTCTTCTTTGGGGAAGATTCTAGTTTTGAAATTATATCCTTTTCCGATTTCTTGGAAGCTCTTTTTAAGCCCATTATCCTGCCAGGTGAAATAATTCCATTAAATTTATAATTCATTTCACTATTAACACCTTTCGAAGGTGTTGAAAGCCTATTGCAATGGCTTAGATATTCGTCGAAGCATATGGGTCCATGCCTTCGAAATAGGATTAAATTAACGAGAATTATGAAATTCATTGACCTTTCAACAATGTCGAAAGGGAGGATGGAATACAGGCACCTAAACACACTCTTCGAAAATGTCGAAAGCTCGAAAGAATTTTTTTTACTATTAATAAGTGCAACTATCCACACAATACCAGTTTGGATATATACATTATCAAAACCTTTAAGACCATCCCCTAATCAAGTCAAATATACCCTTCGACAGTGCGAAACCCACAGATTTTATTCTACTTAAAAATATGAATATTGCTGAAACGCCATACTCTCATTAAGTTGAAAGATCGAAGCAAAGTAATTTCAATACAAAAGAAAAGGCCTTAAGACATTTCGACGATGTTTATGTTGAGAAAATGATAGTTATATTCTTGTTGACCATTAGTGGTTTCTAATAAGTCGAAAGGGAAAGATAGAATTTCGAAAGCGTGCAAACGGTTAGGCTTGTCTCAATTTTGGGGGTTTCGATCAAATTGAAAGGTTGGATAAGGATTTCGACTGTAACATAGAGTATATTTTTCTTAATTCAATTCATAGTGAGGGACGTTAATTTTTAATCTTAAAAAAATCCTTCGAGGCAAATTAAAATTGAGCATAATAGAATTCGTGCGTAAATTTGCATTCTACAGCAGCAAAAACCCCAAATTTAGCAAATCCAAGTTCGAACCCTATATCGATACCATGGATTAATCTAAGTCTGCATGAAAAATGAATCTAAAAATCACGCAAATTCAAACCCTAAATATTTAAAATTGAAATAAAACGTGAAAAATCGATCTGTAATATAGAACAATAGATGCATACCTTAAATATGAACTTGCATCTCCTGAAATTAAGAATTTAATAAGAGAGTTGAAATTTTTTATTCTTTCTTCGAAGTTTTTAATCACAGGTAAATGAAAGGGGGGATGAAGGAATCGTGATTTATAAGAAAAGCAAATGTAAGGAAAGCCATCCGATCAGATTTAAATGAATGACCAAGATTCATTTGGGAATATCAAAAAGCGGGAAAATTTTATACTGAAATAATGATGGGTGTCGAAATAGTTGACTTGAAAAGTCAAGAGCATCTCTTTGCTGGGCGAGGAGGACAAACGTTATCATCAGAAATCACTCCAACATTGTCGAAACCTTAAAGAATACAAAGGTAGGGTTCATGAAGAATAATAGCAATAGCAAGACCTTTCGAAAGAGTCGAAGGGATGCTTTTGCAAAATGTTGGATGAGCAATGGACTTTCGAAGAGGTCAAAAAGGGACAAGGCTACCCTTTTGCTTCAGATAACCCCTTTCGAAGCAGTTGGTTCCACATACATAAAGGAGATTCGTATAAGTTAAAAGCCCCTTTCGAAGGTATCGGATAACAAGCTTCCGCATATTTGCCAAACCTTTCAAAACAATTGGTTTCACCATTGTTTACCTTCAGCAGAACATTTGGCCAAAGCGGCCCCTTCGAAAGCATGGATCAGTCTTTCGAATCGGTTCAAATCATCCACGAATATGAAGGAGATCTCGCATATGACCGGTATTGCTTCCTCAAACACCAGAAGATGGAGGTTCCACATTAATCAACGGGAATGATTTGGAAAGCTACTTTCCGCAACTAAGCCTTCCACTATGCTTCAAGTCATTCGAAGCCCCAAAAATACCCCTTTCGACAGTGTCGAAAGCTAACATCCTTTTCTACTTACACAACACATCAACAACAAGGTGATAGATGCTTTTATACCTTTCGATGGAGTCGAAAGCATCCCAGTTCCATTCAAAAGCGGAGTTAAAAGGGTGCCTTGAATTCAACAGCGATGAAAGGTCCTCAAAGCAACCTATCGACTAAGTCAAAATGACTGATGCGAAAGGGTCCAACCCGCACCTATAAATAAGACCCTAGGGGTATGGTTTTGGGGATCCGAATTCATTCATTCTATTCTTGTTCCTTTCTTAAATTTGTAAAACCTAAATCCTTGAATCAAATTGGGGATTTACTTCTTTGTAATACTTAAACCTCTTGAATTCATGAAAAATTATTAATAAAGCAAGTGCATAGTGTTTTCAAATACATAGAATCTAATACAATGTTCATATATGGATTCAATTGTTGAGTGCTTGCATCAAAGCTTATCGAAGAGATACCTTTCGAAGGAATAGAACCCTACCAACACAGTTAAAAACCTTAGACGCCATTAGGCCATAACCTTAAATTACCTCAATTATTTCGAAAGGTGATTTCGAAGAAGTCTTAGATCAACTTAACTAATTCGAAAGGGTCTTTGATTGCTGCAACCAATTCAAAAGGTGGTTTCGAAAGAGTCCTGGATCATCCCAACTGATTCGAAAGGTGGTTTCGAAGGAGTCTTAGATTACCTAAACTAATTCAAAAGGTGGATTCGAAAAGGTCACGCACACTTCTATTTTTACTTTGAGGTGTTGACAAGATTGACAAGATTTCTTATTTACACATTTGTTTGTTAGAAAATAATAATATTCAGTTATTTTCATTTATTGTTTGATTAGCCATGCTCACCCAATTAGGAGCATTGGCTATTGTTTGTTGGTTGAGTAGTTTTGCCCGACTAGTTTATGGGCATTGACTATTGTGATTGATTAAGAGCAGTTTTATCCTTTTCACTTTATTGATTAGGTAAGTAGTAACCGTGGGAACACTAAAACGAACTCCTTGTGAATTCATTTTCACAATTTGACTATAAGGAGCTCAATGATAATGTTGGGTTAAAATTTAACTTTTATAAAAGTTGTTATTATATTCTAAATAAAGATATACATTTGTAAAATGATTTTATAAGAAATGAAATTATATAAGTATAATTAATAAATATGATTTATAAATAAAAAGGATTTATACTATGAATTTGAGAACTTAAATCCCGATGTATTGAAAATTGTTTTTCAAAATTTTGGAGGAAAATAATAATAGTATTATTTGGAAGTATATTTTGAATATAAATACTTTTCAAAGGATTCTAAAGGAAATAAAAAGCACCGAACTCACTTCGGTTACTGGAAAATAATTCTGGTGATGACTGCAGCATCATTGGCATTCATTTTCGAGTTTCTAAGTGAGGGATTGCCACCATAGTAATTTTGCTTCATAGTTGTTAGGTAAAATAAGTTTTGATTTAAATTCAGAAGTATGGTTTGATATACAAAAAGAGATATGTATATTATTATTTCAAAATGATTTGAAATGAAAACCGAATATTTAATTCTGAAGTTTTCAGTCAAGTATTTATATAGATGCATGTATCCTATGCATTTGAGTAGTATGGTTTTGCATCTCATTTTAGTATGTTGTTTCGTAGTTTTCATTTATTGAAATGAAATGGAATTTCCGACGATTTTGGACAGTCGGGACTTCCTTATTGTTTTAGAAATCTAAAGCTAGGTGTTTTTGGTGGAATGATAAGGAAATCAGTTTTGTAACTTATAAATATGAGAAGATAGTAAGTTAAAAGAAGTTTTAAATTTGTTAAACATTCTAGTTAATAAAAAAAATCGGAAATTGGTATATATACTCTTAGGACCTAAAAGAGTGTTATAAAAATATAAATTTAAGTTATGTAATATTGGTACACTTAAGTGATGTTTTATAAAATGGTTCATAAATGATTTTAGTATTAAATGAAATGCCATTGGTGTAAATTTATTGTCATTTAAAGATGAATGTGAATAAAAAGAACTTGGTGTAGTTAAGAACCAATTAGAGTGAATACGTATGATGTTTGTAGATTAGTTTATTCGCATAACTGTTTGATATAGTTTCGAGTACACGATTTCGAGGTGATTAACACTGGTTTGAGTTAGAAATTTTTGGCTCGATTCTTAAAGGTGAACACTTGATACATATTTTTGATATGATCCTAAAGTTTTCTATCATAGAATATGGCTATGCAAGGAGAACAACGGTTTCTAATCAAGGAACCAGATCAGAGTCCGCACAAGAGAATTCGAGTGAGTGATGCTACTTCGGAAGTGGAATTTTATGATCGAGCAATATCAGATTTGATATTGCGTACGGATGACATATGTACATCGTACGAGCCTTAATGTAATTATATTCTTATGTCATTAGAAATACAAGTTTTACGATTGATATGGCATGTTTGATTGTGATGATTATTATTTATGGTTTGGCATGCTTGGTGTAACAACCTGGATTTGGAGTTTACCTTTCAATATTAAATTATAATGATAATTATGATTTAATATTCTAAATTGAATAAAAATTGGTGAAAATAAATTGTTTATTTATTATAAACAATGAATTTGGGAAATAATTGTTGAAAATAAAGCATAAAGCTTTATTTTAATGGTTTGGGTGATAATAAATGTGAAAATAATTTTATTTGAGTGAAAATGCAATAATTTTGTTAATTATTGCTTTGTGGCTTCTTTTAATAATTTTTAAAAGAAGTAAGCTCTTTTTAATAAGTGTTTAATGAAATAAAAAGGAGAAAATGTGATTAAAAATAAGTTTTGAGTGTAAATAATATTTGTAAATGAATTGGAACATTTTTACAAGTAAGAAAATGTAATTTTTTTGAATTTTAAAAGTAATAAACGTGGTATATTACAATTAAATGAATAAAAAGTGCATTTTATTCAAAATAAAGGAAATTAACAATAAAAATGTTTAAAAAGAGTAAATTATTATTTTAAATGATAGAAAATGTAAAATTTAAGGAGTTTATAAACTTACACTAATTATTTAGTTCATAAGTATGTAGAAAATAGAATTTTGTAAATATATATGTACATATATGTGTACATAAGTGTTAAACATAGTTTAACTTAACTAAAATTGGTTTAACTTCTTTAATTTTTTCACTTGGGCCCAAAACCTGGTTAGGTGAGAAGGAATAGCTGAGAAACTTTACTGTACGTAACATTTCTCTTCCTTCTCCAAAACTTAACAGAAAGCTTATCAATGACTTCCTCTTAAACCATTTTCTCAAACCTTCATCAATTTCTCAAATAAAAACACCAAAACTTTTAGAAAGAATAAAGATAAGAGAAAGTAATCAACTCCAAATCTCACATTTTCATCATCTAATTTCATTTTACAGTGAACTAATTTCCCATTTTTGCCGTTGTTTTCCTTCTTGCATGTCTGTCTATTGCTTCTAGTAGGTGTTTCCAGCCCCAAATCGAGCTAAAGTCGCCGCCTTGCTTGCAAAATCTTTGGTATTTCAGTAGTAGAAAATGGTGAGAACAGTATCTCACAAATACTAGCTAAATCGCTTGAAAAATTGCTTGAATCTGCTGCTTGTATAAAAGTTTATTCATTGTATACTCTATTTTCGTTTCTGGCCTGAAGTGCCAACTTTGGCTGTCCATAACTTTCATCTCCCACAACGAAATGCTGCCGCGTCTTTTTCTGAGTCAGGGTTATATGTTGAACTTTGTTTTTGCAAAATTTGGTTGAAAAAAATTGTCATTTGAGTGTTCAGACCATTGCTGCAAAATCAACAAAAACCCAGATTTTTGCCTGAGCATATTTGTTTCTAAGTTGCTGGAAACATGGCCTGAGTCCATGTTTGAGACAGCATAACTTTTACATTTTCAGTCGAAATTCATCGATTCTTTTTTTTGAGAGATAAAGTTTAGTACTATAAGAATACCAAATTTCAAGTGATTTCGATCTATGTAGCTTATAGAAATATGCTCCCGAACTTTGATTCGGAGCATGTTTTTGCTCAGATTTTTACAGTGAAAACACTGCCTGGGTTCAACTTTGAGATATCATAACTTTCTCATACAATGTCCAAATTGCGTGATTTTTTTTGAAAGATAAAGTTTCTACTATATGTGTATCAATTTTCAGCTCAATCCGAGGCCGTTTGGTCCCCTGTTTCTTGCCTGAAAGTTGAACCCAGAATGGATTCTCAGGCCTGGGCACATCCTTGTTGAACTGTTACAAACATGGTCTGAGTCCATATTTGAGACAACGTAACTTTTTCATTTTCTGTCGGAATTCATTGATGCTTTTTTTTTGAAAGATGAAGTTTTCTACTGTGTGCACACCAATTTTTAGTTCAATCAGACATCGTTTGGCCACCTGTTTCATGTCCTAAAGTTGAACCCAGAGAAGATTTCAGACCTGGGTATTATTTTGTCTATACGTTTTTATGTTCTTTTTCCGTCCGACTTTTGACTTTTACTTCATGTTTTGTGATATTTCTGAAATGTTTTAAGGCCATGATGTCTATCAGTAGACTAGCCAAATTTTGGTGATTTAAATTCAAATTTTGGATTAAATTTGAATTGAATTTGAGTATCGATTTGAGCGATATCTTGAGTTTTTATTCGTTTTCGAGCATGGATTTTTACAAAATTTTTTGAAATAATTTTTAAAATAATGGGCATATTAAATTATTATTATATGATATTTTTTAAAGTATTTTCAATATAGAATCTATTTATTCTCGATAATAAGGGAATTTTCAAATATGGCTTTCAAAAATTGGTATTAAAAGCTTGTTTTCTCAAGTAAATTATTTTATATATAAAATACACGTTTTGCACTATTCGAGCGAATGAGAAGGAGAATTAAACGGTTTGGTAAAACACGTGGTATGGGACACGTGCGTTCATCTTATCGGTTAATTCCCGACTTGTCCGTTTGATCGTTTTGACCTACGGGTTGAGTTTACCGATGAGATGAGGTAAACTTTTTACTGCTTTGAGTGTGAAATTTACTAGTGGTTAGTAAACCGTTTAGTGTGAACGTGTGGTATGGGACACACATTAACACTGTTCGGGTTTCTATCTGAAAGTTTGTGACATATTTGTCTAAGAGACGTATTTGCTAGTACTGGACCTTCGGGTCATTTGTCCTTTGGGACGTTCGTCTAAGAGACGTATTTGTCCATTGCGACATATTTGTCCTTTGGGATGTTGTCCTTCGGGATGTTTGTCTAAGAGACGTATTTATTGTCCTTCGAGACGTTTGTCAAAGAGACGTGGCGTCATATTTTGGGAGAACAGTACTTGGCGGGCTTCGGCCATAAGCACGTGCTATATCTTTGAGATGATTTCATTAATGTTTGTGATTTCCCTAGTGTATCGCCCTTTTCCGTAATTGGTCATTTGAACCATTCGATATATATATTTGTGGCGATTACCTTTTGGGAATTTGAACTCTTGGAAGTTCTATTTTAGAGATTTGAATTGCCTACACTAGCGTTATATGAGATTTGCCTTTTGGCGTTTACTTGAGATTTTATTCTCCTCTTTGGAGATATATTTGCCTTATGGCGTGTTTGAGATGAGATCTCTTTATCTATGTTTGGGTTTGCCAAGATGGCGGATTTAGGTTTTCCCCTAAACCATATTTGATGTTTTATGAATGCCGATGATACGAGGCTCGCTACTTTAGCATTTTATGCGTTATTTTATCTCTTTTAAGATTATATGTTTATGTAGTGATACCATATTATCACTTGATGTAATCATACACTTTAATTGTCCCTTCTCACTTGAGTATATTATCAAACTATCTTTATACTCATATTATCGCTTATCCTTGTAAACTGATTTGTTTAGCTAGATTGACCCGTGTATTTTATACTCGGGTCAGACCGAGGTGGTTCAGGTTAGGTACATTTGGACTTAGCCTATTCTGCTGCTGCATGGACTCTTTTCTGCTGGCTCTTTTTGTTGTAGCTTTTGTGTAGTCCTTTTTGTTTCTACTTTAATATGTATATTCTTTTGACTCGTGTTTGTATTGTGGTCGTCATACCACATATGTGATGTATCATTTCGTATACTCTGTGATGTATCTGTATAGGTGTATATATCTGATTATCTGCTGTTCTGTGATGTGTTTTGCATTTGAGTTGTTGTATTTTGTTCTGATAGATCCTATAGCCACCTATGACTTTGTATTAATTATTTATTGGATATGTCGATCCACTTGAATTAGAAAAAAAAATATAGAGCATTTATTGACGTATTCAATAGATATTTAAGACAAGGCTATAGCTGGTATCTTCTAATCAGCCCTATTCTTCGCATTAGCGGACTGTATTACCTAGTAATACTCTTTGTTAATGTGGGTCTCGGGGTGGGGCGTCACACTTGGATTCATGTTATACGATGGATGAGTTGTTATATTGTTTCATTGTCATGTTTAACTCTCTTTTGGGTTATTTAAGTTAGTTTCAGGTACATGGAAGCAAATGCTAGCTTGCTGTTTTAGTTTTATGAGTAGAATTTGTTGCCCGATAAATTGGTATGTGGTAGATTTAGAGTTTGGAATTTGATTGGTGATTTTATACCCCAGACATGGGAGGTCACTTTGGGCTTTGTTTTCTTTTGTTGGTTTGGGCCATATGTGGCAAGTTGTAGTTTTTTGGATCGATCCGCGCAAAGGAGGTGTTGTCGAAATTTTTGAAAACTTAGACCATAGCTGATAAGAAGTTTGTGCAAAGATTTTTGGATATGATAGATAGTTTTAAGAATCGGTGGTAGAGATTACTGGAATAGTCCTCCGTGACTTAGGAATTTTAGTGACAATATGGAAAGTTGCCACTACTAATGCAGTTGTCGTTACTTATTCATTTCAGGTGTTTCTATCTCGATTTGGGTGAGAGTGCCATGTTGGTTGACATGTGCACGTGTAGGTAGGATAGTGTCTAGGATAGATTAGTGTGAAGTTCGCTGATTTGGCATAAGTTGAGGATGATTTTTATATATCATCAAATATGCTTGGGTGTTGGGGTTTTTTGCTTAGTCCTTTAGGATTTCGAGGATGAAAGTTTTTTAAGGGGGAGAGTGCAACAACCTGTATTTTTAGGGTGCTCTGAATATTTAAATTTTGGGTATTTAAACATTTAATTGTTTTATTTTATCAATTGGTTGGAAAACTCGACTTTTCACAAACGAACTTTTTTGGACTCAGGATTAGTTCCATTAGGTCCGGATTGTCTAAGCGAGCCAGAATGAGTATAAGCTTCGATATATTTTGACTGTTTGGTTTCGAGTTAGAAGGTCGAGTTTGGTTCGTAAATTGAGCGACTCGGAAAGCTAACTTCTATATATGTGGGAATTAGGTCCCGAAAACGGTTCCATTGAGTTCGGAATATCAGTATTTGGCTAGGAACACCAGTAAGCATGCCTCGATTGGAGTTCATGAATTTCCGAACATGAATAGTATCGGTTGGTTATCTATGTAAGGACCCCAAACCCATTCATTTGCTCAACCCCAAAATGTGAAAACCTAGCTGCTGTTTCTACATCCCCTTATCCTACGGTCCTCATTTATCACGACCACTAGAGGCCATATAAATTGACTGTGTTATCATTGTTTGTTGAAAAGTTAATTTATTATTTATTTATGATGTTTAAAGTTAATTAATTTATCTAGTTAATTGTATTTATAAATAATAAATTAATTTATAAAGAAATTTCATATAATAAAGAGTTTATAACTAAAAATGGAGTTTTGTATTTATAAAGGATTTTGTAAAGGATCTTTATAAAGGATTTCTATAAAAGAATAAAGTTTTATAATTATAGATTTATAAAAGGAGTTTTATAAATAGTTGTATGGATTTTTAAAAGGGCCTTATAAATGGTTTAGAAATTTATAAAAAAAAGTTTTATAAATTGTATTAGAGATTTATAAAAGAGTTTTATAAATGTTTTAGAAATTTATAAAAAGAGTTTTATAAATTGTTTTAGCGATTTATAAAAGAGTTTTATAAATAATTTTAGAGATTAAAAAAGAGTTAAATGATTTTAAAGTTGTATAAAAAGGGAATTTATAAAAGAAGATGAGATTGATTTCGAAAAATGATCTTTAAATAATTATGGTGGTATGGAAACATCTTTCCATACCTAATACCAAATATGAAATCTTTCTCAGTTTTTGTAAATATACTTATACCATTGAGATAAGTATATAAATACATTTTCTAAGTAGTGAAAGTGTAGTGTTTTTGTAAATATACTTATACCATTAAGATAAGCATATAAATACATTTTCTAAGCAGTGAAAGTGTAATGTTTTTGTAAATATACTTATACCATTGAGATAAGTATATAAATACATTTTCTAAGTAGTTATGCGTAGTGTTTTTGTGAATATAGTTATACCGTTGAGATAAGTATATGGATATTCTTCCAAGTACTAAAAGGAGTAAAAATGATTTGTGGGTGTACCTTTGTAAAAGTATTTTGACACAAGTATTTACAAGGTGATTTTAGTTAACGAAAGGATTAATTAAAGATGTTAGTGGTTGCTTATGTGCTTAACCATTGTTGTTTTATTCGATATTTAAATAACCGACTATCAAACTTGGCCAGTTTTACATTATCAATTGTTGGTTCAAAGAAACAGGGATAAGATATGTTATCCGAAAACAACTTTGAACCAACATAAACATTCGAATGTAAGACATATTGAAGATAGTTGAAGGCGGAATTCTTTAAATTGCAAGGGCTAAAGTACAAGGGCTATTTGCTACAAATCCTAAGGGTGATTCCAAAATAGATGTAATAGAAGTAGTGCCTTCGGTTTCATTCAGACCCAGAACTGACTTATACGGATGAATGCTGACATTGCATATCTATTCGGAGGGTAGTGTTAGCATTCCATGTACGAATTGCTAGGAGGTATCAGGTAATCATTATCTTACGAGCCTCAGACCCATAAATAAATAAATAAAGCAGGGACATGTGGCAGGGCTATGTGGTTCGCTCCCATTATGGTATGATCATCCTTTATCCAGAGTCGATATTTATGTATGCTTCAGGGCCCATTATGGTTGTTTATCAACTTAGGAATGATCATATTCGACACTATTTAGTAAGGGGTAGAGTCATTCCTGAGTAGTTGAGGTGCAACGTGTTGTAGCCTCAAGTACATTTTATCAAGAGGTGTACTGATTTAGTGGGTTGACTCTTACCATTTTCATAGTTGGAATTCATTTTCCAATACAAGCCTTTGGACTTGATTGTAAACCTATTATGCTGGAATTTAATAATTTAACAATTTTGGCTATGATTCCATATTTATTTTAAACCCTAGACACTATTATAATATCCAAAGATTTCTTATGAATGTTTTAATTAGGTATAAACCCATCCGTGTTTATGTACAGCGTGGTCTTACGGGATACTTTTATTTTCAAAATATTTTTACATCATTAAAATTCAATTAAAGTGTGTACCTGACACTAGTTTACCAGATCGATCTAGAAGTTACTTTTCTTATAATGCTTGGGTCATACCGAGCCTATTTACAGATTCGGTTTGGATATTTGGAGCTTCAGGAGATGTGCTGGATGCCTCCAAGTCATATTCACTTATATTTATTTCCACTGCATTAGTTGTTTTATTTAACATCATTTGTGAGGATAGGTTGTTATAACTTTCTAGGATGATGATTCGTTTTAGCGTACTCTAATTGATGTATGTATATAACATTTTTCTTTGTGTAAAGATATGTTGTGTATTTTATATTACTCGTCACGATATGAGATTCTATTCTGTCTTTTCTTTCTTTTCCTCTAACAATCTGTCTTTCCGGCACTTCGATGCTCGAAACGCAAATACCGTGGATGTATTAGTGTAGACTTCTGAGGATTGAAAAGGTGAGTCATTACATAGATAGTAAGTCAAACAAATTTAATGGTTAAATATTCTTGTTAAGTGAGATAAATTTGATGTTTCGTATATACTCTAGGATGTAATGGAGTATTATACGAGTATAAACTTAAGTTATAAAATGCATATGAACTTGAAGTTAATGTTTTTATGAAATGGTTCATAAATGGTTTTAGTATTGAATGATATCCTATTTGCGTTAAAGAATGTGATAAAAAGTAATTGGTGTGGTTAGGAAACCAATAGGATAAGTACATAAGTTAAACGTAGATCATTTTATTCACATGACTGGTATTGATCCAATATTCAAGCACATGATTTCTAGGTGATTTACACATGTCTGGACAAGGATTTATCACTTGATTCTTGCTGATGAACACTTGATACAGATTCTTGATAAGGCCTTGAAGTTTTCTATCATAGTATATGGTTATGTAAGGAGAACGAAGGTTTCTAATCAAGGAACTTGATCGAAGTCCGCACTAGAGAGGTCAAGTGATCTATACTAGTTTAGAAGTGAAATTATATGATCGAGCAAGTGATCAGATCTGATATTGCGTACAGATGGTCCACGTGCATCGTACAAGCTTTAGTATGCAGGAATACTTTGTTTTGGTAGCTTATGAAGATTTTAGGTGATGACACTTCGATTTGTTACGAGGTAGCATGAATACTCGACTAAGTAACTACCTGTGGCTAGCGCAAGGTGCGCTTAGTAGATTGCTTATCATCCTTGTGTGATAAGATGATTTTTTGGACTTGGGCAAACCGTGAGCTATGTTTGCTAGTAATTTGTAATACCGTTGAGTATGGCTTTATGATTGTTTATTTTGTTGCTCATGTTGAAATTTTGAGGACGAAATATTCTAAGTTGGGGAGAATATAACGACCCGGAATTTCGAACACTTCATAGTTAAATATTTGAATCTTGGATTCAATGTTATTAAAATGATTTAATAACCTTGTTAACTGCTTTTTATATCATAACTAATGATGGCAAACTTATTTTGGAAAAATGTTTACAAAAATAGTTACTTTGAAGAAATATCGATAATATGACCGAAAATCGTTTTATCGATAAACAACTTTTTACTCCTCAGAAGTTGTTCGAACTTTTTTTACATACACTTATTTGCTTAGGAAATTAATAATATGAAATAAAAATATTTTACCATTTATGGAAAGAAAATATTTGATGATGTAATGGGTGATGTCATATGAAGATATTTTGAAAATGAGCTTTTAAGGGAAGTCATGAGTGTTAAGTAAAAGAAAATGAGGTGTAAAGTAAAATAAGCAATGAAGACACATGAGGGGGGGGCGGCTTCTTGGCTGTGTAAAGTAGAGGCTAGGCTTGCGATAAACACTTCATAATTTCAAACTCTTCAAAAGTAATGAAAAGAAAAAAAATGGTAGAAGTGATTAGCACTAATCCACTTCTATCTTCAATAATCTTTCTCTAATTAGCTCAAATCTTCTTCAAACTCCACCAAAATTTCACCAACAGCTTCGAACACTTTAGGAAGCAAGGATCTAAAGTAAAAAGTGGAAAAAGATGGAGGAAAGGGGGTTGCTTAGGTTTGGCCGTGAGCATGAAAGGAAGGGGGAGGTGTTGCCTTGGCTTGGATGTGCTAAAGATTGGATCTTTAGGAGTTTGGTGATGGTAGGAAGTGTTTCTTTGTTCTTGAGTGTTTGATCATGTGTTAGGTTTGGATTTAGTTGAGTAAGCTCACTATCTTGTATGAATATATTTTGTGTGTGTGTGTGTGTGCGCGTGTGCAAATATAAAGTTAAAGTGACATTAACTAATTAAAGTCATAAATTTTGGACCCCTCTTGCTTTTGTAAGCAAATGATAGCTTTATAGCATATAACATCACTTCTATTACATTTTATAACATGTGGTATGGCCAAGTCTTTGTATTACATGCTTGGTTGGCTTGTGTGTTGAATTGAAGTATGTTTGGAAGTGTTTGAAGCAAGAATAGTCGTTATAAGTGCACTTCGATATCCCTTAATTTTAACTTTTGTAAGTGGAATATTTATGATCTTTACTTGGAATAATTTGATTTGGTTATTCTATGCACATATTTTGGTGTATGCAATAGTAAAGAAATGGTTTAGAATGTTATAGAAATTGTGAACCAAAGTTGTGAAAGTTAGAAGCAAAAAGGTTGCTATGGATGCACTTTTAAAATGCCTATGTTCCGCAATTTTCAAAGTTAACTTTGAGTGAAAAGCTAAGAAATTCTTTGCATTTCTAATAAGTACTATAAGTGTACTTATCATTGGAAAGTAAGTGGAGTTTAAAAGGTTTTGGAAACTGTCAAACAAAAGTTGGAGTAAAAATGTTGCTAAACAAACATTTTAGTGAATACCTTATTTTCGGGAATTTTTCTAAATAAATTGAAAGATATTCTTTGGACTTTACTTCTATGGTTTTTAATTACCCTAAGGGTCGTACTTACTTAAAAATTTAAAGCCTTAAACCATTTGTTTAAATGGTTAAAACTGGTCCTAAAGATCATGTTTTTCTATGTTCTTCTTTAACAAGGACTTTTAACAACATTTATAAATACTGTTGTAAGTTGCTTATGGATTTAAGTGTTTAAAAAGGATATTCAAATTTGGTATTTTTCTCTAATATTTTGAGGGATGTTTTCTAAAATTTATATATATAGATGTTTCAAAAAAGTAATTAACTATGATTAACACTAAAAGCTGATGAACTAGGCTAATCTATTTATGAGAGTTAAGATTGATGTTCGAGTAAGGATGGAAGCAATCGAGCTTTAACATACCAGCTTCACTCTTAACTGATTAATATTTAAGTCGGGAATCAGAAATGTCTTAACCATGTCGTTCATTTATTCATTTATGAAACTCAATAATACTATACTTAACACTAAAAGCCGACGAGGTAGACTTATCTATCTGTGAGAGTCAAGAATGAAGTGTCTAAGCATGGCTTTGGTACGCAACCAGTCCTCTAACTTACCCAGCTTCACTCTTGAATGAGGGACGATATAAGTTTAAATGTCAGAAACATGTAAGTTATACGAACCTTGATTTCCATAAAAGATCGTCTTTAGAACTGGGTAGTTGAGTTGACAAATATAGGTTTTTAGTTGTCTCGTGAAATCTAATGTAGATTCATAGTGACCTTGGGAAAACAATGATGTTGTATGGATTATGTGAGGGTATTAAGCAACTAATGGAATGTGTAACTCTTTGACCCCTAGTGAACGATAGACTATTCATTTTACCATGTATGCACAATGATATTGTGCTTATGTTCTAAACATTTTGGTTAGAAGATATGTACGATTGGCATATTATTTGATATGATATTAGTGAAGGGAAACCCATTCCATGATTTTGTTGGGTGGTCTCACTAGCGATCCTTTTGGTTTGAGATGGACTAATATTATTCACACAAGACTTTTGTTCTGACTCAAAGTTTTTGATTTTCCACTGAACTCTCGAATAATTAATTTGAATTGGGTAGGTTGAGAGTACGGTTTTCAGCTGTGACGCCCCACCACGAGACCCACATTAACAAAGAGAATTACTGGGTATATCTGTCTGCTAATGCGGAGAATAGGGCTGGTTAGGAGCGGCCATCTATAATCTTGTCTTAAACATCTACTGAATACGTCGATAAATGCTCTATTTTTTTCCCATCTCTCGTGGGTCATGTCCAATAAATGCTTAATACAAAACTATAGGTGGCTAATGAATCTATCAGAACAAAATACAATAACAGAATGCATATCACATCACAGAATAGTAAACATCATATATATAAATACATATACACTGATACATCCCAGTACAATACAAAATGATACACAAAAGTGGTTCAAAGACCACACCGATATACATCTAATCAAAATACATATCAGAGACAAGCGAAAAGAAATATAAACTACACAAGTGCTAGGCTGATATCGAAGCAGTTGCATCAAAGCTAAGTCCCATACCTGATAGCTAACCTGAAACAACTCGGTCTGACCCGAGTATAAAATACACGGGTCAGTCTAGCTAAAACAATCAGTTAAGAAGAATAGACGATAATATGAAGCATATGATACAAGGTGATAATTCTTCTCGAATAAGAAGGGGCAATAGAAAGAACACACACTCACGACTTAAGTGGACCAATGTCACTTAAGTATAGAAAGACCTCGAAAGAGGTATCTCAACAATAACACTCACATATAGAAATAAATGCATCATATCATTCGGCGACATCCCAAAACATCTATAATGGTTTCAATGAACCATATCCCCTAAAAAGGAGAAGTCTCAAATTCAAAACTCAAGAAATGCCATAAATGGCAAACACAAATATAAACTCAAAATAGAGTGATCTCAAAACTCAAAATACGCCAAATGGCAAAGCCATCAATATATATATATATATATATATTTCCAAGAAGGAGATTATAAATCTCATATGAAAACCCCGAAGATGGCAAACTCAAATCTCAAGTATGGACCCATCCCAATGAAAGAACGAACCCAACAGCCCAATAAAAAGGATGGACCCAACAGCCCAATAAGAACTCAATAGCTCAAATCTCAAAATATGCACGTGCAAAACTCTTGTCCAGTACTATATAAATTATAGGTACCTATCCCAGACGAGCGAAGTCCTAAATCCCAAATGACCGAAGTCGTAAAACTTAGACGACCGAAGTCACATGAACTCGTGATGAGCCCAACAGCTCGATAAAGGTTGGACCTAATAGCCCAATATGAGCACAACAGCTCTAATACCAGCATAACCCAGAATGTGTCAAAAACTCTTAGCTAGAAACCCGAAAAGTGGTAACGTGCGTCCCGTACCACATTTTCTCACTAAACGGTTTACTAACCACTAGCCAATACCATATTAGAAACCTCAGAAAACTCATGACTTGTCTCATCTCATCGACAAGTATAAATAAACGTCATGATGGCTCTCATCAGCCATATCTCCTAGAATAGGAGATCTCAAACCATAAAACTCGCCAAATATTGGCCATCCCAGATAATTTCTGTAAATAGGAATTATAAAACTCAAAATACGCCCTTAAATGGCAAAATTCGAATAGTTTCGATCATACAAGTCCGGAATTAACCGAAACAGTAAACGCACGTGTCCCATACCATGTGTTTTACTAAATCGTTTAATTCTCTTTCACATACGCTCAAATAGGCAAAAATGTGTATTTTATATTTAAAAATAATTTACTTTAGAAAATAAGCTTATAAAACCAATTTACGAATTCAGTTTTGAAAACTGTATTTCAAAATTCCCTTATTACAGTGAATAAATAGAATTTTATATTTGGAAATACTTTTAAAATACTATATAATAATTATTTGAATTTCCCCTTTTATTTAAAAATTATTTCCAAAATTGTTTGGAGAAAACCGTGCTCGAAAACAATGAAAAACCAATAAAATACTCAAAACCGATAACTCCAGTTCAATTTGAATTCTATTCGAATTCAACTCAAAACCAATACAAATTTGAATTTCAAATACTCAAAATTTAGCTAGCCTGTAGTTAGGCATCATAGCTCTCAAAATAACATAAAACATCGTTAAGGCCAAGTGCAATTATAAGCATAAATAAGCTAACAAACATCAGGAAATCAACACAGCACAAGAGGAAAAGAGCTACAGGCAAAAATGCCTCATAGAGTCGACATGTAGGTCGACCTCAAGGTCGACCTCACTCCCCTCTAAGTCGACCGTACGGTCGACCAAGAGTGCATGAAGGTCGATCCCTAGGTCGACCTGATTTTCAAGCTAAACTTTGACATAGCATACAACCATATTTTGCAGTTAATTTTTGCAGAGACAAAGTATAGCATGAAATCTATCATCTGAAAGAAGTCCGGCAGCATTTCATTGCCGGAATCTAAAGATACAAGCCTCCAAAGAAGCAGTACAGAGCAATTTTGAACAAGAAGAAAACAAGTTTAGAAATCTATCCACTGATGCAAATTTATTCACAGTTTTTGCATTTTGAAGCATTATTTTTGCTAGATTTTGCGAGTTAATCAACTCACCCGATGATTTAGCAAAGTTTTCAGGTGCAAGCAATGATTTTTATCGGAGATATGGAGCTCTAGGCACCTATACTTGCTGAAAAAGAAACATGCGGGAGAAATAAAACAAGTTACAGACAATTTTATATCAATTCAAAGATTTTTGAGGAAATCTCTTTGGTATTTGATGGAGATTACCTTGTATTCTAGATTTAGATGATTTCCCTTTGAATTTTGCATCAAAAATTGAGTAGAAATTGATTTAGTTGAGAGAAGCCATTTTTTTTCTTACTGTAAACTTTAGTTAAGAAAGAAAGAGATGAATCTAACGTACAACTCTTTCTCTTTTACCAGAAGCCTCTAGATTAATGGCTAATGGACCCAACTCCTACCCAAATAAGCCTAAGAGCAAAATACTTAGTGAAATAATGAAGCCATGTGCATATTTACTCTAATTTAACATTATATACACATATTTCATCATTTAAATGCCCAATAAAATATATTCATCCAATTGTATTGAAATAAAATTGTTATTATAACAAAATAAAATTTAATTTAACACTAAAAAGGCATTTTTAACAATAAAAACCTATTTTACACAATATTTCATAATTTACACTATTTTAGTGTAAAAACACTATTTTTAACATAACAAGCACAACAAAAATTATTTTCTTATCAAATAAATTATAACAAATCATTTTAACTTTATTATAACTTCAAAATATTATTTTTAAATAGTATTTCATCTTTTATTTCAATAAAATACACGTTTTCTTCACATTTCTCCTTTTATATTCAATAAAAGGTTAATATTGGCAATAATTACCAATATTATTACATTGACTCAATTAAAATCCAATAAATAATTATTTTCATTCCAATTTCTCAAAATAAAGTTTTTAAAACTTTATTTTCATCAATTTAGATTTATTTCAATAATTAAATGTTGAAATACATCACTTGATTCATTTATTAACTTCAAATTTAACAAAATTCGAATATTTCCAACGTATTAACCAAATTTCCATACAATCAATTTTTAAATTCAAGTTTTATACTCAAACACATTGTTTATTTGAAATAAACAATTTTAACTAAATTTATATTTTCTCCAACTTATTTTATTTTATTCTCAATATTAAAATATAACTTTATATTTTAATATTACAGGTAATCACCAATACCAGGGTTGTTACAGACTCCTTCCTTTATAAAAAATGAATCCTCGCAATTTTAAGGGAAGAACTGTATTCAACTAAATTCATTTCATCAAGCAAAAGATAGATAAACTAGCTCGAGTTTAAAAGAAATTCTCACTCTCAAAATGAGATGACAGAAAACCAAGATAAGACTCACTCGATTAATTCTATGGTTTCCAAAGTGCTAATACCAGGATTATCAAACCATTGAAATTTCCGAACAACACACAAGATTTCGAAGGCGTCTCACCTTCGAATGAGAACACAACAAGATGCTACACAAAGGATCAAACGAATGAAATTGGTTTCTTAATAGCTCCTCGAGTAGAGTTGGAATTTAGCACAACTCCAACCCGAACTCTAACCAAAAAAATGATTATTGATACAATTATCCATATGACACTGCGGAAGAGACCACACCGAAACAAGATAGACACAATAGAGGCAAGATAGTTTAATAAAAAGGTGGTTTCAAACTCAAGACCGCATAAATGCACGTCGTTAGAAAATAACACAAGAGTAAAATAAACATAAGGAAAAAATATATGGATTAACTCATAACCAAAAATTCTTATAATTTTAAAATTAAATATCTTTATAATCATAATCATAATCTTTAATACTTGACAAATTTTCAAAACTCACCACTATAGTACATAATAAGTATTCAAAGACTCAAATTCAAATTCATATTCCTCTTGTTACAAATTAAATTTCCAAAAGAATTTTATAAATTCATACCATTAAATCTTTAAATAAAATTTAAAATCTCTTCACTCTTTATTTTCCAAACCACCAAAAGTTTTGAAAACAAGCTTCAAATTTATTAAATATAACTTTTAAATTAAAACATCCAATAGACATTTTAAATTTTGAAACCCAAAACATATTTTATCTAGTAAACAACATTTTTAACAATAAGCATACTTATATTTAATTCTATAAATTCAAAATAATATAATGGCATTGCCTTGTCATCGGTTTATAATGAACGACTCTATCCATTGGCTGTAGAGTTGACCAAGTAATCAAAACTGCCTCGCCACTTAATTAACCATCACTATGGTTCAATGGCTGCATATACCACTCAAAATAAAATTTTACTACTCAATTCCGAAAATAATTTATTACCAAAGTCAGCCTCATTAAAACTCAATTATCGTGTTTGATTGCCTCATCACAGCGTTTAAGAAATTCCTATCGATAACGTTGATCAGACGCATCGACCAGAATTCTTAAAGCACTCGATGGACATTCCAACACACAAATCATTTCTATAAAAAGAAATACCTCTCATATAATACACAAAATATTACTTGATCTCATAATAACCAATTTCCAACTTCTCTTAAAAACACATATCAAATTATTATATGAACTCAAAATCAAAGAACACGGAGAATTGATCGAGATATTCCCATAATACTCGATTCACAAGATTGACAGATTAAAATGGAGTGGTCATCAATCCAAACGATATAACGAGCCACTCATAAGAATCATACGAGTGCGGAATGCGGTGAAAGGAATGCTATCTCCCGCGACTCGTAGCCGATGAAAATTTGTGCAAGGTCAAGCTAAAGAAAGACTCAAGCACCGCACAATATATCAAATAAGAGATCAATAAGATTTATAGATAAGGGTAAGATATTCTTCTCAAATGAGAAGAAGCAACACTATCAACATATCATTACTTCGAGTGAAGTAACGCCACAAAATATAACACCAAATGAGTATCCAAAAAGGATATCTCGAAAGAAACAAGAATGTTAGTATCGTTTGAACTCAATCAATCGCCTCTTTCCTTAGTAGATACCCTTGTGGAAGGATAACCGAAAGGCTAAGAGCCAGGAATAAGGACAATACAATACTCGATCACTCGGTTGCGTGTCAACCCCGAAACGGACACGCAGAAATCAACAAAACCACAATAACCAGAATTCGAGACATATCATCAACATCTCGAAACACACAATAGATAAAGATACTTCAGAATTTTCATCAACATTCCAAAGAACAAGAAACAACAAATCAGCCAAATCAGGATACCTAATATATATAGGATCCTTCTAGAACATAGGATTGAACTTGGTAATAAGCAAGCCAATCCATCCCAAAACATACCAATCTCAAGATAATGAATAATAAGCGAATACTCACGAAAGAAAAATGCTCGAAATAATCTCAACACTCCCTACTCAAAATACTAAGGTTGCGGGTCCCTCGATAGGATTCGCAATCCTTAAGAAGTGACAAAACATGGAACAATCAAAGCAAAACACCATCAAGCTTCTTCGATATGAGTGACCGTGAAGCACTCGAATTGAAAAGAACACAAATAAATGATCATAAAATAACATAGAACTCTAAAGAAAAGATGAAGGAGTACCTCTAGGTTGAGAGGAACCACTATAAACATCCATTACGATAAGCTTTCCCAACCGAGGACCCTTAGATGAAATGGGGCACTGGGAAGACCCACAATTGAAACAAGACTTGTGAGAATGGTGGCTTGCACCAGAATGAGAACTAGAGGCAAGATGCTTCTTCTTCTTCTAAGGAAAAGATTGGGATGCTTGGATGGGAAGTTTTCTCTTATTTGGGTTCTTGCAAACCTCAGCATCATCACTACTATCCCTTTCCTTCTCAATGGCTTTAAGGTGAAGCGCCGAATCAACAAGCTCTTCGAAGGATAACTTAAGCTGGAGCATAAGAGATTTCTTCAAACCAAAAACAAATCTAAGATTCTTTCTATATGGAGTGCTGATAAATTCGAGTCTATACTTGGATAGGGACTCGAAAGAAGAAACATACTCTAAAACAGATGATTTTCCTTGCTTCAACTCAAGGAAGCGACATGCAAGGGAAGCTTCCTCAGACTCGGTCACAAACTTAAGCTTGAACCTCTCTCTAAACTGTTGCCAAGTGAGGGTGGACTCATCAATCTTGGCAATGAGAAGCTCATACCAATCGAGAGCACGTTCTTGCATCATACTCGATGCTACAAGAACTCGATGATGATCAGATAAATCCATGCAAGAGAAGATGTGCTCACATGTCCGAAGCCAAGCCTGGACCTCAAGAACGGTCTCAGAACCTTTGAAAGGCTTGCCTCCCAAATGAGAATAGTCACTGCACATACGCGTAAATACGGATTTGCACGGAGGAGAAGAATTGGATGGAGCAAGAGGTTGGATGCTCCGAACAAGCTCTAAGATCTGATCAGTTGACATGTACACACCCTCGGGACGTGAGCCACTAGGCTGCTCAGCCTCCGAGGTTTGACTTCTTTCTCTTCCAGCCATGAGCTAAAGGTTAAGGTATAATGGATTATTCACATGGATAAATATTATTAACAAGGTTCATCAATTAAGGAATACTACGGAATTATAAAATCACATTCCTAGACGTATTCCCATTCATCTACCCCTAAGGACTCGAAAAGGTCAAGGCACGATTTGAACAAGTTTGATTAAGAATGATGATTTCACTCATATTGTACTTTGATTTATCGTAATATATGTTCTGTTCTGTGTTTATCCTATTTTGTTCTGAACTCAGCTCTGACGCCAAGCTGTGACACCTCACCCCAAGGCCCACATTAACAAAGAGAATTACTGGGTAATTCTGTCTCCTAATGTGGAGAACATGGCTGGTTAGGAGCAACCATCTATAATCTTGTCTTAAACATCTACTAAATACGTCAATAAATGCTCTATATTTTTTTCCTATCTCTCGTGGATCGACATATCCAATAAATGCTTAATACAAAACAATAGGTGGCTAATGGATCTATCAGAACAAAATACAATAACAGAATGCATATCACATCACAGAATAGTAAACATCATATATATAAATACATATATACAGTGATACATCCCAGTACAATAAATGATACACAAAAGTGGTTCAAAGACCACACCGATATACATCTAATCAAAATACATATCAGAGTCAAGCGGAAAGAAATATAAACTACATAAAAGTGCTAGGATGATATCCAAGCAGATGCATCAAAGCTAAGTCCCATAACTGATAGCTAACCTAGAACAACTCGGTCTGACCCGAATATAAAATGCACAGGTCAGTCTAGCTAAAACAATCAGTTAAGAAGAATAGACAATAATATGAAGCATATGATACAAGGTGATAATTCTTCTCGAATGAGAAGAGGTAATAGAAAGAACACTCACATATAGAAATAAATGCCTCATATCATCGGCGACATCCTAAAACATCTATAATGGTTTCAATGAACCATATCCCCTAAAAAGGAGAAGTTTCAAATTCAAAACTCAAGATATGCCATAAATGGCAAACACAAATATAAACTCAAAATAGAGTGATCTTAAAACTCAAAATACGCCAAATGGAAAACTCATCAATATATATATATATATATATATTTTCAAGAAGGAGATTATAAATCTCATATAAAAACGCCGAAGATGGCAAACTCAAATCTCGAGTATGGACCCAACAACCCAATGAAAGAACGAACCTAATAACCCAATAAAAAGGATGGACCCAACAGCCCAATAAAAATCCAGTAGCTCAAATCTCAAAATATGCACGTGCAAAACTCTTATCCAGTACTATATAAATTATAGGTACCTATCCCAGATGACTGAAGTCGTAAATCCCAGACGACCGAAGTCGTAAAACTCTGACGACCGAAGTCACATAAACTCGTAATGAGCCCAACAGCCTGATAAAGATTGGACCCAACAGCCCAATATAAGCCCAACACCTCTAGTACTGGCATAACCCAGAATGTGTCACAAAATCTCAGTTAGGAACCCGAAAAGTGGTAACGTGCGTCCCATACCACATGTTCTCACTAAACGGTTTACTAACCACTAGCCAATGCCACATTAGAAAACTCAAAAACCTCAAAAAACTCATGACTTGTCTCATCTCATCGACAAGTATAAATAAACATCGTGATGGCTCTCATCGACATAACTCCTAGAATAGGAGATCTCAAACCATAAAACTTGCCAAATATTGGCCATCCCAGATAATTCCTATAAATAGGAATTATAAAACTCAAAATACACCATTAAATGGCAAAACTCGAATAGTTTCGATCGTACAAGTCCGGAATTAACCGAAACAGTAAACGCACATGTCCCATACCACGTGTTTTACTAAATCGTTTAATTCTCTTTTTCATATGCTCGAATAGTGCAAAAATGTGTATTTTATATTTAAAATAAGTTACTTTAGAAAATAAGCTTTTAAAACCAATTTATGAGATCAGTTTTGAAAACTGTATTTAGAAATTCCCTTATTATAGAGAATAAATAGATTTTTATATTTGGAAATACCTTTAAAATAATATATAATAATTATTTAAATTGCCCCTTTTATTTAAAAATTATTTCCAAAATCGATTGGAGAAAACCGTGCTCGAAAACAATGAAAACCCAATAAAATACTCAAAACCGATAACTCCAATTCAATTCGAATTCAACTCAAAAATCAATTCAAATTCAATTCAAATTTGAATTTGTAATACTCAAAATTTAGCTAGCCTGTAGATAGGCATCATAGCTCTCAAAATAACATAAAACATCGTTAAGGCAATGTGTAATTTTAAGCAGAAATAAGCTAATAAACATCAGGAAATCAACACAGCACAAGAGGAAAAGAGCTACATGCAAAAGTGCCTCATAGGGTCGACATGCAGGTTGACCTCACTCCCCTCTAAGTTGACCGTACGGTCGACCTAGAGTGATTGAAGGTCGACCCCCAGGTCAACATGCCTGTCGACCTAGGGCATGTACTTTGTCCAGTTAATTTTCTAGCCTCGACCTGATTTTCAAGCTACAATTTGACATAGCATACGACCTTATTTTGCAGCGAATTTTTGCAGAGACAAAGTATAGCATGCAATCAATCATTTGAAAGAAGTCTGGCAGCATTTCCTAGCCGGAATCTAAAGATACAAGCCTCCAAAGAAGCAGTACAGAGCAGTTTTGAACAAGAAGAAAACAAGTTTAGAAATCTATCTACTGAAGCAAATTTATTCACAGTTTTTGCATTTTAAAGCTTTGTTTTTGCTAGATTTTGTGAGTTAATCAACTCACCTGATGATTTAGCAAAGTTTTTAGGTGCAAGCAATGTTTTTTGGCGGAGATATGGAGCTCTAGGCACCTGTACTTGCTGAAAAAGAAGCATGTAGGAGAAATAAAACAAGTTACAGACAATTTTATATCAATTCAAAGATTTTTGATGAAATCTCTTTGGTATTGGATGAAGATTACCTTGTATTCTAGATTTAAATGATTTCCCTTTGAATTTTGCAGCAAAAATGAGTAGAAATTGATTTAGTTGAGAGAAGCCATTTTTTTCTTTTTGTTTCTTACTGTAAACTTTAGTTGAGAAAGAAAGAGATGAAACTAACGTACAACTCTTTCTCTTTTACCAGAAGCATCTAGATTAATGGCTAATGGACTCAATTCCTACCCAAATAAGCCCAACAGCAAAATACTTAGTGAAATAATGAAGCTATGTGCATATTTACTCTAATTTAACATTATATAAACATATTTCATCATTTAAATGCCCAATAAAATGTATTCATCCAATTGTATTGAAATAAAATTGTATTATAACAAAATAAAATTTAGTTTAACTCTAAAATAACAATAAAACTCTATTTTACACAATATTTCACAATTTACACTATTTTAGTGTAAAAACACTATTTTTAACATAACAAGCACAACAAAAATTATTTTCTTATCAAATAAATTATAAAAAATCATGTTAACTTTATTATAACTTCAAACTATTATTTTTAAACAATATTTCATCTTTTATTTTAATAAAATACATGTTTTCTTCACATTTCTCCTTTTATATTCAATAAAAGGTTAATATTGGCAATAATTACCAATATTATTACATTGACTCAATTAAAATCCAATAAATAATTATTTTCACTCCAATTTCTCAAAATAAAGATTTTAAAACTTTATTTTCATCAATTTAGATTTGTTTCAATAATTAAATGTTGAAATACATCACTTGATTCATTTATTTACTTCAAATTTAACAAAATTCCAATATTTCCAATGTATTAACCAAATCTCCATACAATCAATTTTTAAATTCAAGTTTTATAATCAAACACATTGTTTATTTGAAATAAACAATTTTTAACTAAATTTATATTTTCTCCAACTTATTTTATTTTATTCTCAATATTAAAATATAACTATCGTTATATTTTAATATTACAGGTAATCACCGATACCAGGGTTGTTACAATTGTTAGGTTAGATGAATAAGCTTCCAGAGACATACATGAAGCAAGCTACTGTTTAGAGTTTATTTCCTCTATGTAGTTTAACTGCTTTTGTTTTACTATTGAAGTATGTAATGTCGATCACTATAACCATCTAGTAGTTAAGACTCTGATCATCAAATGAGGCATCTTTATATGTTGCTCTTGAAATTATATTTATACTTATTATATTTTATCAGAATGATGGAATCGTGGATTATGTAATGTAATTATTCAAAATGCAATGAATTTACAAATTAATGAATGGAAATGTTTGGTTAAAATTTGCAAATTTTTTCTCTCTTAATGTTAATAATACAAGAACCAATCTCATTTTGTCATCGGCAAATAATGCTAAATAATGATTGCAGCATCAATAGTATCTATTTTCGAGCCTCAAATTGGGAATGTTACAACTTGGTTTTAGAGCATAGGTTTACATAAAACGTAATAACATTTTTGAAAAGAATAACCCATGTGAAATAGAAAGAATAAATTAGGAAAATGGGATACATTATATTAACATATTTGTTATTTGCTGTATATATAAATACATATATCTATGCTTTTCCAACTACTTAGAACATTTTCCTATATTTCATGAAGACTCATGCACAGATTATGAGAAAGGATACAAAAAGTGAAAAACTACACTTGCGAGGCAGAAGCACTACACAAATGGATATATTCGGGTTAATACTAGGAATATTAACCTAACTACAGTGCTAATGCAAACAATAATGCTACTTTAGATGCTAGAGCCATACCAGTTGACATTGGGATAATGTACTAGTTCTTTGTTAATATAATGCAAGCCAGAGTAGCGTCTAGACTAATTAAAGGAAACGATGGAAATGCGGAAGCTGTTGCACCGGAAGTGGTTACTCATAACAATTATGCCGCGTTAAGTCGGGATTATGCTAGCTTGGGGGTAAAACCATCTTGGGAATAGAGAATGCCATTGAAATGGAGGACTGACTTCTTTACCGTGAAATGATATTTCACTGACTTAGAACAAAATGATGATCATAAGAGGAGATTGGCTTTAAGGCAGTTGTAAGGAGCAACCTCATATATGCGGAACAATGTTACTATGGGAGTATCAGAGGAGAAGCTTACTTGGGCTGCCTTTAGGGGATGGTTTGAGGAGGAGTCGTTGTTTGAAGCGGCTAAGTCTATTTTGTTTAAAAGGTTCTCGGAGTTAGAATAGGGTGAGATGACTATTCTAGAGATTGTATGAAGTTTGATGAGCTATTAAGGTATGGGCATGCCATCACGAATATTTTTTTAAGACCGAAACTAGAGATTACTAGGGTAACTATGCCATATCTTAATGATTTGTTTAATGTTGTGGTGGACATGGCTCAGAGAAATAAAGAATTATTTTCATCTTCGAAGAAGAAAGTCAATGGAGCCAATGGGTTTCTAATGTAAGAAGAGGAACTTCTTTAAGAAAGGAGCTCAAAAAGGTGGAGTTTCGAAAAAGAAAAAGTCTGAATTGGTTTGTTACGAGTGTGGTAAGAAAGGGAACTTCGCTAATGAGTGTTGTTTTAGTGATAGTAAGAAGGTAGCTGAGAAGAAAGGAGTGAGGTTCTATTATCGTAACAAGTTAGGGGCATTTCAAAATGGAGTGTCCTGAACCGACAGAAGCTAAAAAAGGAAAGGTTTTTTGTCTTTGGTACCCATAGCTTGCTAAGGAGAAGAGAAAAGCTATGTTAGGCGGTACACTTCTTCTTCATAGCATTCTTGTTAAAGTGTTGTTCAATACTGGAGCATCACATTCATTTATCTCTAGATGTTTTGTAAATAAGTTAAATCTTGAACCAACATACAATATTACTTCTCTAAAGGTTGCAAATCCGAAAGGCAGCTATGAAACTCTTTGGATGAGGTGTGACCATGTAATTTGAATTGTTAGGTCGTATGTTTTCATGCAATTTGTATATGTTTGATTTTATGTGTTTTGGGTAATTTTGAGTATGGATTGGTTAAGTCTATATGACAATATGACATTTTTCGGAGATAGAGTAATTCCTTAAGACATCCTAATTGCTGTGATCGAATTTTATACTTATTAGAAGAATCAAGTTTTTATATATGTGCATTATTGTGTGCTATGGAGGGCATAGAGGATGTGCTTGATTAGGTTTTCATAGTTAGAGTGTATGCTGATATTTTTGAGCCTGCTACGGGACTACCGCCGCAACATTCCATAGAGTTTTTAGTAGATCTCATACTTAGAGCCGAACCTATTAGTAGACCATCTAGCAGAATGACACGTACAAAGATGAAGGAGTAAAAGGTGCAACTTGTGGACTTAGAAGGAAAATTTTTATTAGACCAAGCAGTTCGCCTTAGGGAGCTGTAACGGTGTTCGTGAAGAACTGGATGGGTCGTTAAGGTTGTGTACTGATTATCAAAATATGAATGAGAAGACCATAAAGGATTAATATCCTTTGCCTAGAATAGCTGATTTGTTTGTTAACTGAAGTGAGCTAAGGTGTTCTCACTGTTAGACTTAGCAATGAGCTTCCATCAATTGAGAGTGGCGAAGGAAAGAATATTGTTAACAACATTTTGAAAAAGATATAGTTTGTATAAATGGTTAGTCATGACCTTTGGATTGACCAATGTGCCTACTTCTTTGTAGACTTGATTAACCGAATCTTCCAAGAGTATTTACGTGCCGAGCACTGAAGTGCGGGAAAGACAAATTGTTAGGGTAAATAAAAAGAAAAAGAAACAATATAAGGAAAAAGAAACACAATATCAGAACCTTATAGGGGAACTATAACATATAATATCAAAATGACAGTACAAACTGTCACTCTAAGATACGTAGCATTTCAGAGTTACAATCCTAAGTACAATCATCAGCTTGGACAATTATGCCAGCCTATCCTAACAATTTCCGGTATATACATAATAGTAATGTAGTGGAAATAAGAATACTATGGTAGGCGAAAAATCCAACTTGTCTGCTTGAGCTCCAAAGAATATCCAACTAAAACCTGCCTTTCTCAAACTACTCGAAAGAGCGCTCCAGGGACTAAGGGAAAAATAAAACCATGAGTCAGACAAAAGTTTGGTGTGAGAAACTCAAGAAACATCTACCTACATAACAATAACTTTTGAGACCAACAGAATCATCAGAATCGTTTTCCGCTCAAATGAGCCAACCATCTAATAAGTACATATTGCGATTAATAGATAATGTCAAGGGTGTAGAATATAAATATGAAAATACCTATATTGATTCGACACCATAGCAATATTAGGTATAGAATCAAAATCGCTAAATTACGTTCACATATATGGATTTCCATTGGAGATGCCCTCAGTATGGTGAGAGTGATCCTCCGGACAAGGGTCAGAGATATCCTTTCGAGCAACATATATCTCTGGATAAAATATACCGTAGGAAAAAAATAACCAGTCCACGCCTGATTACATGGCATCGAGTATCATCACTTTCACATGCATATCCAAAAGCGACACCAAATACTTAGATGATATACCTTTGGGTTAGCTAAACCCTTTGGTTATGTCCCCTACTATGGTCTTTGTCATTACCAATGGTAAAGTCAAGTTCAACATCTCATCACATGAATCATCATCACTAGAACAGATCTCGAATCTCTCTCCTAATTGCAGTATCATGAACAGTCCAGGATTCCCCTCATGGATTCTAACATCTCAAACAAATCATGAATCTCTATATGGATTCATGCATCTTGGACAGATCACGAATCTCCACATAGATTCCAGCATAAGTCCTCCAACGAATGTTATTGCTGTCCTCTCTCTTGAGATCACCGTCAAGATAGACAGTCCCACACGATAAAATCATTCGGAATTTTAACATTGTCCTCTCCCTTGGACTTAACTTTAGGATAGATAGTGCAACTCTATAACATTTCACTTCACAACCGCTTCCAGTACATAGATCACGTATATGGCTTTGAAGTGGTTATGGTTTCGAGTCGTCTCATATAAGTACACTCCTCCGCTTACAGGACGCTCCAAAACAAATTGATAGATTTTCGGTTGACTTAACCCCGGTTCTTTCAGGAATAAACAAGCAATGCATATGGGTTGGGATCATCTCCTACCCCGACGGATTTCCTTATCATTTGTCTTAGAAGGGCAAGGCAAGTTTACACGTATAATGTAACATCACCGAAGATAACTATACTATATAACCCTTGCGATTCTTCTAGATATTCCTTAAGTTAATTTGGTCAAATTCAACAATAATGAGAACAATAACATATGGAAACCAAGTCTCATACACTTGTCACATTTTCTGACTTTCTTAATTCGTACTATCCCTCGATCAAGAGTTAAACCAGTAGGTTAAAAAACTATTGCTTCTAAGCCCTACTCGAACATCAGTCTTAACTCTCACAAAAACCTATCTCATTTTGTCATCGGCAAATAATACTAATGATGAATGCAGAATTAGTAGTATCTATTTTCAAGCCTCAAATTAGGGATGTTACAACTTGGTAGGTATGTGTAAAACGTAATAATAATTTTGAAAAGCATAGACCATGTGAAATAAAATGAATAAATTAGGAAAATGGGATACATTTCATTAACATACTTATTATTTGCTAGATATATATTAATACATATATCTATGCTTTTCCCACTTCTTTGAACATTTATCTATATCTCATGAAGACTCATGTGCAGATTACGAGAATGGATACCAGAAGTGGAAAACTACACTTACAAGGTAGAAGCACCACACCAATGGATGTGTTCGGATTATTACTAGGAATATTAATCGAACTATAGTGCTAATGCAAACAATAATGCTAATATGAATGTTGGAGCCATACTAGTTGACATGGGGACAATGTATCAGTTCTTTGTTAATATGATGCAAGCTGGAGTAGCGTCTAGACTGACTAAAGGAAATGATGGTAACACGGAAGCTCCTACACCAGAAGTGGTTGCTCGTAACAATTATGCTGCGTTAAGTCGAGATTATGTCAACTTGGGAAGAAAACCATTCTTGGAAATGAAGAATGCCACCGAAGTGGAGGATTGACTTCTTTAGTGTGAAATGATTTTTTATCGATTTAGGACTGAATGACGATCATAAAAGGAGATTGGCTTTAAGGGAATTGTAAGGAGCTACTTCATATTGGCAAAATAGTGTTACTATGGGAGTATCGGAGGAGAAGTTTACTTAGGGTACCTTTAGGGAAAAGTTCGAGGAGGAGTTGTTGTTTGAAGTGGCTAAGTCTATTTTTTAGAAGGTTCTCGGATTTAGAATAGGATGGGATGACTATTCTGGAGATTGTATAAAGGTTGATGAGATATCAAGGTATGGGCAGGCCATCATTAATATTATATTAAGAGAAATTAGAAGTTCATTTGTGGACTGAAACTAGAGATTGCTAGGGAAACTATGCCATATCTTAGAGATTTGTTTAATGTTGTGGTGGACATGACTCAGAGAAATGAAGACTTATTTTCATCTCCAAGAAAGAAAGTCAATGGAGCCAATAGGCTTCTAAAGTAATAACAAGAAGTTCTTTAAGAAAGAAGCTCAAAAGGGTGGAATTTTGAAAAAGGAAAAGTTTGACAAGAAAGGAGTGAGGTGTTATAATTGTAACAAGATGGGGACATTTCAAAAGGGAGTGTCTTGAACCGACTAAAGATGAAAGAGGAAAGGTTTTTTTTCCTGTGGAATCGACAGCTTGCTGAGCAAAAGGGAAAAGCTATGTTAGGTGGTACACTTCTTCTTCATAGCGTTCCTATTAAAGTGTTGTTCAACACTGGAGTATCACATTCATTTATCTCTAGACGATTAGTAGATAAGTTAAACCTTGAACCAACATACTTAAACTTCTCTGAAGGTTGCAAATCTGATAGGTGGCAATGAAACTCTTAGGATGAGGTGTGACCATGTAATTTTGAATTGTTAGGTTAAATGTTTTCTTGCAATTTATATATGCTCAGATTTTTATGTTTCGAGTAATTCTGAGGATGGATTGGTTAAGTCTATATGACATTTTTTCTAGATAGAGTAATTCCTTAAGACACCCTAATTGTCGTGATCAAATTTTATACTTATTAAAAGAATCTGTTTTGATATATCTACTTTATTGTGTGATATGGAGGGCATAGAGGATGAAATTTATTGGGTTTTCAAAGTAAGATAGCATGTTGATATTTTTGAGCCTGTTATGGGACTACCGCTGCAACATTCCATATTAGTTTTGAATAGATCTCATACTTAGAGCCGAACCTTTAGTAGACCACCTAGCAGAATGACACCAACTAAGATGAAGATATTAAAGGTGCAACTTGTGGACTTAGAAGGGAATATTTTTATTAGACTAAGCAGTCCACCTTAGGGAGCTGTGTTGGTGTTTGTGAAGAAACTAGATGGCTCGTTTAGGCTGTGTATTGATTATCATAAGATGAATGAGAAAACAATAAAGAATTAATATCCTTTGCATAGAAATGCTGATTTGTTTGATTAAATGAGTGGAGCCAAGGTGTTCTCATAGTTAGACTTAGCAACGGGCTTCCATTAATTAACAGTGGCGGAGGAAAGTATACCATTAACAACATTTCAAAAAAGATATGGTTTGTATAAATGGTTAGTCATGCCCTTTGGATGAACCAATGTGCCTGCTTTCTTTGTTGACTTGATGAACCGAATCTTCCAAGAGCATTTGGATAGATTCATTTAGGTTATTATTGATGACATCTTGATATATTCTAAGACCTCTCATATTTTGTATAAATGGTTAGTCTGTCTCTTTTCTCATCATTGATATGGCCCCATGCAGCCCCCCTCACCTAATCGAAAAGACCTCTCAAGAGCTAAGTAGTTGTGCCCTACTACAAACAATCTAAACATCCAATTGGTTGCGCCTCTCATCCAATGTCTCGATAGTGAAAGAATCATTGGCCTATTGGTTTAACTCTAGCCTTTCCCGAACTCGCTCTGATTGATGATGGCTTGATCTTTGCATGCGACTATCCTTTTGGGTCCTTCCCACTAAAATCTACTCATAACTGGGAGTATGATGTCATAAGAATGTCCTACTCTATCATCAAACTTTTGACTGCCTACAAAGGTCCGCTTCGTTAGGCCTGCAATGCAAAAGCGGTCAAGGCATACTCTCTTGAAGGAACACCTACAGACCTGCCTCCGGGAGTGCAGCCTCGTTAGGCCTACCCAGAGGGCCATCCTAGAGTATCCTCACGTCCTGTTGAAGTCTAGTACTTCCTTCTAGCCCAAACTAACTAAATTATACGTGCTCTTCCTATACTAAAATCTACAATGAACTGCTTCATTAGGCTTTTTATCCAGATTCTCTTTCGGGCTGCTCCAAATGCACCTTACCATTTTATTAGACCCTACGTCTAATCTCTTACTATGTGTTTAGTTTACTTTTCTTATTCTGTTGGCTACTTATTTACCCTAATAAGCAAGCCCAGCCCCACCTATGTGTGAGACCATCAGTCCTAGACCTGAAAGGGAATGCTGCCGGTACGGGCCACTTCTATTATTTTGCTTATTAACTTAATCCAAGATCTAAGTTTGATAAAATAAGCCTCTTCTATTTCTTTCATTTTAATTATAACTTTCGTGTTACAATTAAACTTGCAATTGTTGATGTTATACTCTTTTCTTTCTTTTATAACCTACATGTAATAAATGTAATTGCAACTGTCTCCTTCCTACTCTAATTTGTCTTTTTTTATTATGATACTAAATTCTCTTAAGTTCTCTTATATTATATGACAGTATTAGCTTGGGACTACGTCCAACTGTCTTAAGTTACTTATCATAATAACTGCTTTACTTTTCACTCTATTATCTGCGCAATAAATACAGATCTAGTCACATTTTCTGTTTTCTAGTCTTGTCAAATAATTAACTTGATTATTTCTTCTTCTTTAATTTCTTTAACGCTTCACGTTATTCTCTTTGTTCTGGGAAGTAGTTCTATTCTATTTGGTTGGTTACAAAAACTGTGCTAAAAATCCATTTCCATATTTTAATACTAAATAATACTATAAACAATAACTCGTAACTATAAGATATTTCTTTTATTGTTTCTTTAATTGTTGGATAATGCAAAATACAATAATGTCTCTATTTTGCACTAATTATTCTTTTCTTGCTTTTATTCTTGCAATTAGGTTTATCGTTATTCTTATAATTTTAAACTATGGAAATGTATTCCCTTTTCTAAACCAACCAACTAATCTATCACTAACTTCTAAATCAAGTTATTAGATTTTCCTCTTTTTAATTCATTTCTCCCGTTTTAACATAATTTACCGTAAATTTTTCACTTTTAGGCTTATGCCTTTCTCTACAACTTTTAAACCTAATATTACTTATATTTAATTGGATTCTCCATTTTTCCCATATAAATAACATTTAAATATAAGTATATTTCTCTTATAAGATTTATAGTATCAACATAACTAATTAGTAGAACTAATTACTGAAATAAATGCTGAATTAAATATTTTATGGGAATCTAACGATATTATATATCATAAACATAAAAGAGATATAATTTAAATCCACTCACCCGTCATCCTTAGCTTTACTCCATGGCCTTCCTGGATCCCCTTCTAAAGCGTCTAATATTTTTATTAAAAAAGATATTCTCCGTAGAAATATTTACTATTTAGGGTCAGCCTCAGGCAATGAACCCAATTGGGAGAAAATCTGATTGTGAGAAAATAGCTAGGCCTAGGGTTCTATTTATAATGGAGTTTGGGGATCTCAAACCGTCGGATTTTTGGATTGAATCTGGTGCAACCATGTCACAGGCTCGTTGCGAGAAAACAATGCTTCAGATTACACAAAAATCGAAACAAATATGTTCGGCACGTCCCTGGACGATTTAACGTCAAGGGCAAACGCGGGTCGACCTATAGGTCGACCCGTGTTCTTTGCGGGTCGACCCTTATACTTTGCGGGTCGACCTATAGTTCGACCCATAAGGTCTTATTTATTTTTTTTCTCTCGTTTTCTTTTCGTTAAATTCTGATATCTTGTTCTTCTCGTAACTTCTTCGTATTAACTCGGATTTCGACAAGTTATATATGGAAATTGATCAGAAAATCGCCACGAACACAATGGTATAGGTTTCGAGGCTATATTCTGACAATTCCAAAAATGCTTATTTTCACTATTCATCGTTATTTGATTATTTAATTATCTAAAAATGCGGGGTGTTACATTCTCCCACCCTTTAGGAAATTTCGTCCCCGAAATTCGAAAAGGGTAAAACTATGTAATTCCTTTCATCAATCACATCCATTTTGTATACATCCAATTTTGCGACCATCCGTTTCCTTGTGCAAGGTGTCATTGTCCTTGTGCAAGGTGCCATTCAACATAAAATATATGCATGTACATGAATTTCTAAGCGATACCTCCTATATGAATGCTTTTCTTCTTTAAAATCTCCTTTTAAAATATGATGCACACATCCTAAATATACTTGCAATTTCTATATGAATGTAATCTTTTGAAAACTCAAAACATTTTTCATCCAATTTTTCCTGCACTCCTACAGAATAGGGGTGTAGTTCAACGAATTTTACATCCAAATCCTACCACACAACTTTTAATATTCAAATTTCAGAAAAATATAATTTTTCGAACTTGATTTCTTATGTCAGAAAGAAGGCAGAAAACGGAAAACCTTACATTTACCATTTTACTTTTGTGCACCTCTTTCTCCGTACTTGGAACTTATGCAGCTATTCTATAAAACTCTTTATTTGCTTTCCCAAGCACAGTTCACATAAGAAGGTTTTTCTTTTTAAAATTTCTATTGACGTTTCTGTCGCTTTTTTTAAATTTATTGTTTTCCTTTTAGTTACTCTTTTTGGCTTTTACTTTTCTTTTATTACTTACATCCTAGGTTTTTATTCTCTTCTTATGAACATCACAGAAATAGAGCATCATACTAATCATCACTGATTTACTACAATAGGAACTAAATGCTTACATAGGAGTATGGTCTCATAACTAAAAGGGAAAACAAGTCCTACTACAAAGTGATACTAGATAGGTAAACATAGCAGCTAAACACAGCTATCATCTAGGGCTAGGAGGCCTAGGACCATGTCCACTCTGACATAGAAGGGTCCTACTCTGGGAATCCAAGTAATTCATATGCTCCTCCTACCGCCTATTACTCGTTACTAACTTACGCTGTGTTACTCACGATGAATAAGATCCATTCATCTCTTCCATTCCATACTCAAAATGGAATAACCAAGTCTCATTTACTGCAACGAATAAGGGTTTCAATCTATGTGGTCTCTATCTAATAAGGCAACTAAGCTTGAAGAAATTTTCTCTTTACTTTTATCTTTCATTTTTCTCCAACTAAGGTCTACCTATCTCAACCACGTGTGTCTTACTATCTTACTAATATCACTTCACTATTCTTCTGTAGTCTACACGCACGAAGCAACATTCCTATGTTCTCACTAGTGTATTACACTTTACGGGAACTTTTATTATTACTACTAAAAGTAATCACTGCTATAGTCTTACACTTTTCCCGTCACACCTAGGAAATGATTCCTATCTACTCCATATTTAAAAGTTTGGTTTGGTATTATCATTTCATTTCAAAAATTAAAGCTTCTAAAATTTTGAAACATCAAATCCCAAAATTCTTGCCTTTAAAAGTGTTACTTTGAAGTTTTTATTAAATTCAAACGTACTTGGTTACTTAACATTTTATCTTTCTAGACTTGCATCTTTATAGCTCTTTGAATTTAAATTAATCCCCAAACCTAGAGGGGAAACTTACAAATTCTAAGTTCAAAACTTATTCCTTTTTTCCTTTTAAAGACCTTTACAGCTTTCCATAAAAAAATTGGATTTTTTAATTTAACCGTTTACTAAGTTTTTCTCTTCCAAAAACTTATTTACTTTTTCACCAAACCATTTTTCTTTAAAACATGCCTTGCTTGTCCTTAAAACATTTTTTTCTTGACTTCCTAAAGTGTCCTCACATGTTTTCAAAACATCTTCTTTTCATAGATTTTCAAATTTTCAAATTTTCAAATTAACAAAAACTGGAGTAGATAAGAACAACTATTTTATCAAAAATCCCTTAACTTTCTTACTCTCCCAATTACCAAACTTTGGAGGAGTTTCTAACTTACTACAAATGGGGACTTTCTACAAAGGCAAGCAACCAATGCGCATAATCAATGGAAAAAAATGAAATTTCCATTGCTTAGCTTTCCTACTAAGGCTCTCTATAATATCCCTCCTAACTAACACTGTTTCTAATTATTACACTTCTTATTACACCTAATGGTTTTATACCTTAATGTATTGGAACTACTTTCTCTTATGAGAAACCATTAACGCTAAAACCTTCTATGATACCTTTAAAAGAGGATTTCATGTTTATGTGAAATTACAAGGAACTTATTTTATATTTTATCGAAATAGGCTATACAAAATATGGTGCTTTCCATACCTTGTACATCTCTTTCACGTATTCCTTATAACTTGCACAAAACATCTTTATTTGTGATTTGGTTTCATAGAAAATTATATCATTATTCATTTCATTCCAATAGATTAAAGTATGTTTAATCTATATTCACTTAAATAGACATTTCCTATGAAATTTATTAATTTCCTAATATTTAACTTACATTTTCTTCTTTTTTTCTTAGAAGAACTCATTTTCAAAATTGTTTTAATATTTTCATAACTAGAAAACATTTCCATATACTTATTTAAATAATAAGTGTACTTACAAACCACTTTATTTCTATACTTAGAAATTATCTTCAAAACACATTTTTTTTATTTGGGTCAAAACAGTTGTTGCGTAAAACACCGTTACTACAACCCAAAAATACTAGTATATGGATTCTATTAAAATAAATATTAATAAATCCCATATGCTATGTAAATACATTTCCTTTGGGAGTCACCTACTATAACAATAGTGTCATAGTCTATGCTTCCCTTATTTTTCACGAAAACATCTATTACAACAATAAATGTTGTAATCTACATTTTTGATACTTAACACACTCTAGGTTTTTATATTTAAAATCTTTGTTTACCTACAAAGAAACTAGCGAGCTATACATGCTCTATAATTCTTCAAAAAGAATTTCACTTTTAACAAAATTTACATCATATTAAAACCAATTTAAATTTCATACCACTTTTTTTCAAAAACTCAATATTTACTTCCTCAAACATATTAACAGTTATATTTTTCAAATTTTCAATTCCAAAAGTTTCCTTTTATTGGGCTAGACATAAAGTGGATTTTCTTCTTACTACCCTAGGAATACTCTTCCTAAACCTTGGAAATCTCATTTCCTTACTAAAATCTCTTATTCCTTCCAAAATAAAAATACTCTCCCTACTATCCCTAGGGAACTTTCCCACTTCCTATAACATATGGATACCAATCTTCTCTCAAAGCATAGCTTATTGTACACTATAAATCGGTAATAACATTGGGCTCAACATCCTTGGGTCATCCCAAACCCAACTAGCAAACTATGCACAAATATACTTTTAAAAACTTTCCATATGTTAAAATCAATAATTGGGGACTATTTGGATTTGAGTACATAATATGTTTATATTTTATTCAAAAATACAAATACGTTCACTCACTATCAACCTAGGAACCCTAAACCTAGGCTCTGATACCAAATGCAACAACCCGAATTCTAGTGGGTTCGGATTTTTCATAAAAATGCTAAAATCCAAGCCTACTGAAGCCCGAGTTGGGTATCTGGTATCTTGCAAATAAGCAAAGATAAATATATCAGAGCTCAAATAATTATCTCACAGCGGAACTGACTAAAATATAATAGTAAGTAAATACTCACCAAGGTAATAACACTTTCTGAACAAGTGTCACAAAGCTGGGTAATCTCTGCCTTCTATCTAACCTGTGGGATGTTATGAGGAGGAGGTCAGAACTAAAGTTCTAGTGAATGGACAAATTATACACTTCTAAGCATAATTATACATATACCGTTTTATTTCCATTTTTTGTTATATTAGGTTTATTGGGTTTATAATACTCTCGCCTCTGTGCATGAATCGTACCTATCTACTCCTTGGTAGATTAAGACCTAATAACCAATATATATATATATATATAGCTACATGCCCAAAGACCGCATCGGTCCTAGGTACTACCCATAGTACCTTCCGTATCCTCCTCGAAAGGACTCCATCGTCTAGCTACTAGAGCATACTGTAACTACATCTGTAAAGGACAGCTTCGTGAGGCCTACAATACATATGTTCCGTCGTCTGCTAGGAAAACGTGAAACTGCGTCCGCACCAGTTCGCACCAATGCTCGGACATCCGCAATTTACCACCCAGTGCATACCTTAAGGACTACACATAATCGTTCTGTCTACTCCCTGAGCTCCGCCAATAAGGTCTACCTTGTACGAAACTCAGTCGGGGATTTTCTATATCTGTAAAGGACAGCTTCGTTAGGCCTACAATACAAATATTCTATTTGGTCTGTCTCTTTTCTCATCGTGGCTATGGCCCCACGCAGCCCCCCCTCAACTAATCAAAAAGACCTCTCAAGAGCTAAGTGGCTGTGCCCTACTGCAAACAATCTAAACATCCAATTGGATGCGCCCCTCATCCATTGTCTCGATAGTGAAAGAATCATTGGCCTTTTGGTTTAACTCTAGTCTTTCCTGAACTCGCTCTAATTGATGATGGCTTGATCTCCGCATGCGACTATCCTTTAGGGCCCTGCCCACTAAAACCTACTCGTAACTGGGAGTATGGTGTCATACGAATATCCTACTCCATCATCAACCTTTTGACTGCTTACAAAGGTCCACTTCGTTAGGCCTGCAATGCAAAAGCAGTCAGGCATATTCTCTTGATGGAACACCTACAGACCTGCCTCCAGGGGTGTAGCTTCGTTAGGCCTACCCCAGAGGGCCATCCTAGAGTATCCTCACGTCCCGTTGAAGTCACTTCCTTCTTGCCCAAACTAACTAAGTTGGATGTGCTCTTTCTGTACTAAAATCTATGATGAACTACTTCGTTAGGCTCTTTATCCAGATTCTCTTTTGGGCTGCTCCAAACTCAGCTTACCATTTTATTAGACTCTACATCTAATCTCTTACTATGCATTTAGTTTACTTTTCTTATTCTGTTGGCTACTTATTTATCCTAATCGGCAAGCCCAGCCCCACCTATATGTGAGACCATCATTCCTAAACTTGAAAGGGAATGCTGTCGGTACGGGCCACTTCTATTATTTTTCTTATTAACTTAATCCAAGATCTAAGTTTGATAAAATAAGCCTCTTCTATTTCTTTCTTTTTAATTATAACCTTCATGTTACAATTATACTTGCAATTGTTACTTTTATACTCTTTTCATTCTTTTATAACCTACATGTTAGAAATGTAACTGCAAGTGTCTCTTTTCTATTCTAGTCTGTCTTCTTTTATTATGATACTAAATTCTCTTTAGTTCTCTTATATTATATGACAGTCTTAGCTTGGGACTATGTCCAACTGTCATAAGTTACTTATCATAATAACTGCTTTACTTTTCACTCTATTATCTGCGCAATAAATGCAGATCTAGTCACATTTTCTATTTTCTAGTCTTGTCAAATAATTAACTTGATTATTTCTTCTTCTCTAATTTCTTTAATGCTTCATGTTATTCTCTTTGTTCTGGGAAGTAGTTCTATTCTATTTGGCTGGTTACAAAAACTGTGCTAAAAATCCATTTCCATATTTTAATACTAAATAATGCTATAAACAATATCTCGTGACTGCAAGATATTTCTTTTATTGCTTCTTTAATTGTTGGATAATGCAAAATACAATAATGTCTCTATTTTGCACTAATTCATCTTTTCTTGCTTTTATTCTTGCAATTATGTTTATTGTTATTCTTACAATTTTAAACTATGGAAATGTATTCCCTTTTCTAAACCAACCAACTAATCTATTTCTAACTTCCAAATCAAGTTATTAGATTTTCCTCTTTTTAATTCATTTCTCCCGTTTTTAACATAATTTACTGTAAATTTCTCACTTTTAGGCCTATGTCTTTCTCTACAACTTTTAAGCCTAATATTACTTATATTTAATTGGATTCCCCTTTTTTCCATATAAATAACATTTAAATATAAGTATATTTCTCTTATAAAATTTACAGTATCAACATAACTAATTAGTAGAACTAATTACTGAAATAAATGCTGAATTAAATATCTAACGGGAATCTAACGATATTATATATTATAAAAATAAAAGAGATATAGTTTAAATCCACTCACCTGTCATCCTTAGCTCTACTCCATGGCCTTCCTGGATCCCCTTCTAAGGCCTAAGGCGTCTAATATTTTTATTAAAAAAGATATTCTCCCTAGAAATATTTTCTATTTAGGGTTCAGCCTCAGGCAATGAACCCAATTAGGAGAAAATCTGATTATGAGAAAATAGCTAGGCCTAGGGTTCTATTTATAGTGGAGTTTGGGGATCTCAGACCGTCAGAATTTTTATTTGAATCTGGTGCAACCACGTCACTGGCTCGCTGTGAATCGTTGAATCCAGAGAACAACGCTTTAGATTACACAAAAATCGAATCAAATAAGTTCGGCATGTCCCTGGATGATTTAACGTCCAAGTCAAACGCGGGTCGACCTGTGTTCTTTGCGGGTCAAGGTCGACCCTTATGCTTTGCGGGTCGACCTATAGGTTGACCCGTAAGTTTTTTTACGTTAAATTTTGATATCTTGTTCTTTTCATAACTTCTTCGTATTAACTCATATTTCGACAAGTTATATATGGAAATTGATCAAAAAATCGCCACGAACACAATGGTATAGGTTTCGAGGCCATATTCTGACAATTCCAAAAATGCTTATTTTCATTATTCATCGTTATTTGATTATTTAATTATCTAAAAATGCGGGGTGTTACACATTGTCACTAGAAACCCAAACCATTTCACTTATAATTATCTTTAAAACATTCTTTTAAAGATCTAATTATATTACTATCAAAAAGGGTTAAAAACAAATGTTGCTTAAACTTTGTTTACTATGAACCTAAAACCATTCGTACTTAAGGTTACCATTAAAACAAAAATTTTAAAATCTAATTATACTTATTAACAAGATAATATACTTTTACATAACTTCACAACTACTATAACATAAGTGTTATAATCTAAAACTTCTTTTATTCTTTTATAAACTACTTAGCCAACTTTTCCAAATATATATATAAACATACTTTTAAAATAATATCTATGTAAAATATTACTTAAAAAATAACTAATTTAGAAATTTGACGGAAATCAACAAAAAACATGTTTTATATTTTACAGCACTTTAATTTAAAAATCCATAAATAATTGTTAAAATTGTATTTAAGCTTAAAATATTTTTTTATACTCAAATCCAAGTTATTTTAGAACTTCCATAAAAAAATTCCACAAAGATAGTAAATTATAAACCATTAAAATCATGAAAAACTAGCTAAAATATCGCATTAAAACAAAACAATGCAACACGCCTGGAAATGCTGCAATTGATCTAGGACAACATTTATAAGTGCTACAGTAGATCAAAGGAAGCATTTATAAATGCTATCTAAAGTTGGGATAAAGAACAATAGGAAATTACACGAACTTTGCGACCAATTTTCACCACTTAAATAAACGATTTAAGACCATTTTTTTTACATTAAGTAGTATTCTTAGACTACTTAAAAATTAAGAAAAGAAACCCCTAAGGTTATCTTCCACATTTATATTAAAAATTCTCGAAAACAAGGTATTTTCAAATTGCTCATACAACGACCGTTCGTGCTATAATTTTTCCCACTTTGTTCAAGCACCCTATAACTTTTTAAACCTTTATATTTTTATAGTAATAAGTACACATATTTTACTTATTAAAACATCAAAGAAGCCCTAAGGACCAAAGATGACTTTAAAAATTGTTGAACACAAGGCATTTTAAATGTGCATCCATAGCGATCTTTTCGCTTTTAAATTTCACAATTTTATTTCAGAAATTATACAACTTTTCAAAATAATTCTTTAGTGCCACATACATTAAAATATGTGTAGAGAACAACCAAAATATATCATGTCACAATATATTTACATATCACCAATTTGAACAAATGTAAAGCAAGGGGATTTCAAAGTGCACTTATAGCGACTATCGCTATACAAACACTTTCACATTCACATCAACCCAACACACAAGCCAACCAAATATGTAAACACAAAGTCAAAGCCACGATACAAGTTTTAGAGGGGAGTATGAGTGAATATGTAACGACCCAAAATTTTGAACAATTTAAAATGGAAATATTTAATTTATTTTAAGTATTTGAATGATGGTTTGACTTGAATTTCAAATTATCAGAATAAATTGGCGATTAAATTATAATATTTAATCTATTGAAAGTTGAATAAAAATTTGAATCTTCAATTTTAAGCTGATTAAAAATATTTCAAAGGATTGTAAAATCTATATTGATAATACTGAAGATAATAGAAGCTTCAGAATTGAGTTTGAAAACGATTTGTTCAGTTTTGAAATTATATCGTTTGAATTGATATTTAAAAATAGCGTTCCGGGGTGCAGTCTCGGAATTCGACGAAACCAGTTCCATTGGATCCGCAATATTGAATTTTTACCGGATTTCAAATTTCGTATTGATCGGAGTTGGTATGTGACCGTACGGTGAGTGAACGCGTTGAAATTTAACCGGATTCAATTTAAATTTAATTTTTAAAATTGTCAACATCAGCTGAAAATCTTTCTCCATCAACACGTTTTCAAAACACTGCTTTGACACTCAACCCATCCTTCTCCCTTCTTTCCGCCAGAAATCACGCTCCTTTACATTTTAAAAACTTCTTGTTCAAAAGATAAAAACAAAAACCTTTCCTCAGTTCAAAATCTATAACAGCCGAGCTTTATATTCTTCTTCCCTTAAAAATGAAATCTTCAAAAAAAAAAAACAAATGGCCGAAGCCTTGTTTGAGAAATCACAGCAATTTGGTTCGCTCGAAAATAATCGATGGCCGCCTCCCTCCTCTCTGTTAATTAAAATCGAAAGCAAGGAAAATAAAAATCAATGGCCGAAGCCGATTCGAACTCAATGCTCGAACAAGGAGAATCGCGCGTTAGGATTTCGATCGAATGATTTTGGGCGAGTGCTTGGTCGCGATGGCGGCTCGTTCGATTCAAAGTGGGTCGCGATGCTGTGAACATGAAGTGAGGGTTAAAGCGTAGTTCGATGATGATGTTTTGGGGATTCGCGTGGAAGGCTGGAGTGAGGGCAACGGCGACCTGGCGTTGAACTGCGTGTAAGGTTATGGCCGATTCTTCAAATCGAGGTCGAAGGCGTTCACGAGCTCGGCGAAGTCGTGATTGTGGGCATCACGTGCACTCGCGAGAAGCAGGCATGGCCGCGACTGGAATGCAAGGGTGTCAGGTCGAAGTCGATGTCAGGGGTGATGGAAGCCTGTAGACTGGGCATGTTCAAATCGATCGTTTTTTGAGGTATTCATGCTGCTCTTTTCAGGTTATATTGGTAATATTTACAGATGTTTAAAAAAAACAAAAACAAAAAGAAAATATATATAGTTTAGAAATTTTCAGTTTGTATAAAATTTACAGTAAAATAAATTTTTGTTATAATTCAAAGTGGTATAAATATAGACACATATTTTTTCTAAGAACTGTTAAGTTTAAAATTAATATATGTATAGGCAAGAGTTTGAAAGTTTAAAAAGGAGTTGACTTAAAGCTAAATATTAGTTCAAATTTTTATATTAAGAATAAATTATTGAGTTTAAAATAAAATCTTTGGTTAATTAAATCTGTAGATGGAAAACGGTTCGAAATTAAATTTTATTTGTTTAGAATGAAATCTATAAAATTTAATTATCCAATTGTTCGAAATATTAATAAATTGTATAAAATGTTTATACAAGGTCTGAAATGGAGAAAACAAACTGGAACAAAAATGGACTGCGAAAATAAAATCAAAGGTGAGATTTTCTCACTCGAATGAAAAGTTGATTTTTACAGTTATTGATTGATTGTTGTTTGGTTGTGATATTAGATATAGTAGGATATATCTATATATAGCAATATATATATATATATATATATATTGGCATATGTAAATATTGCAGTTGTTGATTTCCCGCATTATATATCGGATGAGACCCTATTGCGCCTCATAATAGCGGATTGATATTTTTATAAATCCCATATACCGCGATATTCCACCTCGAAGTGGAATGGGTATTGTGCTAACATCTGTGGATGCAGGGAAACAGGTTGGAGGGATCCAACTGGATTCCTCACAAGTATTTATTTGATTACAGATATTGTGATATTTGTTGATTATCATATTGATATATGATGTTTGGATGCCATGATTGATTAATTGGTGTGTTGCATCATCGGATCCATTTTTGAAATTTAAAAATAACGATGTTGATTTTAAAAGAGATTTTTAAAGTGTTTTTTGAAAGTATACGTTTTATTTAATTTTTGAATTGATTCATCTTAAATAAATAAACGTTCAAATTTTAAAGTTATAAGAATTATATTTTTGTGAAATATAACTGAAAGGTGATTTTTGAAATAAATGGTTAAGTAATTTATAAAATGGTTTAAATTGGGATTTTTGAATTATTAAAAACGATGTATATAAAAGATGTACAAAATTGATATTTATAAATTAAAAATATTGGGATTATAAAATGAGTTTTTATAAGTGTTAAAAGGAAGTATAAATGGATTTCACAAGTGAACGGAATTTATAGATTTATAAATTGTGAAGTTATTAAACGAATAGATTTTATTTGTAAAATAAAAGATTTATAAGCAATTATCTTATAAATCGAATTTTGGCATTTAAATGAGATATGAATGGAATTTGTTAATAATGAGATTTATAAGTTGAAGTTTTTATAAATAGAAATGGAATTTATAAACGTTGTTTTATAAATCCGAAACCAATTGAATTTGATAAATTAAACATAGAAGTTAAATAAAGGAGATATATTCATGATTTTGGACAGCGAATCATCCTTTAAGTTAAATGTTGTAATAAAAATGTTGGTTGAGGATTTTATCCACGATTTTAGATAGTGGATAAATCCTTGAAATAAAATGTGTAGAAACATTGAATTGGGTAAATAAAGTTTGTTCTCAATTTTGGACCGTGAATATGTTATTAAGTAAAATGGATATGTTTTGGGGAAGTGACATTAAAAATGAAGTTAATTATTTTAACGATGTTTTAAAATATATTAAATATTGAAATCATAGATTTCAACATTCAGTGTTGAAATAGACGTTTTCGAGGAAGAAGGAAATGGTGGACTATAACACTGTTGTTATAGTAAATGATTTTCGAAAGGAAATGTTTTATATAGTATTGGGATTTACATATCTATCTTAATTCTGAATCCCTATACTAGTGATTTTGGGTCGTCGTAACGATGTTTTACGTAACATTCGTTTTGACTCAAATAGATGTTGTTATAGTAAATGATCTCCTTAAAGAATGAAATATATACTTAATTTTGATTTAAGTATATCGAATATTTTCAAATGTTGAAAATAAATAGATTTGTGAATTACTTATTATTAAATAATTATGGAAATGTTTTCCAAAATGAAATGAAACGTTTTGAGAATTTATCTTCTTAAAGATAAATCGAAAGTGAATATTGAAATCGATTTGAAAATCGTATATCAGTAGATATTTGAAATATAAATTCAATATGGAATTTATAAAAGAAAAGGGAATCTGTTTATAAATAAATATCGATTTATTTTTGAAGTTTGGAAATTATATATCTAGTAATGATATTTTGGGAAAATAAATAATTTGGGAAAATTATTTGGAATCTGATGATGTTGCGCATCTCTATTGATAGTTAAATAACCGACTATCAATAATTACCTTGAATGGGTATTTATTGTGATTTGCTTGAATTTGAATGCCACACTTATTTTTGAATAAGCGCTCACTATTCGGGTTAGCCGGGAAAGGACCTTTGGGTCGTATAACCCATTCCGAATATGTGATACGTCGTAATGGATCGCATTTGCTATATTACAACATGATAGGGGGTTCTCGCTTCGCAGTTTGGTGGCGAACGGGAGACTCTTACCCCTACATGTCCCTGAGAGGGATGGGTTGGTTAGGCGAAGGCCGTGACAGTCGAGAGGCTGGCCGTAAAAGTAAATGCGAGGTGCCAGAGTAAGCCACGGTGGGACTGGGATGGTTGCAAAGCCTACCGATGGCCGCTGCCGACGGTTGAAAAGCCTAGGCCTTACAAAGTGGTATCAGAGCATATGGTTAAGCGACAACCCTGCTCTGTTGGGTGTTACTCATTAGAGATGGAGTCAGTAGTACTCTAGAATGAGTTGAGTGTAATAATAGATATGAGCGCCTATTTGTTAGTGAAGATAAAAATTATTTTGTATTGTGTTGACTTATCAGTTGACTGTTTATAGATTCTGGTCGGTGCAGGGTGGCCAACTGTAATCGATAGGGATTTCTAAACTCTTAAACAAGATAAACCGACACAGTATTGTTTTAAATGGGGTAAATGAGATAATTTTGCCCAAAACTATTTTTGTATAGAAAAGAAATGATTTTCTATGAATTATCATAGTATATGGATGCTTGGTTGTTAGGAAGTAATAATATTGAATTATTATCATTATTGTAACGACCCGTATTTTTACGGATCGACAAGTTCGACAGAATCTGGAATTTTAGCATTTTTGAGCCATTTCAGATTTTAGGCAATATTTGGCTAAGTCCTAAGTCGTTCATGACTTAGCATAAGTCGTAAGTCGTATACGACTTAGGAGATAGGAGTGACCCAGGACTTGGAGTTAAGTCGTTTGAACGACTTAAGAGTTGGAATGTTTGGAGCCTAGGTCGTGTAGGAAGTAAGTCGTGAGATGGCTTAAATTGACTGACCGACTTAAGGAGTGTTGGGGTTAGGATGTGAGCGACCTAAGTCTAGCAGTTAAGTCGTTGCCTAGATAAGTCGAAGTCCCTGTTTAGTTATGAGCCGTAAACTGGGGGTTTTGATAAGTCGTAACTTGTGAACGACTTATGAGTGTTAAGTCGTAGATGACTTAAGTGTTTGTGGTTGAGTCGTATACCCAGTTAAGTCGTAGACGACTTAAGAGTTTAACCCGGTTATTTGATAAGTCGTAGGATGAGCCCTTTGTTAAGTCGTATCTTCTGTTGAGTCGTGAGCGACTTAGGAGTTAGCGGTCATAAGTCGTAGCCCAGTTAACTGTTAACTCGTAGCCTGGTTAAGTCGGGCGTAGGTGTTAACTCGTGCAAGTGGATGAGTCGTAGCCTTTGTGTTAAGTCGTAGACGACTTAGTAGTTGAGTCGTCTAACCAGTTAAGGCGCGTGCGCATTAAGTCGTAGGTGCGTGTGTTGAGTCGGAAGAGGCTATAAGTCGGAGACGACTTAGGAGATAGCTGTTTTGTCGTGAGTCATAGGTAGAAGTATGTTAAGTCGTTGAAGCCAGAAGTTAAGTCGTAGGGGTGATAAGTCGTAAGTCGTGAACGACTTATAGAGGCAGACGAGTTACGACTTAGGGTATTTTCTGCTATAAATAGGAGAGCTTCTCTTCATTTTTGGGATCCGGATTTTGAAGCGACGAAGTGCTGCCATTTTGAGAGCTCGACTTCTACACTTCTTCACTTCTTTTCTCCACTCTAATCTAGTGCTTCCTTCCATCCAAATCAAAGATCAAGATTGAAGATTCAAGAGCTAAAGTTGAAGATCTTCATCTTTTCAAGAGAGATTTCTTCGTTTGAAGCGGATTCGTGATAGATCAAGCTTGATTCTTCGCTGTCTAGATCTGAAGCGTGTTGATTTGGGTTTGTTTAGGTGATTTGGTGAGTGGTGATTATCTCTCACACGGATCCAAAGGAGTATATCGGATTGTTGGCCCGATTTGGTGTTAAAATAGTGATTTTCATGCATTTCCTTCATCCTAAGTGTAGATCCATATAGATCCATTGTTCATGATGATGTTACATCCATTTTATCATATGTTAACCTATGCAAGTTCATTCATCAAGTTTGTAGAGATATAATTCATGTTTTCATGCTTATTGGACTTTCAACTCTTTAATTACGAAAATGCCATTATTGTTATAATTGTCTACTAAGATCATATTTGAATGCTTGATTGCTTGGATTGATGTTTGATTTGATTGATTGCTATGAACTAGATGATTGATGATTAGATTTAGATCGAAGGTGATTCAAAGGCTAAGGGAAAGGCTCTTGAATTGGGAAAGCTGCTCGTGGCATATGTAGCGGGATGATGAAGCTCTTATGCATAGATTTGATGATGTGATGTTGAGATGAGGCTTTGCGAGGATGTAATGAAGCGAGGCATCATGTGATGAAGACTTGGTCTAATCCAGACGGGATCATTCCAAGCATGTTGATAACTCGGTCATATGATTCGAGTTGAGGATAATGAATGGATAAGAGAATAGTCGTCGAGGAGGATGACTAGGAGGCTTGGGTAGCATCGTTGTTGAAGGTTCTAGCATGCTCTAAGCAAGAGTACGTTTGGGCAGATTCGATAGTCCCAACGACTAACTGTTGATGGTCGAGTACTCTGGGCAGATTCGATAGTCCTAGGCACGGGTTGCGACGACGTGCGGGAGTTATGTCTAGAACCGGGGTTTCCATTAGCCCTTGACGGACGACTGAAAGAATGTGCCGGTCATTCAATTAACAGTGAAATCGAAGCAATGATAACAGTGATAGCCAGAGTCATGGATGTTTGGTTGTATCGTCATTCGGACTCGAGAGCGGTATTTTCTGGGTGCTTATCTGATTTAGGCCTTGGTACTTGGAAAACATCGCCCTCGACTCGAATGATTATTACTTTAGTTTAAATTGTATGCTCTGCTATGTTGCTTCTGTTTAGTGTGTGTCTGGAGGCTATCACTGTAGAATGAGGTTGGAGTGGGAGGGTTGTATTCCTATTCCTTTTCCTTTATGCTCTTTTGGTATGTTGTTAGTTAATTTACTGCTCACTAAGACTGTTGTCTGACTCAAGGCTTTATGTTTTAATTCTTATTGCCTTGGGCTGTTCGTCCATTTTGGGATGGGCAGACTAGGTAGTAGGTGACAGGTGCTGTTCTCTTCTCACGATGCTGATATCGAAGACGAGCTGGAGGGTTGCATATTATCTTCTTATTATATGTACTGGATATTCCGCTGTTTTGTATTCTCTGAGAGATATGTAGTGAGGCTTGATGTATTGACTATTTGGGTGCTTGTATTCAACTATTATGGAGTTTTATATGATGTCATTTTGTTATGTAAAGCTTCACTATACATATGTTCTATTGTATTTTGTCCATGCGCTGTGAGTAATATGATAGATTCTGTTATTTTAATCTACCTTGACAATCGTCCATGGTCGCCTGGCACACTTTAAAGCGCACTATTTCTAGATTCGGTGTAGGGGTCATGGGCGGTCGTCACATTTGGTATCAGAGCATTGGTTAATCGATTTTACCCAACGCTCGCTGTCGTAACTACGTATGAGAGACGTAATTGTATTTTGATGGATGAATACTATATATAATATAGTAGCTTAGTAGAGTTTGAGTCCTTTATGCAGTTGTTTCTCTAGATGTTCTAATCATTCCTTTTTATAGATATTGAGAATGAGTCGAAGAGGGAGACCAGCTGCTAGGGAAGGCCGTGCTACTGAAGAGACTGCTGATTATGCAGCCATGTTCGAAGCTATGATGACTTCGATCATGAGAAGGATACCAGTTCCGGGGGCAGCAGTTGATGTTGGAGTTCAAGTCCAAACTCCGAAACCAGTGGATTTTGCTAAGTTGTGCAAGGATTATACTGCTCTTGGAGGGAAGGTTTTCTTGGGAATAGAATCAACTATCGAAGTCCAGAGATGGATAGATGCTTGTAGAAGGATCTTTGGTGATTTGGGAATTGATGATGCAACTAAGAGGAAGTTGGCATCAAGGCAGCTTCAAGGGAGAGCTTCTGATTGGTGGAACTCTATTACCATCGATACCGCGGAGGAAGAGATTACTTGGGAGCAATTCTGTTTGCACCAAAAATGGTCACAAACCCCAAGTGTAGTGAAAGCACCAGCGTATGAATACGAATCAACAATATTCACACACAAATCACAGATCTAAGCAAGTAACAATCAGCTATCAAGAAATAATGAACAGTGACACACAATTTATAGTGGTTCGGCTATCTCCGGCCTACGTCCACTTCAAGGTTTTTATGATTTTATTGCTCGATGCTTGAAGATTACAATTTTGTATGTTGTATTACAATTGATTTGCTGAACTAAGTCTGAATCTAAGGCAGCAATGGTGATCTGGAGTAAATCTGGCAGAATCTGGGCGCTCTTTAGCTCTCAAAATTATCCGACCCCTTTTCTGAATGACCAGGGGCTCTATTTATAGGTGTAGGAGGCTGATATTTCGCCTAAAATGAGGGAAGACCAGTTCTGGCACGTGAGGAGGCCCACATGGCCGAAATCTGGAGTCCCGGGCCCACTTTGGGATCGATTCGACCCTTGGTTCGAATCGATCAAGAAATTGTCCAATCGAGCTGAAATTTGGTGTGAACATTCTTCATCATGTGTTGAAGCTTCTGTGAAAATTTCATAGCATTTGGACTTGTAGAACTCGAGTTATGATCGATTCAAGTTGGTGTTTTTCGAATTATGGAGTCATTCGAATCGATATGCTCGAATCGATTCGTTCGAATCGATCCTTCTGCACATGAAGATGGTGACGTGGAGCGCAAACCTTGCATCGATCCGCTTTTGTCGCCAGTTAGATCGAGTCGTCCCGGAGACTTCGCTGCCTTGACTCGATGGATTCGAAGACACCAAATATCCCTGGATTCGAATGGCGCCTACTTCGTATCGATGGCCAACGTGTCTTGATCGATACAGAGTTAAACGTAGCCGGATGGATTCGAGGGAAAGCACTTAATCGATTCGAACACGCCAACCTTGCATCGATTCGAAGCAAGTATCTGATGGGTATGAAGCGAGAGGTCTTCACGGGTTCGAGCGTTGGATTCGAACCATCGAGCCCAGATGGATACGAAGGTGTTCAACCTGAAGGTTGCGAGGCGAAGTGGCTCGATGGATTCGAAGTACTATGCGCTGATGGAGTCGAAGCAAGGGTGCTTCTCGTGGATTCGAAGGAATTTGTTTCGATGGAGTCGAAGACCTGCAGCTCTTATGGATACGAAGCAGATGGAGTCGAACATGATGGATTCGACGCAATGATCTTCTGATCGATTCGAATCAACCTTTCCTCATGGATTCGAGCTTAGCCTATTTCATCCATTTCCTTTTGGTGATATCATGAGCATACGAACTCGGATTGACTCGAAACTTGGAACGTTGCTTCATCTGACCTTGCTTGACATGTCTTATCAATTCCAGGCCGATCCGGACTCGGACAAAATTCATCGATATCCATGGTGAACCTGCGATGCACAATCGATGTTCATGACTAATAATCATTGATTTTCAGTTAATCTTTGGGTATCTCGACTTTGCCAAAAGTTGGGATAACATTTTGCCCCCCAAAACATGCCTTTTTGGTAAAAGGCGTGTTTTGATCAGTCTTAAGTGGGATGCAGTGAGTTCATGTTTTACTCATAGCTTATAGCATTTTCAATCAAGTCCATGGCTGTTCGAAGCCGAATTGTTATCAATTTTTTCCAGTGGAAGTTAAGAATGAAATTCTACGGTCTCTCCGTACTATTGATGGTCGCTCTGGACCCCTGTCAAACCCATTCTAGATTTAGCGATTGAATAGAAAGATCCTATTGCACTCCGGCGTTGCTTTCTATCCCTTGTACTCTGGCCCCAGCTAGGGCGTATAGCGATGTCTTGGTCGTTCTCGACTGATCATAGCCTCTCCGGGCTCATGCTGGATCCCATCCTGTCACTCTTCGGTGAAGGGGAAACAACGTTAAGTGAGTCAATCCTGTCGCTCTCCGGCGAAGTGACTCACCTCCTGCACTCCGGTTCAGTGTATCTGAGCATTAAGCGATGTCATGACCTGAATCGTCGGTCGATCACAGCCTCTCTGGGCTCATGCTGGATCCCATCCTGTCACTCTCCGGTGAAGGGGAAACAACGTTAAGTGAGTCAATCCTGTCGCTCTCCGGCGAAGCGACTCACCTCCTGCACTCCGATTCAGTGTTTCTGAACATTAAGCGATGTCATGGCCTAAATCGTGGGCCGATCATAGCCTCTCCGGGCTCTTATCGAATCTTGATCCAATCACTCTCCGGTGCATAGGAAACGATGCTTAAGTGAGTCGATCCTGTCGCTCTCCGGCGAAGCAACTCACTTCTTGCACTCCGGATCCTGCCTCTCCGGGTAGGATCATAAAGCGATCATGTTTATATTGATATTTAATGTTTATCCTTTAACTCTCCGGTCAAAGGTTTATTTTAATAAGTGTTTCTTTATTAAATTCAAATCCTAGATGTTCAATCTCAAACACCAGGAAAAACAAGATAATGCCTCTCCGGGCGGAGCGGTCTATTTCCATCTCAGAGCATGCCTAGGGATCTCTCCGGTTCCCGTACATGAGTAAGTGGGATAGCCGTTTTATTTTGGAAATCAAATCTAAGAAAACTAATCGACCAGAGTCCAAATCTTGAACTTGGCCCTTGCCATCACAATCAGTTGATGACGAGTCGTGATCCCGATCCAGGATCAGTCCTGTTAGGTTGAGGCGGTAGTTGTTCGGGCCTGACCGCCGTTGCACGTTCTTTGACATACTGTGGCAATCTACCACTCCTTGCATGTTCTTCCACCTCATCCTTCAGGTGGCGGCATTCATCGGTAGTGTGCCCATCCAGCTCATGGAATAGGCAGTACTTTCCAGTCCTACGCTCCCGCTCCGTGGGATCTCTCCTAGGTGGTTTTCGATATGGGAGTTGCCCCCGAGTTTCAGTGTAAATTCGTTCTAGTCCTGCCACCAAATCTGTGTATTGCCTGAATCTGGGCTCTCGGAATTTCTTCCGTTTATCAGGACCATCATGTGCGTCATCCTGCTTTCTCTTTCCTTTGTCTGCCCTGGACTGTTCCCTGGCGGTTCCTTCACCTTGTGCAACATTTATTTCCTGCCTCTCGGCTCGTGATTCCTCTAATCGAATGAATTTTTCAGCTTCATGGAAAAACTCTCCAAGATCTTGCGGTGGATCTTTAGTCAAAGAGTCTTTGAATTCGGTGCCTTCTCCAACTCCTGCCACTACCGCCATCAAAATCATCGATGGGTCCGGGCGATCTACAGAAGTCACCGTTGCATTAAATCGTAACAAAAAATCTTTTATGGACTCTCCGGTCCTTTGTTTTATTGATGCCAAAGTCATCACGCTCTTAGGTCGTGTCACGTGAACCCTAAACTGCTTCATGAAGCAATCCACAAGCTCGCCCCATGTCCTGATTGATCCGGTTTCTAGCTGCCTAAACCAAAGCGCAGCCAAATCTGATAAGAATAAGGGGAAACATCGTGCCATCACTTCCTCGGATGCTCCCAGCACTTCCATGTGTCTGATATATCTGGTGATATGCATGGTCGGGTCTGACTTTCCGTCATAAGGATTAAGCGTTGGTAGTTTGAACTTCGGAGGGTTCCTTGCATTCCTGATATTCGGAGCGAACGGACTCCGACTAACTTCTTCCAATCCTCCTCCTGAAAACCCTCCTCTCATGAGTCGTCTCACAAGGCCAATCATTCTTTCATCTCCATCTAGGGGTTGCCCCCTTGTCATGTCTCTGTCTTGCCCTCCGAGCCTTGTGGGGAATTCTGGTACGTATTCTTCGGGTGGCTCGTTAGCATTTATGTTGGCCCTAGCCGGTTGAGCTCCTTCCAAAGGTCCTTCCGCATCGGATCTTGCGGGCCTGCCCCCAAGCCCTTGTTGATTGCCTTCTGGTTCTGTATTCTGTCCTCCGTTGGGTTCCATAGCCCTAGCTCCTTGTTCCACATTCATAGCCGCTGTAGCTAGTCCAGGGTTCTGTGTCCCTGTAGCCCTCATTTGCTCGAAGAAATTCTGCAGCATCTCTTGCTGGCTTTTCATCATTCTTTCCTGCATTAGGTTATTCATGGCCTCCATCTCATCTCTAGTAATGTAGATCGAAGCTTGTCCTTCTCCAGCGCCAGAGGATGCCTCCTGACTTCCTGCTTGTTGGCTCCTCTCAGTTCTTTGTCTAGTTTGTCGAGTCATTGTAGAGTCAAATCTGAACCCTTAAAATTTCAAGTCTAAACTCTGAATCTGGTGTAGCGGGTGCCTGAGTTCAGCTCTCAGTGAAAGCACCAAAGTGTTTGCACCAAAAATGGTCACAAACCCCAAGTGTAGTGAAAGCACCAGCGTATGAATACGAATCAACAATATTCACACACAAATCACAGATCTAAGCAAGTAACAATCAGCTATCAAGAAATAATGAACAGTGACACACAATTTATAGTGGTTCGGCTATCTCCGGCCTACGTCCACTTCAAGGTTTTTATGATTTTATTGCTCGATGCTTGAAGATTACAATTTTGTATGTTGTATTACAATTGATTTGCTGAACTAAGTCTGAATCTAAGGCAGCAATGGTGATCTGGAGTAAATCTGGCAGAATCTGGGCGCTCTTTAGCTCTCAAAATTATCCGACCCCTTTTCTGAATGACCAGGGGCTCTATTTATAGGTGTAGGAGGCTGATATTTCGCCTAAAATGAGGGAAGACCAGTTCTGGCACGTGAGGAGGCCCACATGGCCGAAATCTGGAGTCCCGGGCCCACTTTGGGATCGATTCGACCCTTGGTTCGAATCGATCAAGAAATTGTCCAATCGAGCTGAAATTTGGTGTGAACATTCTTCATCATGTGTTGAAGCTTCTGTGAAAATTTCATAGCATTTGGACTTGTAGAACTCGAGTTATGATCGATTCAAGTTGGTGTTTTTCGAATTATGGAGTCATTCGAATCGATATGCTCGAATCGATTCGTTCGAATCGATCCTTCTGCACATGAAGATGGTGACGTGGAGCGCAAACCTTGCATCGATCCGCTTTTGTCGCCAGTTAGATCGAGTCGTCCCGGAGACTTCGCTGCCTTGACTCGATGGATTCGAAGACACCAAATATCCCTGGATTCGAATGGCGCCTACTTCGTATCGATGGCCAACGTGTCTTGATCGATACAGAGTTAAACGTAGCCGGATGGATTCGAGGGAAAGCACTTAATCGATTCGAACACGCCAACCTTGCATCGATTCGAAGCAAGTATCTGATGGGTATGAAGCGAGAGGTCTTCACGGGTTCGAGCGTTGGATTCGAACCATCGAGCCCAGATGGATACGAAGGTGTTCAACCTGAAGGTTGCGAGGCGAAGTGGCTCGATGGATTCGAAGTACTATGCGCTGATGGAGTCGAAGCAAGGGTGCTTCTCGTGGATTCGAAGGAATTTGTTTCGATGGAGTCGAAGACCTGCAGCTCTTATGGATACGAAGCAGATGGAGTCGAACATGATGGATTCGACGCAATGATCTTCTGATCGATTCGAATCAACCTTTCCTCATGGATTCGAGCTTAGCCTATTTCATCCATTTCCTTTTGGTGATATCATGAGCATACGAACTCGGATTGACTCGAAACTTGGAACGTTGCTTCATCTGACCTTGCTTGACATGTCTTATCAATTCCAGGCCGATCCGGACTCGGACAAAATTCATCGATATCCATGGTGAACCTGCGATGCACAATCGATGTTCATGACTAATAATCATTGATTTTCAGTTAATCTTTGGGTATCTCGACTTTGCCAAAAGTTGGGATAACAAATTCCAAGTCAGATTTGAAGCTAAGTTCATTTCTACAGCTCAGAAGTCTGTTCTGTTCAAGAAGTTTGTGGAGCTCAAGCAAGGTGGAAGATCAGTTCTTGAGTATGTTTCTGAGTTTGAAGCTTTGTCCAAGTATGCTCGGTCATATATTGAATCTGCTTATCAGAAGAATGAGAAGTTTGTGACCGGCTTGGATAGTTATCTTGGGAGACAGTTGGTGGATCATTTGGACGATTCATTTGAGAAGCTTGTGGAGAAAGCTCTTAGGCATGAGATTCTGTTTCCTAAGGAAGGACCTATTGTTGCTGTTACCAAGGGAGAGTCTAAACCAGCGCAGGGTGGAAACCAGAAGAGGAAGCAGCAGCAGCAGAAGGGTAAGGATGGCCAGAAGAAGCCGAAAGGCGAAGTGACTTGCTACAATTGTCAGCAGAAGGTCCATTTCTCGAAGGATTGTAAGAATCTGAAGGTGCCAATGAAGTGTCACAACTGTGACAAGCCAGGGCACATCAGGAAGAATTGTCCAGAACCGAGGAAGGACAAGCAGATTGTGCAAGCTTATGCTTTGGGAGCTGTTCCATCGTCTTCGAAAGCTCCTACTGCTGAAGAGAAGGGAAAGAGTGTGGTTGTTCAAGGTACTCTTTTCCTATGTGGTATTCCAGTTAGAGTTCTGTTTGATACTGGAGCGTCGCATTCGTTTGTTTGTAATGAACTCGTAGGCCGGTTAGGTTTGGAACCGGATATTGTTGATAGGCCATTGGTTGTGACTAATCCAGTTGGGGGTTCGTCTTGTTTGTGTATGTTATGCCGTGGTCTGATTGTGTCGAGTCATGGTTGCTCTTTTGTTTGTGATTGTTTTGTTCTGAACTTTGCGGGGTTCGGAATTATTTTGGGTATGGACTGGCTTAGGAAATATGCGGCGAAGGTTGATTGCGAGAGGTTGGAAGTGACAGTCAAGAATGTGGAGGGGCGAAAGGTTGTGATACGATGTAAGCATGAGGAAGGCGTCTTCATGAGCTTCATGTATTCGCTGGTTGTTCCACGGGATGGACTGTCATTAGTGCCAATCGCGAATGGATTCGAGGATGTCTTTGACGAAGTCAAAGGGTTGCCGCCGCATAGAGAGATCGAGTTTCGAATAGATCTAGTTGAAGGAGCCAGACCTGTTGTGATGCCTCTTAGGCGGATGGCGCCTAGGGAACAGCAGGAGTTGAGGGTGCAAGTTGATGATCTTTTGCAGAAAGGATTCATTCGGCGTAGTGTGTCCGAATGGGGTGCACCAGTTGTGTTCGCAACCAAGGCAGATGGATCATTGAGATTGTGTGTGGATTATCGTGAGCTGAACAAGGTGACTAAGAAGAACAAGTATCCATTGCCGAGAATAGATGACTTGTTTGATCAGCTTCACGAAGCCAAGGTGTTTTCTCAGATGGATTTGGCAACGGGATTTCACCAGTTGAGAGTGGCTAAGGATAGTGTGCCGAAGACTGCTTTTCGGACACCATCTGGTTTCTTTGAGTGGCTGGTAATGCCGTTTGGATTGACTAACGCGCCAACATATTTTGTGGATCTGATGAATAGAGTGTTCAGAGATCAGTTGAACAAGTTCGTACTTGTGTTCGTGGATGATATTCTGATTTATTCCAGAACGGAAGAAGAGCACAAGACGCACTTGCGTATTGTTTTGGAAATCTTGCGGAAACATCTGCTGAAGGCTAAGTTTTCGAAGTGTCACTTCTGGAAGAGTGAAGTGAGGTTCTTAGGCCATGTGATTTCTGGAAATGGAATAGCGGTTGATCCCGCTAAGGTGGCAGCAATCCAGGATTGGGTTAGACCTAAGAATGCATCTGATGTGAGAAGTTTTCTTGGATTAGCAGGATATTATCGACGGTTTATCAAAGACTTCTCCAAGATAACTGCACCGTTAACAGGATTGACGAAGAAGAACCAAGTGTTCAGTTGGGACGCTAAGTGTGAGCAAGCTTTCGGAATCCTGAAAGAGAGATTGACGAGTGCTCCTGTTTTGACTATTCCAAGTGGGAATGATGAGATGGTGGTTTACACCGACGCATGTGGTACTGGACTTGGAGCAGTGCTGATGTAGAGGGATAAAGTTGTTGCGTATGCAAGTCGACAACTGAAGCCGCATGAAAGGAATTACCCGACTCATGATTTGGAGTTAGCGGCGATTGTATTTGCTCTGAAGATGTGGAGACATTATCTGTTGGGAGTTCGATTCGAGTTGTTTACGGATCACAAGTCATTGAAATATCTTTTCTCCCAAAAGGATTTGAATCTTCGGCAGCAACGTTGGCTAGAGTTTTTGGCATCATATGATTTTGGTATAGCTTATACTCCGGGAAAAGGTAACTCAGTGGCAGATGCGTTAAGTCGAAGACATGCAGGATTGGGAGCCATGTTTTCAGAATGGAAGAATCTCGAGTATCTAGCTAGATTTGACTTCAGGCCCAGATGTGAATTGGAACCTGAGATGTTGGCAAACTTATCCATAAGACCGACTCTTGTGGAAAGGATTGGCGAGAGCCAAAAGCGAGACGATAAGCTTGTCAAGATTATCCGTGATTTGGAATTTGGATTGGATCCAGAAAAGGATAAAGGATTCGAGGTCGATCGAGAGGGTTGGCTTCGGAAGCAAGGACGACTAGTTGTTCCCGATATAGATGAATTGAGGAGTGAAGTTCTGAAGGAAAGTCATCACTCGAAGCTGACAATTCATCCAGGTGGAAATAAGATGTATCGAGATATGAAGAGAACCTACTACTGGGAAGGCATGAAGAAGGATGTTGGAAATTTTATTTCCAAATGCATGAACTGCCAGTTGGTAAAGGCTGAACAGAAGAAGCCAAGTGGATTGCTTCAGCCGTTAGAAGTTCCTACATGGAAGTGGGAGCAAGTATCGATGGATTTTATTGATGGATTGCCTAGAACAAGAACGGGAAATGAAGGGATTTGGGTCATTGTGGATCGTCTGACCAAGAGTGCGAGGTTCATTCCTGTTCGATCGACTAGGACCGCATCAAAGTTGGCTGAGTTGTATGTTAAGTGGATAGTTCGATTCCATGGTATTCCGAAGAGTATAGTGAGCGATCGAGACCCATTGTTCACTAGTGGATTTTGGAAGAGCTTCCAGGAAGTTTTGGGAACCAAGTTGTGTTTGTGTACAGCTTATCACCCTCAAACAGATGGTCAGACCGAGAGAGTCAACCGAGTTTTAGAAGATCTTCTTAGAGCATGTGTTTTGGACTTCGGAGGATCATGGGAAGATCACCTTCATTTGGTGGAGTTTGCATACAACAATAGTTATCAGTCAAGCATTGGTATGGCACCGTATGAGGCATTGTATGGAAGGCCGTGTAACTCTCCGACATGTTGGTTGGAAACTGGAGAAAAGCTGATACTTGGGCCAGAGATGATTCGGCAGACTTCAGATTGCATAGAGATCATTCGGCAATGAATGAAGGCAGCCCAAGACCGTCAAAAGAGTTATGCCGATAAGCGTCGGAAGGATTTGGGATTCGACGTAGGAGACATGGTTTTTGTGAAGATTTCTCCTCTGAAGCATGTTATCAAATTCGGGAAGAAAGGAAAATTGACTTCGAGATTTGTTGGACCATTCCCGATTATCGAGCAAATTGGAAAGCTCGCTTATAGATTGGAATTACCAGAGAAGATGTCGAGTGTGCACAATGTTTTTCATGTATCGTATCTACGGAAGTATGTGCACGACTCAAATACGGTGGTTTCTGCTGATAGCTGTGAAGATTTCGAAGTTGATCCAGTTGATGGAAGACCTCGTAAGCCGCTTCGTGTTGTGGAAACCGACACGAAATAGCTTAGGAGGAAGGTAGTTAAGTTGCTCAAGGTACAATGGAGTGATGATGATAACGACTGTACGTGGGAGGTGGAAGAGAGGATGAAAGCAGCTCATCCTGAACTCTTCAAGGTATGGCCCTAAGGTGTCGTGTCATCTCGCGATATTGTAACTTGTTCTAATTTTAGAATTCTGTACGCTAAGCTAGAATTGGATGCATGGTTTGCTGATTGTTATGGTTGGTAGGCGTACAGAATAGTCTTTGATTGCTTTGTTTGTTTGGAATTTCGGGGGCGAAATTCCTAAGGGGGAGAGAATGTAACGACCCGTATTTTTACGGATCGACAAGTTCGACAGAATCTGGAATTTTAGCATTTTTGAGCCATTTCAGATTTTAGGCAATATTTGGCTAAGTCCTAAGTCGTTCACGACTTAGCATAAGTCGTAAGTCGTATACGACTTAGGAGATAGGAGTGACCCAGGACTTGGAGTTAAGTCGTTTGAACGACTTAAGAGTTGGAATGTTTGGAGCCTAGGTCGTGTAAGAAGTAAGTCGTGGGATGGCTTAAATTGACTGACCGACTTAAGGAGTGTTGGGGTTAGGATGTGAGCGACCTAAGTCTAGCAGTTAAGTCGTTGCCTAGATAAGTCGAAGTCCCTGTTTAGTTATGAGCCGTAAACTGGGGGTTTTGATAAGTCGTAACTTGTGAACGACTTATGAGTGTTAAGTCGTAGATGACTTAAGTGTTTGTGGTTGAGTCGTATACCCAGTTAAGTCGTAGACGACTTAAGAGTTTAACCCGGTTATTTGATAAGTCGTAGGATGAGCCCTTTGTTAAGTCGTATCTTCTGTTGAGTCGTGAGCGACTTAGGAGTTAGTGGTCATAAGTCGTAGCCCAGTTAACTGTTAACTCATAGCCTGGTTAAGTCGCGCGTAGGTGTTAACTCGTGCAAGTGGATGAGTCGTAGCCTTTGTGTTAAGTCGTAGACGACTTAGTAGTTGAGTCGTCTAACCAGTTAAGGCGCGTGCACATTAAGTCGTAGGTGCGTGTGTTGAGTCGGAAGAGGCTATAAGTCGGAGACGACTTAGGAGATAGCTGTTTTGTCGTGAGTCATAGGCAGAAGTATGTTAAGTCGTTGAAGCCAGAAGTTAAGTCGTAGGGGTGATAAGTCGTAAGTCGTGAACGACTTATAGAGGCGGACGAGTTACGACTTAGGGTATTTTCTGCTATAAATAGGAGAGCTTCTCTTCATTTTTGGGATCCGGATTTTGAAGCGACGAAGTGCTGCCATTTTGAGAGCTCGACTTCTACACTTCTTCACTTCTTTTCTCCACTCTAATCTAGTGCTTCCTTCCATCCAAATCAAAGATCAAGATTGAAGATTCAAGAGCTAAAGTTGAAGATCTTCATCTTTTCAAGAGAGATTTCTTCGTTTGAAGCGGATTCGTGATAGATCAAGCTTGATTCTTCGCTGTCCAGATCTGAAGCGTGTTGATTTGGGTTTGTTTAGGTGATTTGGTGAGTGGTGATTATCTCTCACACGGATCCAAAGGAGTATATCGGATTGTTGGCCCGATTTGGTGTTAAAATAGTGATTTCCATGCATTTCCTTCATCCTAAGTGTAGATCCATATAGATCCATTGTTCATGATGATGTTACATCCATTTTATCATATGTTAACCTATGCAAGTTCATTCATCAAGTTTGTAGAGATATAATTCATGTTTTCATGCTTATTGGACTTTCAACTCTTTAATTACGAAAATGCCATTATTGTTATAATTGTCTACTTAGATCATATTTGAATGCTTGATTGCTTGGATTGATGTTTGATTTGATTGATTGCTATGAACTAGATGATTGATGATTAGATTTAGATCGAAGATGATTCAAAGGCTAAGGGAAAGGCTCTTGAATTGGGAAAGCTGCTCGTGGCATATGTAGCGGGATGATGAAGCTCTTATGCATAGATTTGATGATGTGATGTTGAGATGAGGCTTTGCGAGGATGTAATGAAGCGAGGCATCATGTGATGAAGACTTGGTCTAATCCAGACGGGATCATTCCAAGTATGTTGATAACTCGGTCATATGATTCGAGTTGAGGATAATGAATGGATAAGAGAATAGTCGTCGAGGAGGATGACTAGGAGGCTTGGGTAGCATCGTTGTTGAAGGTTCTAGCATGCTCTAAGCAAGAGTACGTTTGGGCAGATTCGATAGTCCCAACGACTAACTGTTGATGGTCGAGTACTCTGGGCAGATTCGATAGTCCTAGGCACGGGTTGCGACGACGTGCGGGAGTTATGTCTAGAACCGGGGTTTCCATTAGCCCTTGACGGACGGCTGAAAGAATGTGCCGGTCATTCAATTAACGGTGAAATCGAAGCAATGATAACAGTGATAGCCAGAGTCATGGATGTTTGGTTGTATCGTCATTCGGACTCGAGAGCGGTATTTTCTGGGTGCTTATCTGATTTAGGCCTTGGTACTTGGAAAACATCGCCCTCGACTCGAATGATTATTACTTTACTTTAAATTGTATGCTCTGCTATGTTGCTTCTGTTTAGTGTGTGTCTGGAGGCTATCACTGTAGAATGAGGTTGGAGTGGGAGGGTTGTATTCCTATTCCTTTTCCTTTATGCTCTTTTGGTATGTTGTTAGTTAATTTACTGCTCACTAAGACTGTTGTCTGACTCAAGGCTTTATGTTTTAATTCTTATTGCCTTGGGCTGTTCGTCCATTTTGGGACGGGCAGACTAGGTAGCAGGTGACAGGTGCTGTTCTCTTCTCACGATGCTGATATCGAAGACGAGCTGGAGGGTTGCATATTATCTTCTTATTATATGTACTGGATATTCCGCTGTTTTGTATTCTCTGAGAGATATGTAGTGAGGCTTGATGTATTGACTATTTGGGTGCTTGTATTCAACTATTATGGAGTTTTATATGATGTCATTTTGTTCTGTAAAGCTTCACTATACATATGTTCTATTGTATTTTGTCCATGCGCTGTGAGTAATACGATAGATTTTGTTGTTTTAATCTACCCTGACAATCGTCCATGGTCGCATGGCACACTTTACAGCGCACTATTTCTAGATTCGGTGTAGGGGTCATGGGCGGTCGTCACAATTATTATATGGAATTGAATGAGAAATTAAAATAATAACCAAAGATTTGGAGATAAGTTCATTTACAAATGAAATCTATAAATGTGAATTGAGAATATAAGGAAATAAATTCATATACGAATGAGATTTGTTAATGTAAAATTGTAAATGTGATTTATAATTCGGAATGGAATTCCAGGAAGATATTTGAAAAAAATTAAATTCATTAATGGAATGTAAATAAGTGGATAATTTATAAAATATTTGAAATCTGATTGGAATAAGATTCAAATTGAAAATGAATGAATTTGTGAATGAATAAATAAATTTGCAATTGCAAGTGCAAGAAAATGAAATTGAATGTTAAAATTCATTTTGAATTTGTAAGTAAATAGAACTGGAATTAAATTTGATTTGTGGAAAACGAAGTGAAGTATTAAACTAAAATTAGTAAGTGAAGCTAATTGAATATTGACCAAATGAATATGGTTTGAAACGAATTAAATTCAATAATTATAAAAGAAAGGTAAATTGAATTCGAATTGGAAATCCAGTTTAATATAAGTGGTTATAAACCAAAATAGTGAATTGAAAATAAATTTTGGGAATGAACAAAAGAATAAAACTGGAATTGAAACTGAATGTTGAAAACAAATTTGAATAAAGTGAATTAGAATTTGTGGTGAATTAGTAACTGGAACTAATTTAAAATAGTGCAGTTGTGAATGAAAGATAGTTGATGAAATTCAATATTCAGAAGTAAACTGAATCCAAATTAAATTGAAATTGTAAATTGAATTCAAATGAAATTTTGAAATGTAAAATTGAATGATAATGGATATAACTCCAATAGTAAATTAAAGATGATATAAGAAGTAAGTATCGAAATTTTGTAATGGAATTGACAAAATGGTTTGAATGTTGTAACTGGATACTACTGCTAGTAGGATATACAGGTGTATAAAGAAAATTGGATTTGATTTTCAAAGATAATTTTGAATTGCTCGACAAAAGGTAAGTATTTGAATTTCGGTATGAGATTTGATGATTTTCTTGTCTAACCTCTTGGCTTTTTCTTTTCTTTTTGAAATTGGGGGCTCGTTGTGCCATTTTGTAGTCGTAACGAGTTAGTCGCGCAAAGGAGATGCTGGCGAAATTTTTCGAAAATTTAGAGTGTTAGAAAATTTTTGAGAAAAAAATTGAAAGTTTAAATCTGAATTTAAATTTAAATTTGAATTGTTAAGTAAACAATGTTGTTTGAAACTTATAATTGAAGTTGGAAAGCTAGTTGAATTAATAACGAATCTTTAGTAGAAAGATTTGTTTTGAAAATTTGATAAAACTATTGGATTATGAAAAATAATTGACGAGTTAAGGACCATTTTTCCTAACTTGTAATTTCGGGGTGAAATTCTTTTAAGGGGGGAAGTTTGTAACGACCCAGAATTTTGAACAATTTAAAATGGAAATATTTAATTTATTTTAAATATTTGAATGATGGTTTGACTTGAATTTCAAATTATCAGAATAAATTGGCGATTAAATTATAATATTTAATCTATTGAAAGTTGAATAAAAATTTGAATCTTCAATTTTAAGCTAAATAAAAATATTTCAAAGGATTGTAAAATCTATATTGATAATACTGAAGATAATAGAAGCTTCAGAATTAAGTTTGAAAACGATTTGTTCAGTTTTGAAATTATATCGTTTGAATCGATATTTAAAAAAAGCGTTCTGGGGCGCAGTCTCGGAATTCGACGAAACCAGTTCCATTGGATCCATAATATTGAATTATTATCGGATTTCAAATTTCGTATTGATCGGAGTTGGTATGTGACCGTACGGTGAGTGAACGCGTTGAAATTTAACCGGATTCAATTTAAATTTAATTTTTAAAATTGTCAACATCAGCTGAAAATCTTTCTCCATCAACACGTTTTCAAAACACTGCTTTGACACTCAACCCATCCTTCTCCCTTCTTTCCGCCAGAAATCACGCTCCTTTACATTTTAAAAACTTCTTGTTCAAAAGATAAAAACAAAAACCTTTCCTCAGTTCAAAATCTATAACAGCCGAGCTTTATATTCTTCTTCCCTTAAAAATGAAATCTTAAAAAAAAAAACAAATGGCCGAAGCCTTGTTTGAGAAATCACAGCAATTTGGTTCGCTCGAAAATAATCGATGGCCGCCTCCCTCCTCTCTGTTAATTAAAATCGAAAGCAAGGAAAATAAAAATCAATGGCCGAAGCCGATTCGAACTAAATGCTCGAACAAGGAGAATCGCGCGTTAGGATTTTGATCGAATGATTTTGGGCGAGTGCTTGGTCGCGATGGCGGCTCGTTCGATTCAAAGTGGGTCGCGATGTCGTGAACACGAAGTGAGGGTTAAAGCGAAGTTCGATGACGATGTTTTGGGGATTCGCGTGGAAGGCTGGAGTGAGGGCAACGACGACCTAGCGTTGAACTGCGTGTAAGGTTATGGCCGATTCTTCAAATCGAGGTCGAAGGTGTTCACGAGCTCGGCGAAGTCGTGATTGTGGGCATCACGTGCACTCGCGAGAAGCAGGCATGGCCGCGACTAGAATGCAAGGGTGTCAGGTCGAAGTCGATGTCAGGGGTGATGGAAGCCTGTAGACTGGGCATGTTCAAATCGATCGTTTTTTGAGGTATTCATGCTGATCTTTTCAGGTTATATTGGTAATATTTACAGATGTTTAAAAAAAAAACAAAAACAAAAAGAAAATATATATAGTTTAGAAATTTTCAGTTTGTATAAAATTTATAGTAAAATAAATTTTTGTTATAATTCAAAGTGGTATAAATATAGACACATATTTTTTCTAAGAACTGTTAAGTTTAAAATTAATATATGTATAGGCAAGAGTTTGAAAATTTAAAAAGGAGTTAACTTAAAGCTAAATATTAGTTCAAATTTTTATATTAAGAATAAATTATTGAGTTTAAAATAAAATCTTTGGTTAATTAAATCTGTAGATGGAAAACGGTTCGAAATTAAATTTTATTTGTTTAGAATGAAATCTCTGAAATTTAATTATCCAATTGTTCGAAATATTAATAAATTGTATAAAATGTTTATACAAGGTCTGAAATGGAGAAAACAAACTGGAACAAAAATGGACTGCGAAAATAAAATCAAAGGTGAGATTTTCTCACTCGAATGAAAAGTTGATTTTACAGTTATTGATTGATTGTTGTTTGGTTGTGATATTAGATATAGTAGGGTATATCTATATATAGCAATATATATATATATATATATATATATATATATATATATTGGCATATGTATATATTGCAGTTGTTGATTTCCCGCATTATATATCAGATGAGACCCTATTGCGCCGCATAATAGCGGATTGATATTTTTATAAATCCCATATACCGCGATATTCCACCTCAAAGTGGAATGGGTATTGTGCTAACATCTGTGGATGCAGGGAAACAGGTTGGAGGGATCCAACTAGATTCCTCACCAGTATTTATTTGATTACAGATATTGTGATATTTGTTGATTATCATATTGATATATGATGTTTGGATGCCATGATTGATTAATTGGTGTGTTGCATCATCGGATCCATTTTTGAAATTTAAAAATAACGATGTTGATTTTAAAAGAGATTTTTAAAGTGATTTTTGAAAGTATACGTTTTATTTAATTTTTGAATTGATTCATCTTAAATAAATAAACGTTCAAATTTTAAAGTTATAAGAATTATGATTTTTGTGAAATATAACCGAAAGGTGATTTTTGAAATAAATGGTTAAGTAATTTATAAAATGGTTTAAATTGGGATTTTTTGAATTATTAAAAACGATGTATATAAAAGATGTACAAAATTGATATTTATAAATTAAAAATATTGGGATTATAAAACGAGTTTTTATAAGTGTTAAAAGGAAGTATAAATGGATTTCACAAGTGAACGGAATTTATAGATTTATAAATTGTGAAGTTATTAAACGAATAGAGTTTATTTGTAAAATAAAAGATTTATAAGCAATTATCTTATAAATCGGATTTTGGCATTTAAATGAGATATGAATGGAATTTGTTAATAATGAGATTTATAAGTTGAAGTTTTTATAAATAGAAATGGAATTTATAAACGTTGTTTTATAAATCCGAAACCAATTGAATTTGATAAATTAAACATAGAAGTTAAATAAAGGAGATATATTCATGATTTTGGACAGCGAATCATCCTTTAAGTTAAATGTTGTAATAAAAATGTTGGTTGAGGATTTTATCCACGATTTTAGATAGTGGATAAATCCTTGAAATAAAATGTGTAGAAACATTGAATTGGGTAAATAAAGTTTGTTCTCAATTTTGGACCGTGAATATGTTATTAAGTAAAATGGATATGTTTTGGGGAAGTGACATTAAAAATGAAGTTAATTATTTTAACGATGTTTTAAAATATATTAAATATCGAAATCATAGATTTCAACATTCATTTTTGAAATAGACGTTTTCGAGGAAGAAGGAAATGGTGGACTATAACACTGTTGTTATAGTAAATGATTTTCGAAAGGAAATGTTTTATATAGTATTGGGATTTACATATCTATCTTAATTCTGAATCCCTATACTAGTGATTTTGGGTCGTCGTAACGATGTTTTACGTAACATTCGTTTTGACTCAAATAGATGTTGTTATAGTAAATGATCTCCTTAAAGAATGAAATATATACTTAATTTTGATTTAAGTATATCGAATATTTTCAAATGTTGAAAATAAATAGATTTGTGAATTACTTATTATTAAATAATTATGGAAATGTTTTCCAAAATGAAATGAAATGTTTTGAGAATTTATCTTCTTAAAGATAAATCGAAAGTGAATATTGAAATCGATTTGAAAATCGTATATCAGTAGATATTTGAAATATAAATTCAATATGGAATTTATAAAAGAAAAGGGAATCTGTTTATAAATAAATATTGATTTATTTTTGAAGTTTGGAAATTATATATCTAGTAAAGATATTTTGGAAAATAAATAATTTGGGAAAATTATTTGGAATCTGATGATGTTGCACATCTCTATTGATAGTTAAATAACCGACTATCAATAATTACCCTGAATGGGTATTTATTGTGATTTGCTTGAATTTGAATGCCACACTTAATTTTGAATAAGCGCTCACTATTCGGGTTAGCCGGGAAAGGACCTTTGGGTCGTATAACCCATTCCGAATATGTGATACGTCGTAATGGATTGCATTTGATGACCGGTGTTGAAGACCGGATATTTTTGAAAACGGAAGGATTACCGTCGAGTTATTCTATATCGGCTGATCTCCGATATAGAGGTTTTATCACCCTTAGTGATGGGAAGTCCGGACGTGATTAGAAAATTATCCGGATTTGCAAGGGCTTCGTGAGAAGTGCCTTCAGTTCTGTTCGATCCCGGAACAGACTTGTATGGATTGTGTGTCTAACGTTACAGATTGAGATATAAAGCTGATTTCTTTCAAATACATTTCTATTGGTGGCGGAGAATTTATTCTCTTAGCTTAACACCCTTCTCTGAGACGTACGAGCTCAGAGGTTATGTAGTTGAAGGTTATCAGCAATATACTCCCAATTGGGTAACGTGGCATGCTGAGTGTTGCTGTGAAATGATCGTTGTTGGATCATTTGTGATATGATCATTTGTATGATCATTTATCTTTGTGATCATTACTTTGATCATTTGTTGACCCGAAGCATGGCTTTGTGAAAAGTGTAGCTTTGTGGACGAGACTTCGTCGGACCTCACACCCCGGAAATGGTCAAAACAGGAAGGATGCGGCAAGGTTCTAGGGAGTAGCGCCCCTTAGTGTATGTCATTCCTTCTGGATAGAGGTGGTATCATGGTATGGAGCCCAGATATTTAACCTATGTTGTTGCTGCAAATTCATTACTTTGTGGTTGTTGGAAATCGAGGATCCTCAGGAAGATCGATTACGATCGGGGGATGGCATACGCGTGTCAGTAGTTACCTATTTTTGCAGAGATAACCCGGCCTTGTGTTGGCAGAGATCTAACCGTAATGTTAGGTTATTTCTCGGGACGTCTTTCCAAAGGCGTTTCCATGTGGCAATGGGAAGTTCCTTGGCCTGACCATTTGTTGGAAATCCAAAGAAACAATACGAGATCTGTACGGTTTTAGTTGTAGAACCTGCCATTTACTTATGGTGGTCACCACTGTTTAAATGGTAGCTATAGTAGGCATAAGTGCGGAATGCCTATGCTGGCTAAGATTTATATTATACTTTCGAAATGTTTTCTACACTATGCACTAATAATAATATCAAAAATGATTTTATTTTGCGTATCAAGCATCTTTGACTGTCATAAGGAGAAATCTCCTCCGATTCTGCGTTTGCATTGTGTGTGTGTGTGCGGGAGGCCTTATGGTAGTTTCATTTTTCAAAAAGCATTGCGAATAAATTTTATTTTCTTTGTAAAGATAACTGTTTTACGATCTCACACCAGTCACAATGACTGACTCGGAGTTTATTGTTTCCCTTCTAAACTCTGGGTGCCCATTATTTTACACACGGGCAGCCTAGAGTTATATTATCAGGATATTCTGGAGCTTTGGAAGCAAGCTGGATGGCGTAACGTATCACCCGTACTTGTTAATTATTCTGCTGTGTATTCTGTATGAGGACAAGTTTATATAACTGTCCATTGTTGTATTGAGTTGTATATTGACTCTGATTGATGTATGTATAAAAGGATATAGTTCTTTGATTTAAAGATTATTCATTTATCTATTATATGTTGTTCCGCTGCGATATGTGAGATTCTAATATTGTTTCTGTTCTGTGTTTTCTGTTGTTGTTCTTCTTTTCTTATTCTTCTATCTTTTCTTCTACCTCTTCTTTTAAACCCTAAGAATTCGGTTTTCCGACATTCGATGGCTCGGCAGTCGATACAGTGGACGTATTGATGTCGATATTCGGAAGTCGAAGAATCGGGTCCTTATAGAATATATACAATATAAAGTTGTCATTTTCTTTCAAAAGAAAGAAAGGTCCAAAAATTATTACTTTAATTAGTTGACTTTAACTTTAACTTTATATTTCACAGTCAAACATATATATATATATATAATATACCCATTCAGTGGTGAGTAAACTCACCTAAATCCAAGCAAATCATAATCTATATAAAGAATATACCCATTCAATGGTGAGTAAACTCACTTAAATCCAAGAAAATCATAAGCACCTAAGATAAAAGAACCACTTCCTACCGTCACCCAACCTCCAAAGCTTACACCTTCAGTCCATTTTTGCACTAGGCCATGCTTCGTTCTCTCTTTAGTGCTCATGGCCGAAGAATAATTAAGTGTTTGTGCTCCTTTTCTTCCATTTTTGCTTTGCTAATCCTTATTTCCAAGATAATATAAGGTCTTGGTTAAAGATGAGAGGATTTGGAGTTGTTTTGATATGTTTTTAAGAAGATTAAAGAGGAGATAATACTTTGGATTTTTTTCACAAACTTGGAAAATTAAATTATGAAATGAAAGTGATAAGGAGAAAAGACTTTAACAAAGTAAAAGAGACTCCGTGCCCCTCCTTTTGGTCAACCAAAACACTCCACATGCTCCCTCTATATGCTTTGCTTTACACTTCACTTTTCTTTACAAAATATCTTCTCCTTCCGCTAATTACCGAACTACCCCTCTGCATAAATATCTACCCAATACATCATGCGTGACATCATCCATATTTAATTTTCCATAGTGGAAAATTAATTTTAATTTCTAATAAACTACATTTACGAATTCTAAATGTTCGAACAACTTCTACCCATTAAAGAGCTGTTTATCGATAAAATGATTTTTGGTCACATTATCGATATTTCTTTGAACTATTTATTTTGTAAAAAATTTAAAAAAAGTTTGCCATCATTACTTATTAATTAAAAGGGGGTTAATAAGGTTATAAAATCACTTTTATTACATTTAATCTAAGATTCAAATATTTAAATAATTCTGATATTTAAATACGAACTATTCAAAATTTCGGGTCATTACATTGTCCCTAACTTAAAAGATTTCATCCTTAAAATTCTAACATGACCAACATAGAAAAGAAACAAGAGCAACCAATACTTAATAGCATTCACAATCACTAGCAAACATAGCTCACAGTTTGCCTAGGTTTAAAAATCCTCTCATCGTACAAGGATGATAAACAACCAAATAAGTATATCTTACTCTCAACAGCCCCAGGTTACTACTTAGAAAATTATTTATGCTACCTCAGAACAAATCAAAGAGTCATTCCATGAATTCTTAATAAGCCAACAAAACATAGTATACAAATATACTAAAGCCCGTACAATGTGCATGGACCATCGGTATTCAATACCGAACCCGATCACTTGGTCGATCGCATAAATTTCACTTCCAAACTAGTATAGATCACGTGACCTCTCTAGTGCAGACTCCGATCGCGTTTCCTAATTAGAAACCTCTGTTCTCCTTTCATAACCATATACTATGATAGAAAACTTTAGGATCTTATCAAGAATCTGTATCAAGTGTTTGTGATAAGAATCGAGTGACAAATTCTTACTCGGACCAGTGTAAATCACCAAGAAATCATGTACTCAAAACCTAGGTCAAGAACTGTCATGCGAATAAAATGATCTACGTACAACTTACGCATTTTGTCCTATTTGTTTCCTTAACTATACGAATTTCTTTTTATAACATTCTTTTACACAAATAGTATATCATTCAATGCTCAAATCATTTATGAACCATTTCATAAAACATAACTTCGTGTTTATAAATGTTTTATAACTTAGGTTCATACTTGTATAATACTCCATTATATCCTAAGAGTTATGTACAACACATCAAATTCATTTTGCTTAACAAGGATATTCAACAATTTAAACTCATTTTAACCTACTACCTTCTCAATGCAAGGGTTACAAAAACTCATCTTTTATATTTTCGTAGAAACACTAACTTCAAGAGCTATAATGATTCGAAAGTTTCCTACTGTCCGAAATCGATGAAAACTTCATTTCATTTTAACAAATGAAAACTACCAACCAACACATCAAACATGATGAACATACCATATCGTCCTAACGCATAGTCTTAATACATCAATTATTGATTTTGATGATAACAGCCTTGACAATAATAATACATTCATATAAAATATGGATACTAATGTTTTGCCATGTTATATATTATATAGTGCAGGATATTATATAGGTATTGAATCGAAGACTATATAGTATAAAGACTCAAAGAATGGACATGAAGACTCATGAGTATAAAGATGAAGATCTCAAGACTACAGTAAAGTTTATAGTTATAGAATATTGTTAAAGCTCTAGTAGCAATCTTTGATCTATATTTCTATTTTTCTTCCTTTACCTTTAAAACAAAATATATTTTTAAAATATATCTAGAAATATTTCATAAAAGATTTTCAAAGGTTAAAATGTATATAAAACTATTTTACAAAGTATCAAATTATTTTACATAGTATAGGATTTCTAAAACATTTTAAAATAAACAAATTTTCAAACTACTCTAGCCTATGTCGAAATATAGGTAGATAATATGCCAACATGCATGCCACAGTATTTATATTCAAATTTAGAATGAAGTATCTATTTGTCGTAACTCTTCTGGAATGGATATGTTTGTTTATTCTCCATGTATATGGGGTTTTTAAATTTCTAGTGAAAAATATATTCAAATCTTCTCAAATTCAACTAGAATCAATTCAATCTTCATTTTATTGATTCTCAACTATTTACTCTCTGATTTCAACCATCTCTCTTTCTCTCTCACAGTCAAAGATCAAAGTGTTATCCAAGAGCCTATAGGATCCATTGTAACCAAAGATGTAGTAACCCACTTTTCTGTATAGTTTAAGTTGGAAATACACCACACATGTCAACTTAAATTGAACAAAAAGGTGGATTGTTAGGGGAAAAGAAAGGAGATAGAAGATAGAAGACAGAAGAAACAAAAAGCAAACACAGAATCTCACAACGCAATGGAATAACATATATTTATCATATAATATTTTACAAAGTCATCTAAAAACTGATACTTCAGAGTTACACTAATAAAATTCTAAACGAGGACAGTTATAAAAGCCTGTCCTTATACATCAGATATAGTGTACATAATATACAGCATAAATAAGTAATAACTATCTATCGATGAAGCCTCTTGCTCCAAGCTCCTACAAGTGCATCCGTAGAAAACCTGGACTGCTTGGATGCTCAAAAAAATTTGAGCACCCAAGAGTTTTAGTGAAAGAAATAAAACTCCGGGTCAGACATGGGTCTAGTGTGAGTAAACTCAAAGCAACTGAAATATTACTTTTCAAAACCCTTTTTAAATCAAAGGTATCTCGTAAGACAACGCCGCACATAAACACAGACGAGTTTTTACCTTATGATAACCAAAACCACTTTTATATGAAAATCCTCTGATATTATAATAGTGTCTAAATACAAATACTTATTATAATAACCAAAATTGTTACATTAGTAAAATTCCAGCATATTAGGCTCTACATTCAAAACCGTAAGGCACGTATTGGAGATTAGATTCCATACTATGACAAGGTAAGGAACTACCTTCCGAAGGTACATCTCTAGATAAATGCACCCGGGTCTGGCAAGAACACTTGAACCCCTGCCACAGAGGACTGGCCTACCCCTTGACTGGTAGTACCGAATATGATCATCCCTCCATTAATGGGCCCCGAAGCATACAAATGAGAGATAATAAACGATCTAGATTTGTAACGACCATTCCCTACTTGGGAGCGACCCACTTGGCCCTGCTGCATGCCCGATTTTGGTCATTTCCCGGTTGATGAGGTTCGAGGCTATGTTTTACCTTTTGAAAAGCAATCCCACTTGGAATACTAACACTGCCCTCTATGGCACAATGCAATGCTAGCATTCATCCATACAAGTTCGTTCTAGGACTGAACGAAACCGAAGGCACTATTCCTATTACATCCATTATGAGGAATCCCTCGCAAGGAAAATAGAAAATATCCCTTGCACTTCAATACTCCGTCTTTGATTCCATGCTTCAAGATGTCTTCATTCCGAAACGCTTGAGTTGGATCAAAGTGGTTTTCGGATAACATATCCGATCTCGGTCTATTCGAAACAACTTTCAATATTTCCGGTAAATTCAACCCCGGTTCTTTAGGAAATAAACAGACAAAAGATAAGAGCGGATTTCACCTCCAAACCATTTATGGACGGATTTCCTTATCATTTATCCTAGAAGAACGAAACGAGTTTATATGCACAGTATACACCTCCGACCGTAACTGTACTATATAATTCTCATGTTTCTCCTAGATATTTCCAAAGCTAGGTTTTGGTCCAGATTTGATAGATGGTTATTTAACTATCAATTTATACAAACAATCAAATATTGATTCCATTCCATATGGGATCCTCTAAGCCTTTATTAATTAAACTTTAATTAATAAAATCACTTTATAAAATCTGATCAAAAGATCTTTTCAAAACCTATTTCCAAACCTCTTACATTCCTTTTTACTTGAAAAAAACATTATAAGTATTTACCAAACATTTTGGAAATTCCATTTCCTCAAAATTCCATATTAAATGGCCAAATAATTCCCTTTCAAAAACATCACCTCCTATAAAACACATTTACTTATTCCTTATAAAATTTCTTTTTATAAGTTCATTTCACATTTCAAACCACTTAAAAGTTTTCCTAGATTTAAAACTTCTTTCCAAAATATCTAAAATGATTTATAAAATCTCTTTCTACTTTTAAAACTATTTAAAAATCTTCCTTCATAATTTCTTTATAGAATCTCCTTTATAAAGTATCATTTTCAATATATCCTTTGTAAATCACTCTAGGTAAAAAATTTTATTTAATAAACTGCTTTTTAAAAACAAGATATTATTTAAAAATAACTTTATAAAATAATAGTAAAATTTTAAAATCATTTATAACCTTTAAACCCAAATTAATTTAAGAATTAAAGTTAATTTCATAACATACTTTAATAATTCAAAATGAGGCTTAGCAATCCCAATGGTACTAATTTAAGTTACAATTCAATTTTAATTCTAATTCACTTAACAGTTATTTACATACGTCAACTTATATGTAATACAACTCATATCCAAAACAGGGAATAACATGTCAATATGAACTAATTATCATATACATGTCCAAATAAATAATAGCAGGATGGTGATTTGTTCTGCTATCCAAACAATTCAATCAATTCATAGCAGAACGGGGATTTATTCTGCTAACACATGTCCAAACAACCAAACAAACAAACAATCAATTTATAGCAGAACAGAGATTTATTCTGCTAACAAATGTCCAAACAACCAAACGATCTACATTATAACTCATTCACAGTTATATGGTTTCTTAACGGTATCAACACTTGAATCACTTGTATTTAAAACCATATTTGAAAAAGAAGTCTGGTTAAACAATTTTACTTTTGAAAACCAAAGGATTTAAAACTTTTAAACCCTTTAAAAATAATTAATTATAAGTTAAATCCTAATTTAAATCATAATTAATTTTAATTGAATCTTAACTTGATTTAATTAAATAGTTAACAGTAATTAACTATTAATTAAATTTAAATTAATCCTTTATTAATTATTAAATAATTAATTAAATTTTTATTAATAATTAAATATTAATTTATCTCAATTAATTAATTAAATAATCTTTAATTAAACTTAAATAACCTTTAATAAATAATTTATTATAAATTAAACCTTAATTAATTTATAATTTAAAAATATTAAACACTTGATTAATAATTAATTAATAATTAATCCTATATTTAAATAATATTTATTTAAAAATAAATCATATACATAACTCATAATTAAATAACTTAATTAATAATTAATTAAAATAAATCTTAACTTACAAGATAATTAATTAACAACCAACCTTTAATTAATAAAAGTTGATAACCCTTTTTTAATCCTTAATTAATTATTAATTATCAAAACATAATTAATTAAAAATTTATTATTAAATTCTTAATTTACCTTTTAAAATATCATTATTTTGTTTATAAACCATTTACAAAACAATTTGAAGTATAAAAACCAAACTTTGCGAAAATCGAATTTTTAAATGAACTGCATTCATAGCGACTATTGCTATGGACACCCGTAATTTCCAACTTGTTGCTCACTATCTCTTCCATTTACTAATTTACTTATTAACTTTCCATATCACTTCCAATTCAAAGCCACAAGATCACAATTTTATAACCAAAACACCACTTAAATCATCAATTCAAAGTTCTAACGCTAAACCACAAATTAGCACACACAAATACATCCACACCATACCATAATCCAAATAATAGCATCACAAATAAAACCATATAACAACCATATATATAAATGTAAATTCTTTCCCAAAAAGTTAAGGAATTTACTCACTGAAGGCTATCCAAACTTTCACTGACTTGAGTACGACCTAGCACTTTCATTCCTAAGCAAAAAGATGGAGTCTTGAATCCTAAATTTACTAGGTAGGCTAGGCCATGGATGAATAAGAAAGTGAGACATGTTTTGGTTATGTAGAGCGACTTCGGATAAACATCTATTTGTCGAAAATGAACCCAAAATTAAGTCATTTTCCCACCGGTTTTTGGGCTAACAACTCATGGAAATTGGAAAATTTGTCAAAAGTAAAGTTGTAAAAATTTCTTTCCTCTATCATTTCAAAAATTGAGTCACTCTTTTTCGATTTTTTTTTGAAGAAGTTATGATCTAAAGAAGAAGGGTAATTTTCGGACTTGAAATTCTGGGTAAAAAATTGCTTTGCAAAGATTGGATATTTTCATATAACCATATTCAAAATTAGAAAAGGTGGTCAACTAGAATGTTGTAGCCACTAGAATTTCAGGTGATTTGAAAAAAATATCACTATTTGAGGTAGGGATGAAGAAGTTATGGAGGAAAGAAACAGAGAAAAAAGGTAGATGAAAGGGCTATTTTATAAGCAAGAAATCAAGTGAATTACCTAAACGCCCTTGGCCCTTTACCCTCTATACCCCTATTGCCACGTCACCACCTTGTCCCCTCCTTTTACACATGCTAAGAAACATGGTTAAACATGTTTGTACTTTGAGTTGCCAAAGTGTCTAATCTTGTCTCCCCTGATATGACTATTTTCTATTTATTTTTTTATTTGGTTGCCAAAGTGTCACATCATCATTATCTTAAGTTAACTAACTTAATTAAACCTAATTATACTATCTTAACCCATATTATATAATTAGTCTATGTGTGCATATATATAAGAAAGTATGCACAACATTTCAAATAACTTTTATACGATGAAACGTCGAAAATTTGGAAAATAGTTTCTGGTCACATTTTCTGTTTTTCATCAAACTATATATTTTTGTAAACAATTTTTTAAAACTATTTCACCATAATTATTTATTGTTATAAAGAGTTTTATTTTTATTATAAAACCTATATATTGAATATTTAAAATTAATTAAATATTCACAAATCAAAACAGTGAAATTCCGGGTCGTTACATTCTTTCCCCCTTAACAAAATTTCATCCCCGAAATTACACCTCAACCTATCCCTGAAAATACTTAAAACTATACATCAGTCCATATGATGTACATGGATCATTCTTATACCAAGTCTGATTCAATCATAACTCGAATACATAACTTCACTTATGAACTAGTATCGCTCATCTGATTGTCTAATGCGTACTCTGATCAGGCTCCTTCATTTGGAACCTCTGTCCTCCTTACATAGCTGTAACTATGATAGAAAAGCTTGGTCCCACACCAAGAACCCTCATCAAGTGCTTGCCGTCAAATGTCGAATAATAGATCCTTATTTGGAACGGTGCAAACCCCTCAGTCATATACTCCAATCTTAGATCAAAACTCTATGCAAATGAGAAATGATCTACGTCCACCCTACGCACTTACTTAATTCGTTCTCCCTAATACCAATTATATTCCCACTAAATCATTTATGAAAACATTTCATAAACAACTCTTTGTTTCAACTTGGATAATACCCCACTACGGCCTAAGAGTATATACCGCTATCTGATTTCACTATTCCATTTTGAATTTATCTCCCTAAGAAAACTCAAGATCTAAATACCCGGCTTTATTTCAAAAACTTTTTGAAATGAAACTCTATATTTTAATAATATAACACAACATACATATAGCCCAAGTAACTCCAAAATGAAACTGGGTACCACCAAATAGTATCATACTTTCCCTTACCAAGAAGGGTAATACTCAAGAGAAATGTTTACCATCCGAACACATCTCTTCCCCAATTTTAAGTTATTGAGCCACTTGAACTAGTTAACTTAAAAATATTTCTATTTTTATTTCAAAATCTCATTTTTGAAATATTTTTTTATTCTTCCAACAAAACATTTATCACCAACTTACTTTGGGTTCGTTCGGGTTGAACTTGTTTCGATTGTACAATGATAAAGAGAATAATTTACTAAGTGCACTACAACGTTCTCCTAGGCAAACATCTGATCGTCACTTAGAAGATTATTATGATCATCACAAAACAATCAAGACTCATTCCCCCTAACCAATCCAAAGAAAATCACTTTTTACTTAAATTTTCATTCCTAAAATTTCATACTTGAACCAAAGTTGCTTTCAAATACTATTATTATTTTCAAAACCTTGAAAATCATTTTTCAAAAACACTCGGATTTAGGTTCTAAAGTTTTCATCCTAAATTCTTTTCAATTAAAAGACTTATCTTATTCAAAGGAAAGTACCTAAACATTTACACAATAGTCAATGCTCTATCTAGAGGAGCATGACTAACTAAACCCTATATGATAATAACAAAATATTATTATCTCCCAACAATATCACCTCATAAACACTTGTACTATTTTTTAAAATCATTCTTTTATATATAAAATATACCCTAGGTAAAATTATTTCATCTACCCTAATTTCAAAACAATACTGTGTCGGTTGTTCCGGTTCAAGTGTTTAGGAATCCTTATCGATAACGTTGGCCAAACGCATCGACCAAAATTCATATACCACTCAACCGATCAAACAACACAATATAAAACATTTTTATATCACTAACAAATACATGCTCTTATATAATATAAACTCATAATAAGGCATCCATTACCTTATCTCTTAATGAGTTATCCCACCAAAGCCAAGGTGTAACGACCCACCTTTTCGGACGGTTTAAAATCTTAATGATTACACAATTTTTACAACAATAAGACTACAAACAATGACATACCAATAATGATGCAGCGGATATTTACTAATAATATAATATACCAAACTCCATCTTCATCCTCCAGAAATAGAGTCTTCAACACTGAAAAGCTCAGGCTGGCCCGAGCGTAATGAAAAGACAAAACACTAGAGTCAGAACTAAAAGTTCTTATGTAAGTTAAATCATCAACAAGTAAATATGTGTGTAATGGCATCAGAGATGTTTATGGGATTTTACATCTCATATCCAGTATATAACTGCGTGCAATAACTTAAGAGATGTTTCGAGATTTCCATCTCCTAAGGGTCTGTTAAACTATTTATATGTAGTAATATATGCTATATATGTAGTGTCTATCAGTAAAGTAAAGTATTAAAATAGCGTTAAGGCATTACCCATATCCCCCTTAACACATTTTATAGGCATCGTAGTCTATAACGTACTGTAAACTTCACTATAAACTGGTGAGCTATCAGGGAGCACTCCATATGTACGACACAAACCAAAATCGTAGTGGGCTCAATAAGGAATATGACAAGGCACGCGAGGCTATACCCACGGTAGGATTCTACCGGATTGCCGAACCAGGCTGGTGTTAACGCATAGCCGCAGCTACCGCCCACCTTGAACAACACTCCCATAATCAAATCGAGGGTGGCCACTAATCAATCACAAAGTAACAGATATGGTATCGAAGAAGTATGTTCGACCGGAGGAGCGACCTCACTTGGCCTGGTTATGGCTCCTGTTTAATCATATCAAGCTGACCCGCAAGTTAGGGCTGCGGCTTACCTTATACCAGTAGCGTTCGCCAAACCATCCTACTTCGTTTTGGATTCTCCAACACGTGCACAGTTGTTAAAGTGGTTTCGAAATTGGCAGAGAGTATGACAATATCCGACCCCGGTCTCTTTAACAACCAAACGACTATTTCACACTGTGGTCATTTTTATAAAATAATAAACCTAGAAAATAGTTCATATCTTCATATCAAGAGATCCATATACTTATTCCAAAAGTATAAATATATTTAAAAATACCGAGGAAGATTTCTTTCAATCAATTTCGAAAATAATTTATAAATCTCTCTTAAACCATTTACAAACTATTTATATGCTTTAGAACCATTTATAAGCTATTTATAAATTCCAAAACAGTTTACAATTCTTCCCCTTTTCATAAACTTCTACGCAAATTCCTTTAAAACGCTTCCAAATCCCTTTATACAAGTTCTTTTATAAAACCCTTTATAAAATCCTTTAAAACCCTTATAAACTCCTTTATAAAATCATTATAAAATCCTTTATAAAAAAAATCTTTTATAAAATCCTTTTATAAAATACATTATAAAATCTCTTATGAAACTTTTATAAATTCCTTACAAAACCTTTTACAAAATTCTAAAATCCTTTACAAAAATCTTTTATCTATTAAAGTTATCATAAAAGTCTATATTTATCATCTTAAATCAAAACTATATTTATTATACTAAATTAAATTTAAAATATATATATATATATTATAAAAATATATTAAGTATTTTATTAAATTAAATTTTAAAAAATTTAAAATATATTTAAACTAAATAAAATTATAAGTTAAAATCTTAAATGTACCTTTAAAACCATATATTAACTTATTATTTGAAGATTTAAAACATATAAAATAAATTATTTTCCAAATATAATTTTTTTAAATAAAATCATTAAATTAAATTTATAAATCAAACAGACTTTACCATTTAGAAAATAATTTAAAACCGACCAATGGTGTTTGTATAAAATTTTCTACCCTATGGTCAAGTGATTGGGTATGTATCATTTCAACCCAAAATAGTTAAATTTCCCTGGTATATATCATTTCAACCCATATCCCGAATCAATAAATTCTAAATCAATAAAATCGCTCGGGTATGTATCATTTCAACCCATAACGATTTCCCATAATCTATAAGATCATTTGGGTATGTATCATTTCAACCCATAGTGATAACATGGATATAAACATCCAATCATCGAAAATGTCAACAAATAAGCATCCGTCACAATCAACATCCAAATCATTCAGTAAATCACAACAATTAACTGGTTATCAATATCAGGTATTTAACTATCAATTTAATTTCAATATTAATTTAAATGGCAATTTAATTCAAATTAAATTTAAATGACAATTTAAATTACCAAACAGCAATCAATAAAATTCTTATCAATTCATAAATTTAATTCAACTAACATAAGAAGGTTTAGTATTTCGTGAGTGGATTAAATCACTCACCTTTGATTTAAAATCCAAATAAAAGCCCAAAATTTGAACAGTCTCCAAATTCAACCAAACCAGTTCTACGTTGTCCAAAAATTCGATACGAACCTAATGCAAGAAACAACGTCCAAATCCAAGCTCGTATGAAAAAGTTATATTAGTTAGAAGATTTAAAATTCAAAATTTCAATTAAAAAATGAGGGCAATTAGGTAAATAATCGTACCTTCCTCTCTCTCCAAACCCTAAACGACGTACGCGAGCACATTAACCCAGCCACCGCCGTCCTCTTCTAAAACACCATGCCTACGCGCCTCCAACACCAGATCTGGCCATGCCAATCTGAAGCCCAGGCCGCGCCTTCCCTCGCGTCGCGGCCATCTCTGGCCTCTCTCCTTTGCTCCACCACCGCCGACCTTTTCCACCCATTTCTGGCGAATCTGAGCACAACTGTGATGATTCGAGGCATAGCTGCACTCTTCTTCATCCCCTCTACAAGCCACAACTTCCCGATCTTCGATTGGTCAACGAACCGCCGTTAAATCCAAAACCCTAGCAACGGACGGTTGAGAAAGTTCTCCAAATTCTAGCCAAACCGTGATTCGATTGCAAAAACGAACTGCAGATGAAGATACACTCGTCGAGAGCTTCGCGATGATATATAATTCGATAGGTTTTGAGGAGTTTGAATTTTTGATTAGATTTTGGAATTGGGAATTTTGGGTTTTCTACCATTGGAAGAAAGAGTAGATAATTGAACAAAACACGTACATAAAAATGGAATAGATAGCTAAGGTTTTAGAACAGCCTATATATATGCAGAGATGGATAAGAACGAATGGACAGATCGAATTGGGTCGAAATGATAACAACGACCTAAAAAACTCGTTTCGTTCCCGAAACGAAAGTAGGTTGTAACGCCCCACCTCTATGCTCATAATAACAAAGAGTATTAAAAGAAATACTGTCTATTATTACGAAGAATAAGGCTGGATGGGAGCGACCATCCGTAATTGGCTTTACACTAATATTGGTTATCTCGATAAGAGTGGTACATACTTATTTATTTACTCCCATCGACACACCCAATACTAGTATAAAACGAACTACGACGGTTCATAATAGTTTAGGACATTAGATATAACAATAACACAGATAATATAAATGCGGAACACAGATAAAAACAAAAGTCTCATATATATATAACTGATGTCAGTTAATACATAGTTGACACAATACATATGATACAACTACAACTGTCGACTCTAGAAGTTATATATACAAGTACATTACCCACTAATATACAAGAATACATATCGTTCTATACAATGACACGACTACTACAAAATGACACTGACAACTTCAGAAGATGTGAAAAGTCTTCATATCCTGTACAGCAACTCAAAGAAGAAAATCTACAACCTGAAATAACTCGGGTCTGACCCGAGTATTACATTCAAAAGAAAATAATACCCAGGTCAGTCTAATTCAAACCAGTTTATTAGTGCATATAGGCAGTAATAATTTAAATAGACGACAGTCACTATAATATTCTCGTCTATCCGACTCTTTAAACAAAGAAACCGGATAACGAAAATTTTAACACTAAACAGTGTTAAACAATAAATCAGCAGATTTAAATCATCAACAGAGATAAATAAACAATTTATCAAATCGACTAAATCAATTTAAGACAATTGAGATTGTCACTTTAAAAACCATCGAAGTTCGATTGGCTGCCGTACACGCACGCGTGCACGACCTCGCCAATACGGCATAAAAATCAATGCATCAAAAGCAAAAGAATCAATTCAAATCTGTCGAGTTTGGGTGGCTGCAGTGCACACGCACATACATGTGCACTGCCTCGCTAACTCAAATGCCCAAGATCAAATCAAAATTTGATTCAACACAAGTACAAATGGCCTCGACCAAAATTTAAAATATCAATGCAACAGAAGAAAAAAAAATGACTCGAAGGAATATCAAACCAAGCTTCAGACATATATGAATGCAGACCCACCCAGGCAGGTAACAACACGACTCCAAATGAAACGAGTCAAATATCATGCAAATCGACTAGCAGGGCATGCAGACAACATACATCAAGATCACAGGAGTAACAACTCATGTGGACAGTGCATGCAACATAGAAGCATATGAAATGCAGACAAACCCCAATGTAATAGTGAAGTCGAAAAGCAATTCATATGACATAATGCTCAAGAAGAAATTACACATGCACTCTATCATATGCTAGCCTCTAAATCACGGTCTGGGTATATAAAATTTGACCGTATAAAATGACAAGGAAGTAGTCTGGGCATTCTAATATGCAAGCATGCAAGACGGAAGTGAATCAATGTAACTAAACTGATATGCACTACAGATAATATGCAACATGAATTAAAGTAGGCACATACAAAAGCATCAACAGGTACAACCACGGGCATGCTAAAAAAAACACAAATTGTGATAGGTTATTGATGAATGCAAAAGTATGGACATGCAGGCTTAGAAGAATAGGACCCCATAAAGTTAAGACTTAGATCAACTCAAAAAAAAACTACAACTCAAATTGACTCAAGTTAAATTATTGAGTGAAGCCAATATGACAAAAATGAATGCACAGTGACTACATGAACAGGTATGCAAATAATTGCAATCATGAAATCTACAACTCCAACTGCAAGTCCAAACCAATGCACAGTGCAAACTAATGCACTACGATGACATAGACAGTTCTAACATATAACAAGGAGCATATGCAAATAATTAGCTACTTATATATGTGCGAGATTCAAGACAGTATAACCCAAAATCAGGTAGGAATTGCACAACAACAAAAATTAGCTACTGTCTCGAACCAGGTACATAATAGCCGAAGCCTTAAGATAGCAAAGGTGAATAAACACGACTCAAGTGTAATACTCATATCAACAGGGTTCAATGCAACATGGAGCTACCGACCCACAAGTGAACAGCTAAATATGATAGCAGTCTTAAAACATGAATATACATATATGGTGATGCAGCAGAGGAATGGAATAATAATGAATCAAACTAGGCAACTATCATGCATGAAACAAAAATGCCAACTGACTCGAATGGGACAACTACAGCAACCAAATAAAGTGATCGAAATCAATGATGATAGAAATTAAACTGTTAATTATCATCGACATCCATACGAAGACCCTACCGTGATAAACAATTTGCTAGCAAAATTACAGGTTGTCATTGACCAAGGGCAATAAACCAAATGGTCTCAAATTCAAAGAAACAAATGGGAACCAAAGACAGTGTTGAAGATAACAAAACAATGAAATCAACATCAAAGACAGTGTTGAAACTGAGACCAACATTATCACATTTTAAAGGAATCGAAATAGCAGTTTTTCACAAAAATCAACTTAAGTGCAACTAGCCGACAGAGAGTCCAAAAATGGCCGAAGTCAAGAAGAACAATATCAACATCGTAAATTCAAGCAAGCGAAAACAAAAATCACCAACATCAGACAGAAATCAAACTGCCGAAATAAAAATTGAACAACTTCAAAAAAAAACCCAACAACAAAGGTCACGAATTTGAATAGATGTGAGTGAGGAATCACTCACCTCGTTTACGAATCTGACCAAATTGGAGCGGCCGTGGTTGCAACTCGAAAAGACGAACACTCGATGGAGCAGCCACCTATACGATCGATCTCCTTGAGGTCGGCGCCTTCGAATCTGAGAAGCCCTAAGCTTCAGAGGGGAACGAACGAAAGAACTAGACGGAGCCTCCATTGTTTTTCTTTTGTTCGTATAGGGTTTTCGAACGAAAATAAGTGAGGGAGGAAATGGGGGGGAAAAAGAGCGAACAAACGAAACGAGAGTCGCCCCCATTTTTTTCTTTCTTTTTGCCATTCTTGTTTAGGGTTAGAAAATGAACGAGAGGAATGAAGCAAGGGGATCGGGTTTGAATATCATCATGGCTTCAAACTAGTAGGCCGAGATTAAATTTAAAGCCCGCTTAACCAAATGAATTATTAAAAAGGATTTCAACCGATAATAATCCCAACAGCAACTAGCTACCAACCCTGACCATTTGATGACGATAAATAAATTGAGGTGAAAACTCGGGTTGTTACAGACTCCCCTCCTTATAAAAATTGCGTCCCCGCAATTTTCATAATTAAGGTCGTCAACCATTATTATTCTTCTAACTTGAACTGGTTATGTTAGAAAAATAAAAGGTAGAGGATATAAACACCAAAGAAATCTTTTAATTTCATAAAAGAGATTCACAAATTCTCAACAAAACCTAATTACCAAATGGATAATTAGAAAACAATCAAAACTGAATTCAAAACTGAATAAATACAATCATCAGCACTATTCAATTATCAACTAGACAATAAGAATTCAGAAATCACAAAACAGCAATATCTAATTATCGATACGATAATTAGAAAACAGCAAATCTAATCATCAACAAAGATAATTAGAAACACAAATCGCAAAATCGCAAATATCTAGTTATTCAACACACAACTAGAAAATACGAACTTCATAATCAACAAATTCAAAATATTAACAGAGATAGAGATAGATAGAAAACAGCGATTCAATTAAAATTAGCAAACATCAATTATCTAATTATCTCGAACGATAATCAGAAGACAAATCAGTACGTATCTACTTACCACAACCGGTAATTAAAAATTTCAAATTCAACAAATATTCGATTATCAAAAACGATAATCAAATTTCAAATTCAACAATTATTTGAGTATCTCAAGCGATAATCTAACTTCAAATCAACCAATATTTAATTATCTAAAGCGATAATTAAATTTCAAATCAGCAAATATTTAATTATCTCAAGCGATAATTAAATCTAAAATCAACAAATATTTAATTATCTCAAGCGATAATTAAATCTCAAATCACAAATATTTAATTATCTAAAGCGATAATTAAATCTCAAAGCAACAAATATTTAATTATCTAAAGCGATAATTAAATTCGAAATCAGCAAATATTTAATTATCAAAAGCGATAATTAAATCTCAAAGCAACAAATATTTAATTATCTAAAGCGATAATTAAATCTCAAAGCAACAAATATTTAATTATCTAAAGCGATAATTAAATTCGAAATCAGCAAATATTTAATTATCAAAAGCGATAATTAAATTCCAAATTAGAAAATATTTAATTATCTAAAGCGATAATCAAATCTCAAAGCAACAAATATTTAATTATCAAAAGCGATAATTAAATTCGAAATCAGCAAATATTTAATTATCAAAAGCGATAATTAAATCTCAAAGCAACAAATATTTAATTATCTAAAGCGATAATTAAATCTCAAAGCAACAAATATTTAATTATCTAAAGCGATAATTAAAAACAACAAATATCTGATTATCAAAAACGATAATCAGAACTCATATCAACAAATATCTAATTATCACAAGCGATAATTAGAAACAACAAATATCTGATTATCAAAAACGATAATCAGAACTCATATCAACAAATATCTAATTATCACAAGCGATAATTAGAAACAACAATTATCTGATTATCAAAAACGATAATCAGAACTCATATCAACAAATATCTAATTATCACAAGCGATAATTAGAAACAACAATTATCTGATTATCAAAAACGATAATCAGAACTCATATCAACAAATATCCAATTACCTGCAGATAATTGGATGCAACAAATATCTAGAAATCAATTAAGAAGACTAGAAAATCAACATAAAAGCTTGGATCGATCCCATCAGATGGCGAGTTTTTAATTCGCCGCACGTGCATCAACAAATGGCCGAAGCCTACCAAGTACTCAACATAATTTTTGGCGCCCAACAAATGACCCGAAGGTCCAACAAATGACCCGAAGGTCTAGTACTGGTATTTGACCCGAAGGTCCAACAAATGACCCGAAGGTCCTCATAGTGGCTCGAAAGCACACGAAAACATCAAATATTTCAATTTACGAGTCCGGAATTAACCAAAATAGTAAACGCACATGTCCCATAACCACGAGTTTTACTAAATTGTTTAATTCTCTTCATCGTTTCCTTGAAAGTGTAGAATCATCAAAACAACAGATATTCAATTAACGAGTCCGGAATTAACCGAAATAGTAAAAGTGTGGTTCCATACTCCGCACTTTTGCTAAATCGTTTAAATCACTTCATCGTTTCCTTGAAAGTGCAAAATTGTGTATTTTGTAAAAATACACTTTACATTCTCAAACGGACAAGTCCGGAATTAAGCGAATCAGTAAAAGAAAGGGGTCATAGTCCTCGATTTTGCTGAAACGTTTAAATCGCTTCCTCATTCTTTTGAAATCGCAAACTGTAAAATTTTTGAAAACAATTTTGTTTATTTTGTAAAAATAACAATTCGCATCCTCAACTGAACAAGTCCGGAGTTAAGCGAAACAGTAAAAGAAAGGGGTCATAATCCTCGATTTTGCTGAATCGTTTAAGTCGCTTTCTCATCCTTTTGAAAACGCAAACTGCTAAAATTTTATAAAACAATTTTCATTTTTAAAACGAGTTTCCAATCACGTGATTAAAGCAGCAATATTAGTAACAATTTCGATAAGGAAATTGTACTTCTCAAAATACCGTAAAAACGGTCACAAATCAGTATTGCGGAATAACCGCTCGAAAATCCACTTTTAAAACATGACGGTTACTGAAGCCAAAGCGACAGTAATTTTAAAACGTCGAAATCACATCAAAACAATTTACATCAAAATGTAATATCAGTGAATTTTCATTTATCAAAACGCCACAAAACACCGTGCTTCAAAATATAGCATTGGTGTAAAAATTCCGTTATAAAAATAACGGCAACAAAATACGTTTCCTAACCTAGCATCGGTTCAACGTAAAATAAATGCAGTAACGTGCAATTCATTTGCACGCACATTACAATATAAATAAAGAAATCATTCGAATGTATCTTCAATGAAGACAATTCAAAACAGCAAAAATCTAATCAATATATGATTAGTACAAGAGAAGCCAGCGGAAATTTCAACAAAAATCACATAACTGTAATTTCTTCAAATCCTCAATTCGGATTCGAAATTCTCAAAGAAACAAAATAATTACAGCTATGTAAACAACAAATGAAATTTATTTCAATTTCTAAATCAAATAGATTATCAGTTGTACTCAGCGAAGACAGTTTCACTGTTTCCGCTGCGCACCCTGATAAACCGTACTCAAATCAATCAAATCATCAGAACACAAATTCACTTTTATTTTTAAATAAGGATATTTAAAATTTCATCCAAATTTCAAAACTTTAGTTTTGACTCACAATACAATTAAACCGTCGACCAATAGTTGTAACATATGTTTCATCCAAGTTACGTTTTATATTATGTCCATAAACCCCAAGCTCTGATACCAACTGTAACGCCCCACCTCTATGCTCATAATAACAAAGAGTATTAAAGGAAATACTGTCTATTATTATGAAGAATAAGGCTGGATGGGAGCGACCATCCGTAATTGGCTTTACACTAATATTGGTTATCTCGATAAGAGTGGTACATACTTATTTATTTACTCCCATCGACACACCCAATACTAGTATAAAACGAACTACGACGGTTCATAATAGTTTAGGACATTAGATATAACAATAACACAGATAATATAAATGCGGAACACAGATAAAAACAAAAGTCTCATATATATATAACTGATGTCAGTTAATACATAGTTGACACAATACATATGATACAACTACAACTGTCGACTCTAGAAGTTATATATACAAGTACATTACCCACTAATATACAAGAATACATATCGTTCTATACAATGACACGACTACTACAAAATGACACTGACAACTTCAGAAGATGTGAAAAGTCTTCATATCCTGTACAGCAACTCAAAGAAGAAAATCTACAACCTGAAATAACTCGGGTCTGACCCGAGTATTACATTCAAAAGAAAATAATACCCAGGTCAGTCTAATTCAAACCAGTTTATTAGTGCATATAGGCAGTAATAATTTAAATAGACGACAGTCACTATAATATTCTCGTCTATCCGACTCTTTAAACAAAGAAACCGGATAACGAAAATTTTAACACTAAACAGTGTTAAACAATAAATCAGCAGATTTAAATCATCAACAGAGATAAATAAACAATTTATCAAATCGACTAAATCAATTTAAGACAATTGAGATTGTCACTTTAAAAACCATCGAAGTTCGATTGGCTGCCGTACACGCACGCGTGCACGACCTCGCCAATACGGCATAAAAATCAATGCATCAAAAACAAAAGAATCAATTCAAATCTGTCGAGTTTGGGTGACTGCAGTGCACACGCACATACATGTGCACTGCCTCGCTAACTCAAATGCCCAAGATCAAATCAAAATTTGATTCAACACAAGTACAAATGGCCTCGACCAAAATTTAAAATATCAATGCAACAGAAGAAAAAAAAAATGACTCGAAGGAATATCAAACCAAGCTTCAGACATATATGAATGCAGACCCACCCAGGCAGGTAACAACACGACTCCAAATGAAACGAGTCAAATATCATGCAAATCGACTAGCAGGGCATGCAGACAACATACATCAAGATCACAAGAGTAACAACTCATGTGGACAGTGCATGCAACATAGAAGCATATGAAATGCAGACAAACCCCAATGTAATAGTGAAGTCGAAAAGCAATTCATATGACATAATGCTCAAGAAGAAATTACACATGCACTCTATCATATGCTAGCCTCTAAATCACGGTCTGGGTATATAAAATTTGACCGTATAAAATGACAAGGAAGTAGTCTGGGCATTCTAATATGCAAGCATGCAAGACGGAAGTGAATCAATGTAACTAAACTGATATGCACTACAGATAATATGCAACATGAATTAAAGTAGGCACATACAAAAGCATCAACAGGTACAACCACGGCCATGCTAAAAAAAACACAAATTGTGATAGGTTATTGATGAATGCAAAAGTATGGACATGCAGGCTTAGAAGAATAGGACCCCATAAAGTTAAGACTTAGATCAACTCAAAAAAAAACTACAACTCAAATTGACTCAAGTTAAATTATTGAGTGAAGCCAATATGACAAAAATGAATGCACAGTGACTACATGAACAGGTATGCAAATAATTGCAATCATGAAATCTACAACTCCAACTGCAAGTCCAAACCAATGCACAGTGCAAACTAATGCACTACGATGACATAGACAGTTCTAACATATAACAAGGAGCATATGCAAATAATTAGCTACTTATATATGTGCGAGATTCAAGACAGTATAACCCAAAATCAGGTAGGAATTGCACAACAACAAAAATTAGCTACTGTCTCGAACCAGGTACATAATAGCCGAAGCCTTAAGATAGCAAAGGTGAATAAACACGACTCAAGTGTAATACTCATATCAACAGGGTTCAATGCAACATGGAGCTACCGACCCACAAGTGAACAGCTAAATATGATAGCAGTCTCAAAACATGAATATACATATATGGTGATGCAGCAGAGGAATGGAATAATAATGAATCAAACTAGGCAACTATCATGCATGAAACAAAAATGCCAACTGACTCGAATGGGACAACTACAGCAACCAAATAAAGTGATCGAAATCAATGATGATAGAAATTAAACTGTTAATTATCATCGACATCCATACGAAGACCCTACCGTGATAAACAATTTGCTAGCAAAATTACAGGTTGTCATTGACCAAGGGCAATAAACCAAATGGTCTCAAATTCAAAGAAACAAATGGGAACCAAAGACAGTGTTGAAGATAACAAAACAATGAAATCAACATCAAAGACAGTGTTGAAACTGAGACCAACATTATCACATTTTAAAGGAATCGAAATAGCAGTTTTTCACAAAAATCAACTTAAGTGCAACTAGCCGACAGAGAGTCCAAAAATGGCCGAAGTCAAGAAGAACAATATCAACATCGTAAATTCAAGCAAGCGAAAACAAAAATCACCAACATCAGACAGAAATCAAACTGCCGAAATAAAAATTGAACAACTTCAAAAAAAAACCCAACAACAAAGGTCACGAATTTGAATAGATGTGAGTGAGGAATCACTCACCTCGTTTACGAATCTGACCAAATTGGAGCGGCCGTGGTTGCAACTCGAAAAGACGAACACTCGATGGAGCAGCCACCTATACGATCGATCTCCTTGAGGTCGGCGCCTTCGAATCTGAGAAGCCCTAAGCTTCAGAGGGGAACGAACGAAAGAACTAGACGGAGCCTCCATTGTTTTTCTTTTGTTCGTATAGGGTTTTCGAACGAAAATAAGTGAGGGAGGAAATGGGGGGGAAAAAGAGCGAACAAACGAAACGAGAGTCGCCCCCATTTTTTTCTTTCTTTTTTCCATTCTTGTTTAGGGTTAGAAAATGAACGAGAGGAATGAAGCAAGGGGATCGGGTTTGAATATCATCATGGCTTCAAACTAGTAGGCCGAGATTAAATTTAAAGCCCGCTTAACCAAATGAATTATTAAAAAGGATTTCAACCGATAATAATCCCAACAGCAACTAGCTACCAACCCTGACCATTTGATGACGATAAATAAATTGAGGTGAAAACTCGGGTTGTTACATAGGTCATCCCATATATCAAAATATAGGTTTTCGATAGTTTCAAACTCAATGGAACTAGTTTCAAACCCCAATTCCATTATATACAAAAGTTAGCTTATAAAATCGAATTATATTCATTTAAATCCTTTTAATTGATTTCTACGCGTTTCTAGCCCGCACGATCAAACGATAAGTCCGATCGCTACGAAACTTGAAATCCTACAATAATTCACTATTGCAGATCCGATGAAACTGGTTTCATCGAAATCCAAGACAGTGGCCAAAATGGCTATTTTTACACATCAAATAAATAATTTATTATTAAATTGATTTAATCACTTTTTAAATTCAAATTTTAAAAGTTAACAATTTTATCATTCTTGATTACATAGAAATTAATAATCTTTTAAAATTAAATATTCCATATTAATCTAAAGATTTAAACATTACATTAATCTCAGTGTCGAATTACAAATGTAATAAAATCTCAGTTAATTATATTTTATATTCCAATAAATTCTTTTATTTTGATTCTCACTCTTATTATTGAATCAACTATTACCTTATGAATATAATTAACATTAGTTTACATTTTATTACATTCATATTCCACAGTTATCATCTTAAATCATATTAGCTGCAATATTTAATTACATTAAATTCCATTGATTTCCAAATTTATTTCAACGGATTAAATAATAAAATAATAATTAAAACAATTATTACACATTAGTAATTCAAACACATTTCTAAGTCTATTGTTTACAAACAAAATCTAATAAATTTATGTACTAATTAATTTATTTCATATTCCATAATAAACCTATTTCAATTAATAACATATAATTTCAACATTGAATCCAACATTTAATTTGTTTCTTATTTACAATTATAACCAAATTAACTTTACAATTATTTCAATTGATTGAAATTACATTAAAATAGTTGTCAATAACATTCAAACAACATTATTAAATCATATTCTAATTATTTTTCTCGTTAATAAATCATAAATTTTAAATTTCTCACAATATTAAATTTCAAAATCTTATTTAATTTAATAGTTTTAATTATAAAAAATATGGGTCGTTACACAAGGTTCTTGCTTAACCTTGCACTTTGATACCAAATGTAACAACCCACCTTTTCGAACCCTAGAAGTCAACACTAATACATCCACGGTATTCACGTGTCGAACAACTAAGTGCCGGAAAGACTGATTGCTAGGGAAAAGAAAAGAGATAGAAGATATAAGAAACAAAAAGCAAACACAGAATCTCACAACGCAATGGAATAACATATATTAATCACATAATGTTTTACAAAGTCATCTCAAAATTGATACATCAGAGTTACACTAATACAATTCTAACCTAGGACAATTATAAAAGCCTGTCCTTATACATCAGATATAGAGTACATAACATACAACGGAAACAAGTAATAACTATCTATCGATGAAGCCTCCTGCTCCAAGCTCCTCCAAGTGCATCCATAGAAAAACCGGATTGCTTGGCTGCTCATAAAAAATTAAGCACCCAAGAGTTTTAGGGAAAGAAATAAAACTCTGGGTCAGACATGAGTCTGGTGTGAGTAAACTCAAAGCAACTGAATTATTACTTTTCAAAACCCTTTTAGAATCCTAGTTATCTCGTAAGACCACGCTGCACATAAACATGTTGAGTTTAACCTTACGATAACCAAAACCACTTTTATATAAAAATCCAGTGATATTATAATAATGTCTAAGTAAAAATACTTATTAAAATAGCCGAAATTGTTACATTAATTAAATTCCAGCATACTAGGCACTACAATCAAAACCGTAAGGCATGTATCGGAGATTGGATTCCATACTATGACAAGGTAAGGAACTACATTCCGAAGGTACATCTCTAGATAAATGCACTGGGGTCTGACAAGAACATCTTGTACCCCTACCACACACAACTGGCCTACCACTTGACTAGTAGTATCGAATATGATCATCCCTCCATTAATGGGCCCCGAAGCATACAAATGAGAGATAATAAACGATCTAGATTTGGAATGACCATACCCTACTTGGGAGCGACCCACTTGGCCCTATTGCACGCCCGATTTTTGTCATTTCCTAGTTGCTGAGGTTCGAGGCTACGTTTTACCTTTTGAATAGCATTCCCACTTGGAATACTAACACTGCCCTCCAGGGGACAATGCAATGCTAGCATTCATCCATACAAGCTCGTTCTAGGACTGAACGAAACCGAAGGCACTATTCCTATTACATCCATTACGGGAAATCACTCCCAAGGAAAATAGAAAATAGCCCTTGCGCTTCAAAACTCCGTCTTCGATTCCATGCTTCAAGATGTCTTTATTCTGAAACGCTTGAGTTGGATCGAGTGGTTTTCGAATAACATATCTGATCCCGGTCTCTTCGAAACAACTTTCGATATTTTCGGTAAACTCAACCCGGTTCTTTAGGAAATAAATAGACAAAATATAAGACCGGAGTTCACCTCCTAACCGTTTATGGACGGATTTCCTTATCATTTATTCTAAAAGAGCGAAACGAGTTTATACATACAGTGTACACCTTCGATGGTAACTATACCATATAATTCTCACGTTTCTCCTAGATATTTCCAAAGTTAGGTTTGGTCCAGATTTGATAGTCGGCTATTTAACTATCAATTTATACAAACAATCAAATATTGATTCCATTCTATATGGGATCCTCTAAGCTTTTATTAATTAATCTTTAATTAATAAAATCACTTTATAAAACCTGATCAAAAGATCTTTTCAAACCCTATTTCCAAACCTCTTACATTCCTTTTTACTTGAAAAAAATAATATAAGTGTTTACCAAACATTTTTGAAATTCCATTTCCTCAAAATTCCATATTAAATGGCCAAACAATTCCCTTTCAGAAACATCACCTCCTATAAAACATATTTACTTATTCCCTATAAAAATTCTTTTTATAAGTTCACTTCACATTTTAAACCACTTAAAAGTTTTTAAACTAGATTTAAAACTTCTTTCAAAAATATCTAAAATGATTTATAAAATCTCTTTCTATTTTTAAAACTATTTAAAAACCTTCCTTCATAATTTCTTTGCAAAATCTCCTTTATAAAATTTCATTTTCAAGATATCCTTTGCAAATCACTCTAGGTAAAACTTTTTATTTAATAATCCCCTTTTTAAAAATAAGATATTATTTAAAAATAACTTTATAAAATAATAATAAAATTTGAAAATCATTTATAACCTTTAAACCTAAATTGATTTAAGAATTAAAGTTAATTCAAAAACATACTTTAATATCGGAAAGAGGCTTAGCAATCCCAATGGTACTAATTTAAGTTACCATTCAATTTTAGTTCCAATTCACTTAACAGTTATTTACATAGGTCAACATATATGTAAATACAACTCATATCCAAAACAAGGAATAACATGTCGATTTGAACTAATTATCATATATATGTCCAAATAACATAATAACAAGATAATGATTTGTTCTGCTAAACAGATGTCCAAAATATTCAATCAATTCGTAGCAGAATGGGGATTTATTCTGCTAACACATGTCCAACACTACACCATACAGTCCATTTTGCCACACCCAAATGCTGAAAATTGCCATGGTTTTAAGCCGTGGCAATTTTACCATGGTCCAGAGCTGTGGTAAAACAAATTAGCACGGTTGTTGGCCTTGGAAATTTTGGAACGACCGTAGACCGTTCCAAATTTACCAAAAAAAATTCACCCCCCCAGTTTTGACATCTCACAATCGATACACCATAAGCAGAACCCCCCCTTCCTAAATAAGCCCACGTACGTAAGAAATATTTTCCATCTCGCGCGCCCTATCTCTCATCCATTTTCACCCAAATCCCCATCGACGTTCCTTGAATCGTCCAGAAACATAAATTGCTCCTTGGATCGCGTAAATCACACTCAAATCGTTCTTCTTCATTTCGAGGTATTCATACGAAAGTAATTTGTCTCTTTTATTAGTATGGTTTGATTCAAAGTTCTTTGAATTAGATTGATCTTTCACCTTGCGTTGCATGATATGCTTCGTCGTTTGTGATGTTGCCATTATGCTTTGTTATTTGAGTTTGATTTATCAAAGATTTTTGGTTAGAGGTTAGATGTTTTTGGGTTAAAATAGAGTATAATACATAAGGAGATTTACCAAAGTTTGAGTTAAAATAAATAAACACTTAGACTGCATTTTGTTTAGAAAAATTATTTAACATTTTATTTATTGCAGATGGAAGCAAATATGATTTCATTTATTCAGTCACGGTTCTAAGAAAACTATGCACTGATTTTATTGGTACAATTATTACAATTTTAAGTTTAGTTGTGTGGTTCAGTTATGGTTTTTGTACTCATAATATGCCTTCAAAGTTTGGATATTTTTTCATTGTGTTGTTCCTTTGTTGTTGGGAGTAATGAATCTATAGAGTTATTATACATAAGACCGCCATCATGTTGGCAGCAAGTATAATTGGTAATTGTAATACTCAGTCTACATGTAGGCAGCAATTCTCCTTGTTGAAGTTGTAATTCTACCAGATGAAGTTATTCTTTTTACTCTCTGTAGTTGGCACTTAACAACTTTTAGAATACATAATGAAAATGACAACGCTTGCATAATTCATTGGTTATATAGTATTACATAACTACATATTTACATCACTTAACAAATTTTAGAATATACAGAAACCGACAAAGCTTATAATATGCACAAATGGTAGTTACTCTAGATTAAGCTATATATCTTAATGCAAAATTTAATTTCTATAATTGAATCATCAGAAACATTGACATTACTTATATCATAAATATTACAATTTACGTTCATATAAAATGTAGTAACAACCCAGTGATACATGCAAACTACAACACCATGTTTAGAAAACCCAACGAACACCATGTTTAACATTAAGTATGCAACAACCCGGATATTTTACGATTTGAATAACGTTATTAACTGAAATTTTGTGAACTTTTAAATAATTTAATTTGGAAATAAAAATTTAATATTTGGAATACGTCCAATTAAACATAGCAAATGGTAAATTTTCATCTAATAATATGAAAGTTTATTTTATTGTGTAATTTTATTTAAATTCAAATCAATTAAATTGATGATAATAAAATATTTTTCCAAATCTGAATATTTTTATATAATAAATTTGTAAATCATCTTCTGAGTGAGAAGTTATATTTCGTTTTGTCAAATTTGGAATGCTATTGCTCCGTTTATCTTATTTTCGACGTTTTAGCAACATTTTCGGTACCAATTATCGACTTTTGATAGAATGATTGTACCACCGATATCTGTGTATCATTTTGATCGTCTCGTCGTGCTGATCTCTGCGGTATATTCAACTCCGTGTTTTGAAGTCCGGTACGTAGTAGAATCCGAGTAAACGGTAACCTTATCGGTAACCAGGTTGTGTCTTTTGGTTCTTACACCATTTCATATTCCACTATATATTCCAGTAGCCACTTGCTTTTAATAAATTCAAATCAAAAACCGACCTTCACTATTACTAAGGTTTGATTTATAATTTCAATCGGTTCACTGCTTTTAGCCTTTCCTATTCACTGTTTCGTTTTGAAAAAAAGGATATATAAAAAAGTGAATATTAGGCTCAGGTCCCTAATAAGTTTCAAAATACACAAAAACCCTAGTAAAAAAAAGTGTATAAATTAGGTCCCTAGAATTAATTTACTAAGTAATTGCATATAGTTATGCAATTATTCACTGAATAATTGCAGACATTTATGCAATTATATCCAAAAGTTGCATAAATTTATGTAATTTTTTCGGTGAATAATTGCAGAAAGTTCCACAATTTTTTTGGTGAATAATTGCGGAATTTCCCGCAAATTTTTGAAAAAATTGCGGAAATTTCCGCAATTTTTTGGTGAATAATTGCAGAAATTTTCATAATTTTTCAGTGAATAATTGTGGAAATGTATGCAATTTTTTGATATAATTACATAAATGTCTGCAATTATTCACTGAATAATTGCATAAGTGTATGCCATTATTCGGTAACTTAATTCTAGGGACCTAATTTACAAACTTTTTTTACTGCGGTTTTTGTGTATTTTGAAACTTATTAGGGACCTGTGCCAAACTGTCCCAAAAAAAATTATAAACTGTTGCCTTTTGGTTATCTCGCCATTTCAACTTACTGGCTATCTAATTTCTATTGCTCATTTATCTTTTGCTCGTCCTCTTCTTCTTTAGAAAGGGAAATATTACAATACACTGTTGTATGTAATTTAAAAGCACATCATCATCAAAAAAATGCTCATCGTCCTCCCAAACAATGGTTGCTCCACCTCCACTGCTCGTCCTCCCATCCTATGCTCGGCCTCCTCTCTTCGATCGCCACCAAACAGCCACGCCGGCCTCCCAATCTTCCACCTTCGTCAGCAAGCACCTACTCGCATTACCCATCTCCATCAAACTCCCTGACCGTGCGGCCTTCCTTCCATCACTTTGGGCGAGTGGCTGCAACCAGCAGTCGACCCAACCCAAGCACGACCCAATGCCCCTCCTTCAACCCACTGCCTCCACATCACTGATCATCTCCTTGCCAAGCCCAGTCACCCCGTACGCCTCCTCATGCTCCGCCGTTATCTTCTCCGCCTTGCCCAGCTGCAAGGGAAGCCATCCATCGGTCTTCCACCTCCCCTTGCGACCCAAAGCATCCATAGTTTTGGAAGTGTATATGTGCACACCATATATATCTATATATAACGTAAGTTTATTCAAACCAGTTGATCTGTTCTTTTATATATAAACAAATGTTTATACAAGTATATATATAAAGGACGTCAGTTATTATACATAATATAGAGATTTTGGGTATATATGTTTATATTTCAGGTCTATTATATATAAGAGTTTATAAGGTGCTGTGAAAATTTAGTATATTGTTTCAGCTATAGTTTATATATATGTTATAGTATGAAACTTATATTAGTATGTATATATATAGATAGCTTGAAAAAAATTGTATGCGTTTATAAAATATAAGTCTCAATATATTAAATTTTGAAAGAGCGGTATATATACTATATTAAGAAATTGTTGTTACTTTATACTTGTCTGTGTAAATATTGATTTGGTAAAGTATGGGTATATATTGTTATAAAGTATGAATATAGTGTCAGCAAGTTACTTTGGTTATCGATTGTGCAATATTTCAAAACATACAGTTTCGTTTATTTTTCATTGACTACCTATTTGCTATATATAAATTATATAAGTTATATTATCTGTATGTTATATATATATATATCTTCGAGCATATGTCAGTATATATGTTTGTTTGTATAGCTGCATTATGGGTTTGTTTTAAAATTTCTAATATGTGTCAGTATATACATGTTTAAAAGTACGTATATTATATGATTTGTTATATATATATATTTTCAGGTTATTCTTTTATATATATATATATATATATGTTAGTGTATATATATATTCTATTATATTAGTTTATATAAAGTGAAATTGTTTCCTTATGCAACTTGCTGCTGTATATAAAGATATATGTGTAAGATTTTATATTAGCATATATATTGTTATACAAAGCAATCGTGTTGTTAGCTATGAAAAACAGTAAAATATGTATACAAAGATATATTTTGTATGAAGCTAAATTTATAAAATTGATATGTATAGATCTTTATTTTAATATAAGTTTTAAATTAAATATTGACTCTACATAGTTATATATATATATATGGGTAAGTTTTAAAGTTGCAATTGCTGTTTATTTATATCTTTATATATATAGATTTTGAAAGTCATTTGTTTATTTTAAATTATAGGTTGTATATGATATATATATATATATATATAGTTATATATAGTTATATATAAGTTCACTTATGTCAATTGTCTTCATCGATCCAGTTCTGATTTTTATTTCGTCTATTCCTATTTATCAGCTTTGTTTGTCGAATCGTGTTCATCTAGCGATGCTTTGGAATTCGAAGCTCATTCCTTTGTCAAATCTCTCTAGCCTCGAAAGGTGAGCAATCACTCACGATTAACGTCCTTATATTTATTAAATTTGATTTCAATTGAAACGATAATTAAAATATGCCGCTGTTAGTTATTTACATTGCTATATATATGCTATTATCTGTATCTGTTCACCTGTGAAATCTGACACCATTATCTGTTATTTATATTGATGATAGATGCCTGTTATATTATATCATATCTGTTATCACTCTGCAAGTTCTCTGTTAGTATAGAATTCCCTATGGGTTGAAATGATACATACCCGAACGATCTGTAGAATAGGAGGAAATCGTTATCGGTTGACATGATAAACCCAAGCGATTTTCATTGAATGGAATTTGGGATTGCGGGTTGAAATGATATTTACCCGTAGATATTTAAATTGCGGATTGAAATGGTAAATATCCGTATCACTTGACCATAGGATAGAGAATTATATATAGACACCGTTGGTCAATATATATATATTGAAATGATTTTCAAGCTTTAAAAAGATATATATGGTTTTATATAAATATTGGTTTTTAAATATTATATATATATATATGTTATTTTATATATAGTTAAATTCTTGATTTTTAAAAAATTATATGTTTTGAAAATTTTAAAATTTTAAGTTAGTTTTGAGATTATAAATTTTAAGAATTTACTTATAATTTTACTATTTTAAAATATGTATAAATTAGTTTTAATATAAAGTAAGTTCAATAATAAGATTTAAGTTTAAAAATAAGTTTGATTTAATTAATATATAATATGTTTAAGTATTTATTTAAAATTATATTTTAAAAATAAATTTTATAATAATTTGAATAAATTAAAGTTGGGAAGATAAAATTAATTTAATTTGAAATCGTATTCTTCTGAGAGTTATATAAATTTTAAAATCGATTTGAAACCTATTGAATTTGAGATTAAAGATATGATTCTATAACTTGATATGATTACAGTGATAAATTGAATATTTAAAGTTTAAATAAATTGAAGGAATATCTAGTTTATTTCAAATGTAATTTAAAGTTTATTTAAATGATTTTGGATTGATTAAGTGAATATTTCAAAACTAAATAATAATGAAGTTAAATTTAGATATATATGAAATTATCGAACTTAGTTTTGAAAATGTGGAATATTTAAAGCTTTGAAATATATTGAAATTGAAATGGTTTATTTTGTGGCTCAAATCTATTTTTGAAATTGATATAATTTGAAAGGGTTATTGAGAAATTGAATTGAATTGAAATTGATGAATTGAGATTGAATTAAATTTGAATTTTTGAATTCGAGTTGATTTGAATCGATTTGTGAAATTTGAGGAAGCTAGTTTATTATATAAAGTATCTTTAAATTATATTTAAAACTATTTATATATTTTATTTTATAAATTTTTAATATAAAATATTTTAAATATACTAATTATTTTAATATAAACTATTTTTAATATAAACTATTTTAATATACTAATTATTTTATTATAAACTATTTTAACTTATAACTATTTTTATATAAACTATTTTATTTTAGAAACTACTTTATTTTATATACTATTATTGATATCTAAATTTATTCAAGTGGGAAGTTATGAATTTCAAAGTATTATGTTATCAAGTATTATGATTTCCAAAGTGTTACAAATTCTAAGCTTTATAATTTCGAAAGTGTTATAACTTCGAAGTGCTATGTTTTTGGAAATGAATATTATTTTAAGTGAGAAATGATATCGTATTGATATGGTTTTGAAATGGATATGATATTTTGGTTTTGAAGTATGATATTTTGAAATGACCACGGTGTTATAATAACGTTTGGTTGTTAAAGAGACCGGGATCAGATATTGTCATACTCTCTGCCAATACCGAAAACCAGTTTAACAACCGTGTACGCGGTGGAGATTCCAGAATGAAGTAGGATGGTGGCGACGATCCTATATGACGTATATACGTGGACCTGACTCCCGTGAGTTAGCATAAGGTGGCTAAAATAGGAGCAATTGACGGGCCATGTGAGGTAGCTTGTGACGCCCCACCTCTGTACTCACGCTAGCCAAGGACACTACTAAGTAATGTCGTCGACTAGCGCGAAGAATAAGGCTGTTGAGGAGCGACCATCTGTGTAATTGCTTTGGGCGAGTACCGATATGTCAGAAAATATAACTTACATTTCATTTCAAGAGGAAATCCGACATATCAAATACAAACTCAAAGCTACCACACAGTGGCTAAGTGGACTTCGGAAACAAATGAAGAATTAAACATAACACAAATCAGTCACAGACATTCATATCACAAAGGCGGAAACAGATATAAATATATAACACAAAAAGGTGTACATCAGAGTAGTGGCCAAATAAGATCCACAATATCACAAAAGAATAGATACAAGTGCTAGACAAAAGAATAAGTATACATCATGGAGTCTATATCTCGAATGTATAACAACAAAAACTACAAATGTAATGTAGTTAGATAAAAGTCAGAAGAAGATCCCAAATAAGGAGTCAAGCAGAAGCACCTGTAACATATTGGTCTGACCCGAGTATTATTTAATAAGAAAATAATAAACGGATCGGTCTAGCTATAAATATCAGATAAAGAGATGAGATATAAGCAGAGATATAATACGAACGTATGATAACAATAATGTCATACCAGGACAAATATGATTTAAACGACAACAAAATCATACAATATCTCAAAAATCTCAAAGCACCAAAAAGAATATCATATTCTTTATTTTATTCACCAAACTACAAATATTGGCAAACATATTAATGCCAATCGCGAAAGTTGGTGAAACACAAATTCTGGAAATCAATAATTAGAAATCCAGAAATCACAAAAGGGGGAGGCCTATCACAAACGGGAGCATGAAAACTCACCAACACGTGTATCACAAACGGAACGCTATTCCATGGTTGCTAACCATAAATTTTGAGCCGAAGTTCCACAAATGGCCCGAAGACCATGAGTCGCTACCCCGCCAAATTGAACCGAAGTTCCACAAACGGGGATTGTAGTCCCCACACAAATAAATAGACATCGCACATCGCTTGTCTAAATCACAAAATGATCATCATCTATCAAATAAAAGTGTGAATTACACTAAGCCAGTAAATATAAAAGTTTAGCTTCATGTCCCATAACCACTAGCTTAACTTAAATATTTACGAACAAATTGTAGATTTCCACTCGAAAATTGTCACAAGAATTTCAATCGAACAAGTCCTTAAATTAACCAACGAAGTAAACGCAAGCGTTTCATACCACTTGTTTTGCTAAGCCATTTAATTAGATTTTCTCATATGAATGAGGTAAAGGTTTGTATATACTAATAGATTAGAAAATGGTTTTATAAACGAGCTTTGTATTAAAAATAGAGTTGAAATCATCTTTGTAAAGAGTTTGAATATTTACTACTAGTATAGAAACCTTTGTATTTTAAAGTGACAAATCATAGAAATGATTGTAGAAACAATCAACCATCAAAAATTCACATTCGAAGACGCAAATCAAATCCAGAGAAATCGATACCGAGTCCATCAAAATGGATATCCACAAAAATCCCGAAAAAGAAGCCATCAGAATAGATAATCGATGATAACAACAAACCGGATGATCACGAATCGATAAAATAGAAAACCAAAAACAAAATAATCAATTTGGCTGAGAAAATCAGGTCAGTCGACTGACCCAGGTGGTCAATCGACTGACACAGGGATACATATTTTACATCCCCAGAGTTAGTCGACTGACCTAGATGGTCAGTCGACTGATACAGACCCAGGCAATTTCCTGGGTCTGGTTTAGTCGACTGAACCTGCTCCGTAGCATTTTTCATGTTCTGGTTTAGTCGACTAACCTTCTGGTTCAGTCGACTGAACCTGCTTCAGGAGCATATTCAGCCTAGCCCCCTTTGGGGCAAATCCGATAACACGGTTGGAAGCGAACGAACAAGCAACTTCGATTGAGGATTTACGCCAAACGACAACCCAGCCTTGTATGGCCCTTCGAAACGCTCCACTAACGTGTTCAAACCTCAAAGATTGGATTTTTACAAAAATTGGATTCCAAAAACCAAAAATTGAACAATTCACCAATTCGATCCAAATCGAAAGCAAATGAACATAAATAAGTGTTAGGAATTCATACCCAACAACAACGATATCTGTAGAAATAGAAGTGAGTTCAAAAACTCAATTTTAAACCCAAAAACGATGAAGGAAAAGCTTGAAAGCAAAGGAAGATCAACTACTCTACCACTTCAAATCTAGAAGCTCCAATCTAAGTCTAGAAGCAATAATTTCCCAAATTAGGTTATAGGAAATTTCTGAAATTGGAGAGAGATTGAGATGGAGAAGAAGATGATGATGCTTACCTTAGCTTATCTTTGAATTTGGAGCAAGAATTTGTATTTGCAAAGAAGGTTAGGGCTTAGGAATTCTAATTCTTTTTCTCTTCCCCTATTTTTCTAAAGCTTAAGTGTTAGGAAATATTATGAAGAAGTGAAGAGGAGTGGAGTGGAGCTGGGTTGATATGTTATGTTAATGGGCTGAAACCCAAACCCAAAACCCTAAATGAAAACATCAAAATTTTACTCACTCCAAACATATCGATGTTTATACTTAAAAAAGTAGTAAACGCCATTTTGGGCTCAATGAAGGTGGTCTCAAGTCCCAATTCGACTGTTTACAAAAAGTAGCTTTTCGGACTTTAATCCGATTAACGATTCTATATTTAAATATTCAATCGTAAAATATGCGGGTTGTTACAGACTCCCCTCTTTAAAGAAATTGCATCCTCGCAATCTTTAAGAAATAAATAAGAAGTAACAACAATAAAAGCATATCAACACAAAATAAGAAATTTGAAATAAGAAGTTCACCTTAAGGAGCACGAGAGAGCAAGTCCGGATGTGTTCGCTCGATGAATTCTCTGGATTCCCAAGAGCAATCCTTAGGATTTGAGGACTATTGAACTTTCACTAGAGGAACATCTTTATTTCGAAGGCGTTTAACCTCCGAAGCAATGATTCGAATAGGATGTTGCTCATAAGTCAAATTAGGCGAAACTTCAATTTCTTCAATAACACCAGGCTCAAGAATAGAATCGGAATCTCGAAGGCATTTCCGTAGTTGAGAGACGTGGAATACGTCATGAATAGCAGAAAACTGAGCCGGTAATAAAAGTCGATAAGCCACGGAACCAATGCGTTCGGTGATGGGAAATGGGCCAATATATCGAGGTGCTAACTTTCCCGATCAACTGAAACGCACAACACCCATCATAGGTGAAACATGAATGAACACCAATAAAATCTGGACCTAAAACCAGCTTCAAGCCAACACAAGGAAATCGGCATGGCCTTCGGTAGAGTGCCTCGAAAGGTGCCATACCAATACAAGATTGGAAGCAATTATAGGAAGGAAATTCAACAAGAGAAATATGATCTTCCCAACTTCCACCAAAAACAAGAACACATGCACGAAAGAGATCTTCAAGAGTTGATTCACACGCTCTATTTGTCCATCGGATTGAGGATGATAAGCGGTGCTAAAATTTAAGCTTTGTTCCTAAAGCTTTTGAAGATCTTACCAAAATCCACTAGTAAAATAATGGATCACGATTGCTAACAATAAAAGTAGGAACTCCATGCAAATTAGTTTGACATAGGGTTTAGCCAAAAGAGGTATGGTCCAAAAGAGAAGGACAAGCCTCAAGGCTACACAAAACAAGAGATGAACATAAATTGGATTCACGATATCGAATCTCACAAGTGGATAAAGTCTCGAGATCACTCCATTCGGATATCATCAAAGAAACAACTGCTTGTTGTTTACAACTAAGGGCATCGGCAATCTCGATTACCCTTTTCCGGAGTACAAAGAAGATCAAGATCATAAGATGCAAGGAACTCGAGCCAACATTGTTGACGCAAATTATGTTCCTTTTGAGAAAATAAATACTTCAAAAACTTATGATCGGGGTAGAGAACAATTTCTCTCCCAAAAGATAATGAGCCAAATTCTAAGAGCAAAAACAATAACCGCGAGCTCTAGATCATGAATGGCATATCTAGTCTCGACAAGCTTCAATTGTCAAGAAGCATATGATAAAACACATTCCCTTAGCAAGAGAATGGCACCCAAACCAATACGACTAGTATCGGTAAAAACAATAAAGTCTTGATTCCCTTCGGGAATCGCAAGAATAAAAATATCGGAAAAGAGTTCTTTTAAATGATCCTCTTTCCCGAAAAGCTAAGACTTTCAAAATTATAATTAACGTTTTGCAATCATCTTTTTAGAAGAATTAACTTATTACAAGTCAATTTACTGTGTCTAACTGTCTCATCATAGCGTTTAGGAGATTCCTATCGATAACGTTGATCAAGCGCATCGACCAGAATTCTTAAAGCACTCAATGGGAAAAACAACACAAATTCATCTTATATATGATAACCATGTCTCTTAAAATTTTTACAAATATTCTTTGCTCGTTTTAAGAACAAAAATCCAATCATACTTACAAATATCTTATTAAAAAGATTTGCAACTTTTAAATTGTTGTTTCATCCATAATCAATAAATACAAGGATAAACTCATCGAGATATTCATAGAATACTCGATTCACAAGATGGATGAAATAAGGCAGAAGGTTCGTCAAACCGAATGACAGAACGAACCACTCATAAGAATCATAACGAGTGCGGAATGCGGTAAGTGGAATGCTATCCTCTGCAACTCATAGCTGATGAAAACTGGTGGCAAGGTCGAGCTGAAAAGACCTTAGCACCACTCAATAGATTGCTTAGGTGATAATCCTAAGACAAGCTTAAATATATTCCAGAAATTTCACAAATTACTTGAATGAGAAAAATAACATCTTCTTCATCAAGTAGGTTTAAAGAATAAAATGTTGCCACCAAATTTGGAAATCAAAATCTTTAAAAACAATAGAAATCTACTTAACAGATTGAGAATGTCGAAGATAAATAGTCCGCATTGGACATAGGATATGGGCTTCAGAATGATTAAGCCAATCCTTTCCCAAAAATCAATCTCGAAGCCTAAGTAACGCATAACATGCAAATTAGCTTGAAAAGAATAATCACATAAAATAATCTCGACATTTTCACAAAGTAAATTGAGTGTTGCGGATCCATCAATCGAATTCGCAATTCTCAATGAAGTCATCAAGTTCTTTTGATATAAAATAATGAGATGAACCCAAATCAAAAAGAACTCGAATAAAATAATCACAAAATAAATATCGTCAAGGATAGAATGAGAAATACCTTGACCAAGAGAAGTGCTAGAAGAGGTTTGCACAACATTTAGCTTTCCCTCCTTCTTGCTTGAAGTATGGGACACGTAGATATATGATGACTCAAACTTTTGCAATAGCGAAAATAAAGGGGTTTCAGACACTCATTTGCATAGTGGTCCATAGAATCACAATTGTAGCATCGTCCATGACTAGTGGTAGGAGTCTTTGCTACAGAAGTTTCTTGCTTCCCTTTCTTGTCGGGATTGGGGCCTTTGAAATTAATAGGCCTCTTCATGTTATTGTTGAAGTTCTATTTGGCACCCACAACTTCAACATTACTTTCGTTATCGGCCTCTTCAAGTCAAAGAGCGATATCAATAAGCTGATCAAAAGAAACTTCTAGTTTCAGAAGCAAAGGCTTTTTAAGGTTCTTATTCAACCCATAGACGAACCTCTTATTTTTCTTCAATGGGGTATTAATATACTCGACCCCATATTTAGAGAGAGATTCAAAAGATGTGACGTAATCCATCACAGAAGATTCACCTTGAACAAGGACAATAAAGCGTCGGGCTAAAGTTACTTTTTCAGCCTCCGGCACAAATTTCAATTCGAACCTTTCCCGGAATTGCTCCCAAGTAAGATCCGGTTCGATAATTACAGAAATCAAAAGCTCATACCAATATAATGCTCTTTCTTGGAGCATGCAAGAAGCCACTTGGACTCGAAGTGAATCAATAAGATCCATGCGAGAAAAGATGCGATCGCATGTTCTAAGCCAAGCTTGGATTTCTATAACGTTTTCGGAACCCTTGAATGGCCTTCCACCCAAAGCCGTATAATCTCTGCACAAGCGTGCAAACCCGAATTTAGGGTGAGTAGGCACAGGAACGGGTCCGGCAGCTTGGGCATTGTTCACAAGATCTCGATGCTGTTGAGCATACATAAATACTCCATCCTGAGGAGTAGCACTAGATTGACCAGTGCTGGGACGGCCAGGTCTAACCATTTCTCTTCTCTAAGAAAGAAAGAAAGAAGAGAAAAAAGGTTATTCTCAAAATGAATATCAAGCAACCTTGATTGATAAAACAAGACATCACAAAAGAAAATATGATAGAACGGTACGAAGACTCGAATTAAATCCTATGGCACGATTCCTAAGAAAGACTTAGGACAATGATCCTTGCTAGATTATTCTACATTGTTCCGAAGTTGGGCTCTGATACCAAGCTGTGACGCCCCACCTCTATACTCACGCTAGCCAAGGACACTACTAAGTAATGCCGTCGACTAGCGCGAAGAATAAGGCTGTTGAGGAGCGACCATCTGTGTAATTGCTTTGGGCGAGTACTGATATATCAGAAAATATAACTTACATTTCATTTCAAGTGGAAATCCGACATATCAAATACAAACTCAAGCTACCACACAGTGGCTAAGTGAACTTTGGAAACAAACGTAGAATTAAACATAACACAAATCAGTCACAGACATTCATATCACAAAGGCGGAAACATATATGAATATATAACACAAAAAGGTGTACATCAGAGTAGTGGCCAAATAAGATCCACAATATCACAAAAGAATAGATACAAGTGCTAGACAAAAGAATAAGTATACATCATGGAGTCTATATCTCGAATGTATAACAACAAAAACTACAAACGTAATGTAGTTAGACAAAAGTCAGAAGATGATCCCAGATAAGGAGTCAAGCAGAAGCACCTGTAACATCTCGGTCTGACCCGAGTATTATTTAATAAGAAATAATAAACGGATCAATCTAGCAATAAATATCAGATAAAGAGATGAGATATAAGCAGAGATATAATACAAACGTATGATAACAATAATGTCATACCAGGACAAATATGATTTAAACGACAACAAAATCATACAATATCTCAAAAATCTCAAAGCACCAAAAAGAATATCATATTCTTTATTTTATTCACCAAACTACAAATATTGGCAAACATATTAATGTCAATCGCGAAAGTTGGTGAAACACAAATTCTAGAAATCAATAATTAGAAATCCAGAAATCACAAAAGGGGGAGGCCTATCACAAACGGGAGCATGAAAACTCACCAACACGTGTATCACAAATGGAACGCTATTCCATGATCGTTAACCATAAATTCTGAGCCGAAGCTCCACAAACGGCCGAAGACCACGGGTCGCTATCCCGCCAAATTGAACTGAAGTTCCACAAACGGGGATTGTAGTCCCCACACAAATAAATAAACATCGCACATCGCTAGTCAAAATCACAAAATGATCATCATCGATCAAATAAAAGTGTGAATTACACTAAGCCAGTAAATATAAGAGTTTAGCTTCATGTCCCATAACCACTAGCTTAACTTAAATATTTACGAACAAATTGTAGATTTCCACTCGAAAATTGTCACAAGAATTTCAATCGAACAAGTCCATAAATTAATCGACGAAGTAAACGCAAGCATTTCATACCACTTGTTTTGCTAAGCCGTGTAATTAGATTTTCTCATACGAATGAGGTAAAGGTTTGTATATACTAATAGATTAGAAAACGGTTTTATAAACGAGCTTTGTATTAAAAATAGAGTTGAAATCATCTTTGTAAAGAGTTTGAATATTTACTACTAGTATAGAAACCTTTGTATTTTAAAGTGACAAATCACAGAAATGATTGTAGAAACAATCAACCATCAAAAATTCACATTCGAAGACGCGAATTGTAACGACCCGATATTTTCAACCATTCGCATCCATTATAAGTGTGTAGGCAGACACTCATGCCGGAGTTGAATTGCTCAAAATACCGCGTTGTAAATAAAATTTGGCAAATCTCAGAATATACAGTAAATAAATATAATCACAGATCACAGACACAGAGTAAAATAATGCAGCGGAAGTAAAAGAAATAGTAGTTCATGAAGCTACTATCTAAATATGTCAGGGTTACATAAGATACAACAGAAGAAATAGAGTACAACAAAAGTCTCAATAAAATAACCAAGTACAAGCTGAGTAGAACAACGGAATTGAAATAGATAGGACATGACAAGCAGATAATCTCCAGCGATTCAAATCTCCAAGAGAGTGGAAATCCAAATATGTGAATAACTCAAGCTGACCCGAGCGTAAAGCAAAACACAAAACACTCGAGTCAGGACAATATATACTTATATAATGTAAACCAACTCAAGTGAACTGTAATAAAGGTACAAGTAACTTAGAAGATGCTTGGGACCGCCCATCCTCTAAGGATCCGTTAAAATATCTACTATGTAGTAATATTCGCTATTATAATAGTGTCTAAATAAGTAAAGTATAATCATATAGAAAATAGCGTTAAGGGGATGGAGAACCTTAACGCGGTCGGATCTTAAAATCATAATCGTAGTAAAGCTCGATATGGTAGGTGACACAGCACAACTAGGAATGCCAGGGTAGATATACCAATTACGCATCCGGACTAGTGGTGACGCATAGCAGCCACTACCGCCCACCTCGAACAACACTCCCAAATCAAGGGTGGCCACCAAATCAATCACAAGTAATAGAATGGTATCGAAGAAGTGTGTCCGGTAAGAGGTGCTACCTCATTGGTCCGTCAATCGCTCCTATTTTAGCCACCTTATGCCAACTCACGGGAGTTGGGTCCACGTATATACCTTAGGATCGTCGCCACCATCCTACTTCATTCTGGAAACTCCACCGCGTACACAGTTGTCAAAGTGGTTTTCGGTATCGACAAAGAGTATGTCCATATCCGATTCCGGTCTCTTTAACAACCAATCGTTATTATAACCTGTAGTTATAATTTAGAAATAGTTTATACTTCAAAATAGAATATCATTTCAAATCCAAATCTTTATCAAAATAAAGATTAAATCAATTCCAAACCATTTCAATATATTTAAAATATCATATCTTTTCAAAACTTCATTTCAATATATCAAAATATCGTATCTTTACAAAACTTCATTTCAAATCATTTTAATATATCAAAATATCAAATCTTTCCAAAACTTCATTTTCAAACCATTTTTATATAATAAAATATCATATCAGTTCAAATCCAAATATTCAACTTTAAATACCTTTTAAATTCAAAGATATCATTCATTTACTATCATTTCAAATCACCTTTAAATAGTTTATATTCCAATCAAAATAATTCATTTAAACCTTTTAAAAGTGTAATTATTATATTTTCAAATCAAGTATTCAATTTCCAAAGTTTCAAACCATTCTGAGTTCGTTTACTAAGTCAAAAACCCTAATTATTAAGATTTCAGCATTTCACAGCATTTAAAAACAACTGCTATAAGTTATATTTGAAAACATTTTTAATTCAGCAAAGACAGCACTTAAAACTGCTGTTAAAACTCAGTTTTAGTTGAATTATAGTTCAAAACAGAAAAGACAGCATTTCAGAAGTGCTGCGGTAGTTCAGATTTCAAAACAAGGGTTAAATTTGATTTCAACATAGACTGCAGATCATTATAGCATTTCCAGAGAATGCTATAATAGGCCTGAGTTCAATATTAGCCTACAAGTTCAACTACAGCAACTACAGCATTTCAGAAATGCTGTAATAGCTCTTTTTACACAATTTTAGTTCAAAACAGAATCTATAGCATTTCTGAATGCTATAAAAGTTAATTTCAGGTGTTAGTGTATTTCCAGCAATTAAATAACTTTAATTTAAAACACATAAACATTTTAAAAATCATATTTTAACATTTAAAATGTTCATTTACATATCATTTAACATATATCTTTTTTTTTCACAATAAATTTCTTATAATTAAATCCAATTTTCAACAATTTACTTAATAAGTTTAAGTGTAAAAGTTCCAATTCTTCACATTTCAACAAATAGACTTAACACTTCAAATTTAAATTACCACTTCACAATTTAACAAAATTTCCAATTTTATTTAATTAACTTAAACCTTTAATTAAAACCAAATTTCACATTTCCTAGTCAAGTTATATTTTAAAAGATCACTTTTAAACATTCATTTATTTAACCACTTAAATTCATAGAAAAATCAATAATACTTTAATAAATCACTTAAATTCAAATTTAATCAAATTATCATATTTACCATTTCCAAATAAAATTTAATATCCATTTTATTTATATAACTTAATATCATTTTTAACCAAAATTCCAAATTTCCAACTTAAGTTATATTTCAAAAATCCAGTTAAACCATTCATTAATTACATTTTTAACACATAGAAAAAAAATCATAATTTCTTTATTTTAAAACATTTCAAAATCTATTTAAATAAAATTTCATAAATTATAATTTTTAAAATACTTAAAAATATCCAAAACACTTTATAAAATAACCACGGGCCTGTATATAATTTTCTAACCTAGGTCAACTGATACGGATATGTATCATTTCAATCCGCAGTTAAAAAAGAAAAATCCGGGTTCTATCATTTCAAACCTGCAATCCCAAGTTAAAATAAATTAAATAAAAATCGTTCAGGCCTATCATTTCAGCCCATAACGATTTTTCTCTATTCTAAAGTCTGTTCGGGTATGTATCATTTCAACCCATAGTGATTCTAGTCTACAGGGAACTTGCAATGGTGATAACAAATATAAATAACAAAATAACATTAAATAACAGTAACATATGATATAACAGGTGTAATAACAGGTGTGAACATCATATGATAATAATATAAGCATATATAACATGATAATATATTTCTACAGATTCGCAGGGTGTCAATTTACTAGTTATATAGGTACATATTGTCTGGTGAGAATAACTCACCTGTTTGTGCTGGAGATATCAAAACCAATGACACAATGGAACAAAAGCATGATGACAAGACTACGGACTTGAGTGGAGAGCAAGATCCAAAGCTACAACTCTTGTATTACAGCCCAAAACATACATCAAAACAAACACAATTTCAACGCACTTGAAATGGAATAACTTTTAAACGAAAAGAGATTTGAATGTCAAATCTTTTGCCTTGCTTCCTCTATTTTTTTTGCATGGTCAAGGGTTGGTTTTGGCTCTGATTTGAACAGGGAATGGCTTACGTATGGGCATAAGAATGCATGGCCAAAGTGGTGAAGCATGGAGAAGAAGTTGCAAAGCATGAAGGGTGAAGGGGCTTATGCAACATAGCATGGTTTTGGTTCACCAAAAGGGCTCGGCCATAGGAGTTTGGGCTTGGCCATTCAAGTCCAGATCTGGACAGAGGTTGGAGTGGTGTGTAAGGGTCTGGTCAGAGATGGTGGTGGTGGCCAAAGGTGGTGGTGGTTGTGGAAAATGAAGTGGTGAAGCAAATAGTGGTCAACAACATTGCTTTTAAGGCTTAGGTTGCATTTTTGTGGAGTTTGGTCACCATGGTGGGTTCGGCCATGTCAATTTCAGATCTGTACAGAGGCTAAGATGATGTATAGTGGTGGTAGCAAGGTGGTGGTGGTGGCTAGAGGTGGTGGCCGTGGTGTATAATGAAGGGGAGGAGGTGATAAGGTGATGGCTTGCATAGTTAAGGGTTTTCAAGGCATGTTGCATAGTTTTTATAGAGTTGTTCATCATGGAGTGGTGTGGCCTGGTCAAATCAGAGGGGTAGGTGGGTGATGGTGACAAGGAGGAGGTAGTGGAGGTGGTGGCCATGGCAAGCAAGTGGTGGCCAAGCAAACAAGCTAGAGAATCAAGGCAAAACCATAGGAAAACAATGGAAAAAGAAGAGAAAAAGAAGAAAAAGAAGGAGAGGCCATTACCTATTTTTGGATGAAGCCATGAGAAATGAGGAGCTGATTTGTTTTCACGTGAAAAGATGAGAAACAAAAAGTGGCGGCTACACTAGGGTTTTAGATGGCTAGGGCAAAATTTGAGGAGTTAAAGAAAATGAAGGGTTTGGACAAAAAAGGGCTTAAGTTTCAAAGTGTTTTACAACCTTTCATATTTCTTTTCTTTTTAATCTTTATATAAACAAAAATATTCAGAAAAATAATTTACAAACCGAAATCAATTATAAATATGAGAAAACAAATAATAAATTTTGGAAAAATATAAAAAGAATGAAGAAAATTACTTAAAAATACCAAACAGTGTTCAAAAATTATAAATAAATCACTGTCAGTCTTGAAAAACTATACACTTCATTATAAAAATATTATGAAGTGAAAATTTGAATTAAAATAATTTATTTATCATTTTCAAAATAAAATAGATAATTAAATTGGAGAAAATAGAAAAAGGATTAAAGAAAATGTTTTAAATTTACAAACAGGGCATGGAAATTTGCAAGAAAAATACTACTAACTCTGGAAAAATTCCTACCTTACTTTAAAAATATTTAAAATCCAAAATATATTTTATATAACATAAATGTACAAATTAGAATAAAATATATCAAATAAAAATGTCATTTATATAATTTTAAAATAAAGAATATTGCTGAATAACCCAATATACACACAATATTGAAAACAGTATAACTTTTGCAATTTAAATCCGTTTTCAACGAAACGGAAAGCAGTATTCAAGTTATTAAATCTATTTTTATAATAAAAGATAAAACTCATAAATTTCAAACTTTTAAATTTTCAAGTTAAAAGTCGAAGTTTGACTATTTGACCAAAATTCACATTTTCTGGAAATATTAAATTTAGTCATATTTGGAATTCAAATCCACATACAAAATCAAAGTTTTTATATTTACAATAACAAAATTTATTATTTTCATAAATAAAGCTTTTAAATCTGGAAAAATCAATTTAAAATTAATTATAAAATACAGTGTTGTTACACTCTCCCCCACTCAAAACTTTTCGTCCCCGAAAAGGAACGAGGTACGAGAAAGCACCTAAAAAGATAGAATGAATAGAATTAAGACAAGATGATAAGAATATTGGAATTACACCTGATAACTATTGTTATAGGCAAGTTTAACAAGTTGGAGGTGATCAAATCAAGAACACAAACACGAAAAAGATTCTCTAGAGTCTGAATCACCCTTTTCACTTGAGCGACGGTCCATGGATGGAAAACAGTGTTTAGATTCCAAAATGAGTAACAAAGATTTCAAAGATTATAAAAAGATTTCTAAACAGACTGGTATAAGCAATAGCCTTCCCATTCTGTAACAAGATAAGAGAAATAAGGACAACCAAAAGATAGTTTGAAAAAAAAAAACAAAATAAGATAATAAATTTGAAACAATAATGCTTTGAAATCATAACAATTTAGGGATGTTTATCATTTGGAAATCATACTACTAAAAATCATAACACTTTGGAAATGTTATTCTTAAAAAAAAGAACATAATACTTAGAAAATCATAACACCTTTTAAAAATAATCTTCATTTAAACCATTTTAATCCAAGATCAAACAATATTCATTTTAAAGTTGTAACATTTCTAAGTTCATTCAATTTTAAAAATTTCCAAAACACTGTATTTTCAAAACAGCATCACTTATAAAATGCTACAGTAGGTATATTAGTACTTCAAATCAGTTTAATTCCAAAAATATTCATTTGGATATCATTTAACTTATGACTTATTAAAACAAACTTTTATGAATGGAATATCCAAATTAAACTATACTTCGTTTATTAAGTCAAAAGCTCACTATTTTACTTAGCTCTAAATTTAACACATACCCTAACACTTTATTTAAAATACCCATTTCATAAATAGATATTCCTTTAATAAGTTACACTTAAAATTTCCATTTGAAAACCAAATTCTCAATTATCAAGTTTTAATGATGTTAAAATACATTTTAACTATTTAAATCATAATTATTCATTTTTCAAGACATATCTATTTCATAAATAAAATATTTATATAGCAAATATAACAATCAAATTTCTTTACACATTTATTCATTTAGACATCAATTAAACTATGAATTCAAGTTAAATAAACTTTATTACCAAAAGTCCAATTCCAATGTATTTTATTTTATCTATTCAAAGATACATTATTTATTATACAACATATTCATTTTAGGAAATAACCTTTATTAAAATTCCTAGGTTAGACTTAAGGTTCCATAGTAAATCAAATTTGATTATTAAGTTATTTCAATAAAATCTCTTTAAATTCCTTTTTCACTATTTGCCTCTGTTAATCTTTTATAACTAAAATTTAAGTGTATAACATGTATTATAACCACTCAAATTTTATTTATAAATCCTTTCTATATTGTATATTATCCAATTTCATATTCAACTTCTATGTAATTTAGGTAAGTTATATTGGAATGAAATTGTGTGTTATACAAATAAAACTTTCCAATTCAATTATCTCAAGTTTGAATCATTTATTAAAATTTTTGATTTTCTTCTTATAACTGAAGTTATTTTTTTTTAATAAAATTTAAGAATTAAACTTCTGATTCCTTTCAAACCATTTAGAGATAAGTAATTATATATACATAATATGTCAAATCAAATTTAAATCATATATCTATATATATTATAATCCAGTCATATTTAGAAATTCAAATCAATTAGATTTTCCAAAACAAGGCTGTAGCAAGACAACAGAACGGTCTCTTCACTTCGAAACTCGAAAATGAACGTCGATGATGCTGTAGTCATCACCGAAATTATTTTCCAGCGACAAAGAGAAGAGCACTAAATTTTAAACCTTTTAAAATTCTTTGAAAACAAAATTTCTATTCGAAATGCTTTAAATAATATATCCTTTTAAAACTTGAAAACACAAGGTTTGAAACCATCGAAAACTTGAATTCTCAAATTCTTGATTCAAATTCATTTCAGTTCCCAAATCAATTTATAAACAACTATTTATAAATTCATTTGTAGAATAATAAATGATAAATCAAGTATTATCATTTCAAATTATCAATTTATTAAGTTCCATAAATTTACTTATATATCAAAATTTTATTTCATTAACCAAATTTAAAATAATATTGTGTCAGTTTGTTCTGTCAAAGTGTTTTAGAAATCCTATCGATAGCGTTGATCAGACGAATCGATCGGAAACCCAAATCAACATCAACAATTCAAACAACAGAATATAAAACAAAACATTAATTTACAAGTATAGTTCAAAATGTTTGGAAGATAGATTGGAACAAAAGACAAGATGATTAAACAGAGTAGAGAGATGGGTAAGCTTAGAAAAATCGCGAGCAACCTTAACCGGGTCAACCGTGACTTAATGGATAAGATCAAATGTGGATTTTCTGGGGTAAATCTACCTTCGATCTCAAGAGATAGAGTTTGGAATAATAAAAGATATTAGCATCTAACCAAGGATAAATATAAATCTCTGGTGAATCGATGCTGATTATAAAGGATTTTCACCCTTTTACAAGAAAATTAGAATATTGGCGAGACCGCCAATTCACTATAAAGATCATTGGAAGTGGAGTCATGGGATACTCCAGAATCAAAAGAACATGAATAGTGAGGGACAAGAATGAATTTTGGAACCGCAGGGAACGTTCCAAAAATTCAAAGGAAATTCGAATCAAGAGGAAAAGATTCAAACTCGAACGAAAGTGATTCTGTAAATAAATCTACTCCATATGCTGAGTTTTGCCTCAAAGACAAAGCTCTGATACCAACTGTGACGACTCGATATTTTCAACCATTCGCATCCATTATAAGTGTATAGGCAAACACTCATGCCAGAGTTGAATTGCTCAAAATACCGCGTTGTAAATAAAATTTGGCAAATCTCAGAATATACAGTAAATAAATATAATCACAGATCACAGACACAGAGTAAAATAATGCAGCGGAAGTAAAAGAAATAGCAGTTCATGAAGCTACTATCTAAATATGTCAGAGTTACATAAGATACAACAGAAGAAATAGAGTACAACAAAAGTCTCAATAAAATAACCAAGTACAAGCTGAGTAGAACAACAGAATTGAAATAGATAGGACATGACAAGCAGATAATCTCCAGCGATTCAAATCTCCAAGAGAGTGGAAATCCAAATCTGTGAATAACTCAGGCTGACCCGAGCGTAAAGCAAAACACAAAACACTCGAGTTAGGACAATATATACTTATATAATGTAAACCAACTCAAGTGAACCGTAATAAAGGTACAAGTAACTTAGAAGATGCTTGGGACCGCCCATCCTCTAAGGATCCATTAAAATATATACTATGTAGTAATATTCGCTATTATAATAGTGTCTAAATAAGTAAAGTATAATCATATAGAAAATAGCGTTAAGGGGATGGAGAACCTTAACGCGGTCGGATCTTAAAATCATAATCGTAGTAAAGCTCGATATGGTAGGTGACACGGCACAACTAGGCAATGCCAGGGTAGATATACCAATTACGCATCCGGACTAGTGGTGACGCATAGCAGCCACTACCGCCCACCTCGAACAACACTCCCAAATCAAGGGTGGCCACCAAATCAATCACAAGTAATAGAATGGTATCGAAGAAGTGTGTCCGATAAGAGGTGCTACCTCATTGGTCCGTCAATCGCTCCTATTTAAGCCACCTTATGCCAACTCACGGGAGTTGGGTCCACGTATATACCTTAGGATCGTCGCCACCATCCTACTTCATTCTGGAAACTCCACCGCGTACACAGTTGTCAAAGTGGTTTTCGGTATCGACAGAGAGTATGTCCATATCCGATCCCGGTCTCTTTAACAACCAATCGTTATTATAACCCGTAGTTATAATTTAGAAATAGTTTATACTTCAAAATAGAATATCATTTCAAATCCAAATCTTTATCAAAATAAAGATTAAATCAATTCCAAACCATTTCAATATATTTAAAATATCATATCTTTTCAAAACTTTTCATTTCAATATATCAAAATATCGTATCTTTACAAAACTTCATTTCAAATCATTTTAATATATCAAAATATCAAATCTTTCCAAAACTTCATTTTCAAACCATTTTTATATAATAAAATATCATATCAGTTCAAATCCAAATATTCAACTTTAAATACCTTTTAAATTCAAAGATATCATTCATTTACTATCATTTCAAATCACCTTTAAATAGTTTATATTCCAATCAAAATAATTCATTTAAACCTTTTAAAAGTGTAATTATTATATTTTCAAATCAAGTATTCAATTTCCAAAGTTTCAAACCATTCTGAGTTCGTTTACTAAGTCAAAAACCCTAATTATTAAGATTTCAGCATTTCACAGCATTTAAAAACAACTGCTATAAGTTATATTTGAAAACATTTTTAATTCAGCAAAGACAACACTTAAAACTGCTGTTAAAACTCAGTTTTAGTTGAATTATAGTTCAAAACAGAAAAGACAGCATTTCAGAAGTGCTGCGGTAGTTCAGATTTCAAAACAAGGGTTAAATTTGATTTCAACATAGACTACAGATCATTATAGCATTTCCAGAGAATGCTATAATAGGCCTGAGTTCAATATTAGCCTACAAGTTCAACTACAGCAACTACAGCATTTCAGAAATGCTGTAATAGCTCTTTTTACACAATTTTAGTTCAAAACAGAATCTATAGCATTTCTGAATGCTATTAAAAGTTAATTTCAGGTGTTAGTGTATTTCCAGCAATTAAATAACTTTAATTTAAAACACATAAACATTTTAAAAATCATATTTTAACATTTAAAATGTTCATTTACATATCATTTAACATATATCTTTTTTTTTCACAATAAATTTCTTATAATTAAATCCAATTTTCAAAAATTTACTTAATAAGTTTAAGTGTAAAAGTTCCAATTCTTCACATTTCAACAAATAGACTTAACACTTCAAATTTAAATTACCACTTCACAATTTAACAAAATTTCCAATTTTATTTTATTAACTTAAACCTTTAATTAAAAACAAATTTCACATTTCCTAGTCAAGTTATATTTTAAATCACTTTTAAACATTCTTTTATTTAACCACTTAAATTCATAGAAAAATCAATAATACTTTAATAAATCACTTAAATTCAAATTTAATCAAATTATCATATTTACCATTTCCAAATAAAATTTAATATCCATTTTATTTATATAACTTAAATATCATTTTTAACCAAAATTCCAAATTTCCAACTTAAGTTATATTTCAAAAATCCAGTTAAACCATTCATTAATTACATTTTTAACACATAGAAAAAAATCATAATTTCTTTATTTTAAAACATTTCTAAATCTATTTAAATAAAATTTCATAAATTTATAATTTTTAAAATACTTAAAAATATCCAAAACACTTTATAAAATAACCACGGGCCTGTATATAATTTTCTAACCTAGGTCAAGTGATACGGATATGTATCATTTCAATCCGCAGTTAAAAAGGAAAAATCCGGGTTCTATCATTTCAAACCCGCAATCCCAAGTTAAAATAAATTAAATAAAAATCGTTCAGGCCTATCATTTCAGCCCATAACGATTTTTCCCTATTCTAAAGTCTGTTCGGGTATGTATCATTTCAACCCATAGTGATTCTAGTCTACAGGGAACTTGCAATGGTGATAACAGATATAAATAACAAAATAACATTAAATAACAGTAACATATGATATAACAGGTGTAATAACAGGTGTGAACATCATATGATAATAATATAAGCATATATAACATGATAATATATTTCTACAGATTCGCAGGGTGTCAATTTACTAGTTATATAGGTACATATTGTCTGGTGAGAATAACTCACATGTTTGTGCTGGAGATATCAAAACCAATGACACAATGGAACAAAAGCACGATGACAAGACTACGGACTTGAGTGGAGAGCAAGATCCAAAGCTACAACTCTTGTATTACAACCCAAAACATACATCAAAACAAACACAATTTCAACGCACTTGAAATGGAATAACTTTTAAACGAAAAGAGATTTGAATGTCAAATCTTTTGCCTTGCTTCCTCTATTTTTTTTGCATGGTCAAGGGTTGGTTTTGGCTCTGATTTGAACAGGGAATGGCTTACGTATGGGCATAAGAATGCATGGCCAAAGTGTTGAAGCATGGAGAAGAAGTTGCAAAGCATGAAGGGTGAAGGGGCTTATGCAACATAGCATGGTTTTGGTTCACCAAAAGGGCTCGGCCATAGGAGTTTGGGCTTGGCCATTCAAGTCCAGATCTGGACAGAGGTTGGAGTGGTGTGTAAGGGTCTGGTCAGAGATGGTGGTGGTGGCCAAAGGTGGTGGTGGTTGTGGAAAATGAAGTGGTGAAGCAAATAGTGGTCAACAACATTGCTTTTAAGGCTTAGGTTGCATTTTTGTGGAGTTTGGTCACCATGGTGGGTTCGGCCATGTCAATTTCAGATCTGTACAGAGGCTAAGATGATGTATAGTGGTGGTAGCAAGGTGGTGGTGGTGGCTAGAGGTGGTGGCCGTGGTGTATAATGAAGGGGAGTAGGTGATAAGGTGATGGCTTGCATAGTTAAGGGTTTTCAAGGCATGTTGCATAGTTTTTATAGAGTTGTTCATCATGGAGTGGTGTGGCCTGGTCAAATCAGAGGGGTAGGTGGGTGATGGTGACAAGGAGGAGGTAGTGGAGGTGGTGGCCGAGCAAACAAGCTAGAGAATCAAGGCAAAACCATAGGAAAACAATGGAAAAAGAAGAGAAAAAGAAGAAAAAGAAGGAGAGGCCATTACCTATTTTTGGATGAAGCCATGAGAAATGAGGAGCTGATTTGTTTTCACGTGAAAAGATGAGAAACAAAAAGTGGCGGCTACACTAGGGATTTAGATGGCTAGGGCAAAATTTGAGGAGTTAAAGAAAATGAAGGGTTTGGACAAAAAAGGGGTTAAGTTTCAAAGTGTTTTACAACCTTTCATATTTCTTTTCTTTTTAATCTTTATATAAACAAAAATATTCAGAAAAATACTTTACAAACCGAAATCAATTATAAATATGAGAAAACAAATAATAAATTTTGGAAAAATATAAAAAGAATGAAGAAAATTACTTAAAAATACCAAACAGTGTTCAAAAATTATAAATAAATCACTGTCAGTCTTGAAAAACTATACACTTCATTATAAAAATATTATGAAGTGAAAATTTGAATTAAAATAATTTATTTATCATTTTCAAAATAAAATAGATAATTAAATTGGAGAAAATAGAAAAAGGATTAAAGAAAATGTTTAAAATTTACAAACAGGGCATGGAAATTTGCAAGAAAAATACTACTAACTCTGGAAAAATTCCTACCTTACTTTAAAAATATTTAAAAGCCAAAATATATTTTATATAACATAAATGTACAAATTATAATAAAATATATCAAATTAAAATGTCATTTATATAATTTTAAAATAAAGAATATTGCTGAATAACCCAATATACACACAATATTGAAAACCGTATAACTTTTGCAATTTAAATCCGTTTTCAACGAAACGAAAAGCAGTATTCAAGTTATTAAATCTATTTGTATAATAAAAGATAAAATTCATAAATTTCAAACTTTTAATTTTTCAAGTTAAAAGTCGAAGTTTGACTATTTGACCAAAATTCACATTTTCTGGAAATATTAAATTTAGTCATATTTGGAATTCAAATCCACATACAAAATCAAAGTTTTTATATTTACAATAACAAAATTTATTCTTTTCATAAATAAAGATTTTAAATCTGGAAAAATCAATTTAAAATTAATTGTAAAATACAGGGTTGTTACACGAATCAAATCTAGAGAAATCGATACCGAATCCATCAAAATGGATATCCACAAAAATCCCAAAAATGAAGCCATCAGAATAGATAATCGATGATAACAAACCGAATGATCACGAATCGATAAAAATAGGAAACCAAAAACGAAATAATCAATTTGGCTGAGAAAATCAGGTCAGTCGACTGACCCAGGTGGTCAATGGACTGACACAGGGATACATATTTTGCATCCCAGAGTTAGTCGACTGACCCAGATGGTCAGTCGACTGATACAGACCCAGGCAATTTCCTGGGTCTGGTTCAGTCGACTGAACCACTAGTTCAGTCGACTGAACCTGCTCCGAAGCATTTTTCATGTTCTGGTTCAGTCGACTGACCTTCTGGTTCAGTCGACTGAACCTGCTTCAGAAGCATATTCAGCCTAGCCCCATTTGGGGCAAATCCGATAACACGGATGGAAGCGAATGAACGAGCAACTTCGACTGAGGATTTACGCCAAACGACAACCCAGCCTTGTATGGCCCTCCGAAATGCTCCACTAACGTGTTCAAACATCAAAGATTGGATTTTTACAAAAATTGGATTCCAAAAACCAAAAATTGAACAATTCACCAATTCGATCCAAATCGAAAGGAAATGAACAAAAATAAGTGTTATGAATTCATACCCAACAACAACGATATCTATAGAAATAGAAGTGAGTTCAAAAACTCACTTTTAAACCCAAAAACGATGAAGGAGAAGCTTGAAAGCAAGGGAAGATCAACTACTCTACCACTTCAACTCTAGAAGCTCCAATCTAAGTCTAGAAGCAATAATTTCCAAAATTAGGTTATAGGAAATTTCTGAAATTGGAGAGAGATTGAGATGGAGAAGAAGATGATGATGCTTACCTTAGCTTATCTTTGAATTTGGAGCAAGAATTTGTATTTGCAATGAAGGTTAGGGCATAGGAATTCTAATTCTTTTTCTCTTCCCCCATTTTTCTAAAGCTTAAGTGTTAGGAAATATTATGAAGAAGTGAAGAGGAGTGGAGTGGAGCTGGGTTGATATGTTGGGTTAATGGGTTGAAACCCAAACCCAAAACCCTAAATGAAAACATCAAAATTTTACTCACTCCAAACATATCGATGTTTATACTTAAAAAAGTTGTAAACGCCATTTTGGGCTCAATGGAGGTGGTCTCGAGTCCCAATTCGACTGTTTACAAAAAGTAGCTTTTCAGACTTTAATCCGATTAACGATTCTATATTTAAATATTCAATCGTAAAATATGCGGGTTGTTACATAGCTCCTCCAATCGGACACACTTCTTCGATTGCCATTCTATTACTTTGTGATTGATTTGGTGCGCACCTTTGATTTTGGAGTGTGGCTCGAGGTGGGCGATAGTTGCGGCTATGTGTTACCACCAGCCCGGAAGTGTAATTTGTATATCTACCCCGATATTGCCTAGTTGTGCCGTTTCACCTACCTTATCGAGACCACTACGAGTTTGTTTTGTGTCGTATCTATGGAGTATCCTTTGGTAGCCTCCCGATCAGGAGGTATTACGGTACTGTATAGACTATTGGCACTATAAAATGTGTTAAGGGGGATATGGTTAACACCTTAACGCTATTTTAATAGTTTACTTTACTTTAGACATTATTATAATAGCGTATATTACTACATAGTAGATAGTTCCACGGATCCTTAGAGGATGGTTATCCCAAACATTCTTTAAGTTACTTGTATTTCAGTTGATATTTCACTTGAGTGGGATTTATTGATATAAGAATGTTAATCCTGACTTGAGTGTTTTGTGTTTTGCTTTACGCTCGGGTCAGACTGAGTGTCACAACATTTGAGACTCACATTTGGAGTTGGAACTTCGCTTGGAGATCCATCTATCTATTCAGCTTGTAGTTATTCAGTTGACTCATGTGATATATTCTTATCTTGTATTTGAGTATTGTATTGAGACTTCTATGTATTCGAGACTTCTGTTGTATCTGTTTTAACTCTGTTATATATATATAGTAGCTTCATGAACTACTATTCATTTGTTTCTGCTGCTTATTATTGTAATACTCTGTGTCTGTGATTCTGTGATTTATTTATTTACTGTATATGCTGAGTTTTACCAAATATAAATTAAAAAATCTGATATTTTGAGCAATTCAAGTCCGACATGTGCGGATGCGAATGGCATGAAATACCGGGATGTTACAGTTGGTATCAGAGCCAAGTTTTAGGAAAAACTTAGCATATGTAGTAGATTTAATTACGGAATCACTTTCGTTCGAGCTTGAATCTCTTCCTCTTCAACTCAATTTCCTTTGAACTTTGGAACTCTCCCATTCATTCTGAAATCCATTCTTGTCTCTCCTTATTCGTGTTCTTCTTGATTATGGAGCATCCCATAACTCCACTTCGGTTGATCTCTATAATGAATCGGCGACCCTGCCAATCTTAGAATGATTTGTAAAGGGGTGAAACTCCTTTACAACTAGCATTGATTCACCGGAGATTCTGTATCCTCGGTTTAGATGCTGCTATCTCTTGTTAAACCCTAATGTTTCTACAGTGGACGACCAGAGTAATCCTCTTGCGATCAATCTTATTTTGCATCGATCTTATTCTTGAAGTCACGGTTGGCCCGGTTAAGGTCGCACGCGATTTATATTAGTCTAGCCATCTTCTTATTTTGAAATTTAATCATCCTATCTTCGCATTGAGCTTATCGTCTTAGTTGGAATTCTATTTGATTAGGGTTCCTCTAAATTTGAATCTCTATCCTTGTTTTAATCCATCCTTGAATCATCGAGTGAGGGAGTGTATTTTTAATTTCTATAAAATGTTTTATAGTGTGTTGTTTGAGTTGTTAAGGTAGATTTGGATTTTTGATCGATTCGTTTGATCAACGCTATCAATAGGAATTCCAAAATACTTGAACAGAGCAAACTGACACAATATTGTTTTCAAATTTGGTAAATGGAATAATTTTGTATGATTATATATAAGTATAAATAATCTGAAATTTAAATAGTTAACTGAATTAGTTCTTGGAAATGATAATATTTTATTATCATTTATTGTTCTGTAAACCATTGACTATTGCAAAATAATATAAATAAATGGAATTATAAAACATGGTTTACAAATTTATTTGGAATTAAAATAATTTTAAATCAAGGATTTAAGGATTAAATTTCTGGTATTTTAGAAAATTTGGTTTTAAATTTTAGGGCATATTATTTAAAGTATTTTTGAATAGAAACCGTTTGCAAAGAATTTTAAAAGTTTTAAATCAGTACTCTTCTATTTTGTCGTTGGAAAATAGTTTCAGTGATGACTGCAACATCATCGACATTCATATTCGAGTTTCAGATTGAAGAGACCATTCAGTAGCTTTGCTACACTTTTATTTTGGAAAAACGAATTTGATTTGAAATTCTTAAGTATGATTTGATGTATAATATATAAGTATAGGTTTATAGATTTGACTTGATATATAGGATTTATATATATATATATATATATATTTCTAAATGGATTGAATTGAAATCGGAAATTTAACTCTTAAATTCTTGCAAAATATGTAATTTGAAATAATTGAATCGAGAAAGTTTTATTTGTATAATACTCAATTGCATTCCAAAATAACTTACCTAAATTATTCAGAAGTTAACTATGTAATTGAGTAATATACAATATAAAATGATATTAAAGGAATTTATTGATAATTTGAGTGGTTATGATAAGTGACAATCTACTTAATCTATGTGATAAGATATATTAAGTGGAATAAATTTAATAATAATTTGGGAAAAAGAAGAATTTATTTGAATAAAATATGATTATAATAAATGCTTATACACTTAATTTATGATAATAGAAAATGTTAATTAAGAAAATTGAATAATAAGATAATGAATAAATGAGATAAATCAAATTAATTTTGTTTTGAAAGAAATTTTTGTAACAAATATTAATATAAACTGAAAACAAATCAACTTAATGAAATACCTTGAATTTAAAATCAATTGTTGAATATAAATTAATTTAAATTGAAATTTATATGGTTTTATATTAATTGATTTATTTTGTTTTTCAATCTATTTCCTTCCTAGTTGTTTCTGTTCTCCTACATCCTTCCTTTTCGGGGACGAAAAGTTTTGAGTGGGGGAGAGTGTAACAACCCGGATATTTTATGATTTTGAATAACGTTATTAACTGAAATTTTGTGACCTTTTAAATAATTAAATTTGGAAATAAAAATTTAATATTTGGAATACGTCTAATTAAACATAGCAAATGGTAAATTTTCATCTGATAATATGAAAGTTTATTTTATCGTGTAATTTTATTTAAATTCAAATCAGTTAAATTGATAATAATAAAATATTTTTCCAAATCTGAATATTTTTATATAATAAATTTGTAAATCAACTTCTGGGTGAGACGTTATATTTCGTTTCGTCAAATTTGGACTGCTATTGCTCCGTTTATCTTATTTTCGACGTTTTAGCAGCATTTTCGGTACCGATTATCATCTTTTGATAGGATGATCGTACCACTGATATCTGTGTACCGTTTTGATCGTCTCATCATGCTGATCTCTATGGTATATTCAACTCTGTATTTTGAAGTCCGGTACGTAGCAGAATTCGAGTAAACGGTAACCGTATCGGTAACCAGGTTGTGTCTTTTGGTTCTTACACCATTTCATATTCCATCGTATATTCCAGTAGCCACTTTCTTTTAATAAATTCAAATAAAAAACCGACCTTCACTATTACCAAGGTTTGATTTATAATTTCAATCGGTTCACTACTTTTAGCCTTTCCTATTCATTGTTTCGTTTTGAAAAAAAGGATATAAAAAAATTATAAACTGTTGGCTTTTGGTTATCTCGCCATTTCAACTTACTGGCTATCTAATTTCTATTTGCTCATTTATCTTTTGTTCGTCCTCTTCTTCTTTAGAAAGGGAATATTACAATACACTATTGTATGTAATTTAAAAGCACAACATCATAAAAAAAATGCTCATCGTCCTCCCAGACAATGGTCGCTCCACCTCCACTGCTCGTCCTCCCATCCTATGCTCCGCCTCCTCTCTTCGATCGCCACCAAACAGCCGCCCCGGCCTCCCAATCTTCCACCTTCGTCAGCGAGCACCTGCTCGCATTACCCATCTCCATCAAACTCCCTGACCGTGCGGCCTTCCTTCCATCACTTCGGGCGAGTGGCCGCAACCAGCAGTCGACCCAACCCAAACACCACCCAACGCCCCTCTTTCAGCCCACTGCATCCACATCACCAATCATCTCCTTGGCAAGCCCAGTCACCCCGTACGCCTCCTCTTGCTCCACCGTTATCTTCTCCGCCTCGCCCAGCTGCAAGGGAAGCCATCCATTGGTCTTCCACCTCTCCTTGCGGCCGAAAGCATCCATAGTTTTGGAAGTGTATATGTGCACACCATATATATCTATATATAACATAAGTTTATTCAAACCAGTTGATCTGTTCTTTTATATATAAACAAATGTTTATACAAGTATATATATGAAGGATGTCAGTTATTATACATAATATAGAGATTTTGGGTATATATGTTTATATTTTGGGTCTGTTATATATAAGAGTTTATAAGGTGCTGTGAAAATTTAGTATATTGTTTCGGATATAGTTTATATATATGTTATAGTATGAAACTTTTTTTTGAGAGAAATGTGTGATCCTCTACGCATAGAGGAGAGCACACATGAGGATATATATATATATATAACACGAACAAAAGGAGCTGCCAACATGCCTGGCAGGTAGCAAGGGAAAAATACATATAGCTAAACTCAGGTACTTCTAAGATGAATTCCAGCAAGGCCACCACCCATCGCACCTCAATATCGAGCTCTGGCATGGCCACCGCCCGATATTAAGATGTTAGAAGTACCAAAAAAGGCTAAATAACAAACTCCAAATGTCTGAATCAGAAGAAGTGAATAATCATCTTCTCTAGAGAGGATCTGGTGAAAAGAGAGATTTCTCTGAAAGCTCTGAATAAGAAGAAGGAGAGCCAAACTGAAGAATAGAACATCCTGAAAAAGCACTCCATGATGAAGATAGTAGAATCCTATATCTAAGGGGATATATGCAAGAAGTCCTGGATAAAGAAACTCTACTCTGATGACCTCTCTACAATCTGGAATCCAGCAATCTGACGACAAGAGGAACCTGCGAAATGAATCTCATATCCTATCTCCAAAAACTTGTATCAAAATGAATGCGCCTCTGAAGAGAAGAAACTAATCTCTAATGAGCGAAGATCCATGAAGAAGAAACTCCAATAGGTAGACCAAAATGAAGAACTCCACTCTGAAGACCTGCAAACCAGACAAGAGAAAAACCAGCAACCTACCCAAACCAAACCTGTAACAAAACTAGGAAACCAAGTTAAAATGAATCACATATATGTATATAAATAGAATTTTTATACATATATGTGAGAATAAAAACCAAAGAGAAAATTACCGCGAGGATAAACAAGAACCAAAAACAAACAATTCTAAAAAGTAAAGGAAAAAAGAACCAACATGAAAAGGAAAACAACTAAGAAAACAAGGACTAAAAAAGAATTAAAAACAAAAATAAAAACAATACAAGAAACTACTCTAAGGGCCTATTATAGAAAGAGAATTATAATGCATCATGTGAACATTATTTAAATTAGAATTGGAATTAAAATAAGAGTTATTAGCGACAAAATTATTAATGTTAAGATTGAAAATGTTAATATTATTTCTAACCTTGTTAAGATATTCCTTAAAGCAATTGTTTTTGGCTAACTTATATTTGGGATTAGATATCCAATTTAAGCAGAAAGTAGAAATTAAAATTATCAAATTATAATGGTGCTTATTTTTATTATTAAAAATCCTTTGATTTCTTTCAAACCAAATGTACCAACAAGTAATAGTGAATAAAGTATCAAGCAAGTATCTAAAATCCTTATTAAACTTAAGTCTAAAAGAATTCCAATAGAAAAAACAATCAGAAACTCTAGAACTAATATTAAACTCAAAAATATTAAGGGTCTTTATAAGAATAAAATGAGTATCCATGCATTCGTAATAAATATGATTAATATCTTCAGAGTGTATGTTGCAAAAATAACATTTATTATCAATGTTAATATTTTTCTTTTTTAAAAATTCAATAGTGTTTAATTTACCATGAATGATTAACCACATATGGATCTTAGATTTTGGAGGAGCATTTGACTTCCAAATAAATTTAAAACAATTAACAGAAACACCCGAAAAGTTAATAAATTTGTAAAAGGAATTAGAAGAATAGTTATAGTATGAAACTTATATTAGTATGTATATATTTAGATAGCTTGAAAAAAAATTGTATGCGTTTATAAAATATAAGTCTCAATATATTAAATTTTGAAAGTGCAGTATATATACTATATTAAGAAACCGCTGTTACTTTATACTTGTCTGTGTAAATATTGATTTGGTAAAGTATGGGTATATATATTGTTATAAAGTATGTATATAGTGTCAGCAAGTACACTTTGGTTTTCGATTGTGCAATATTTTAAAACTTACAGTTTCGTTTATTTTTCATTGACTACCTATTTGCTATATATAAATTATATAAGTTATATTATCTATATGTTAGATATATATATATATATATATCTTCGAGCATATATCAATATATATGTTTGTTTGCATAGCTGCATTATGGGTTTGTTTTAAAATTTCTAATATGTGTCAGTATATACATGTTTAAAAGTATGCATATTATATAATTTGTTATATATATATATTTAGGTTATTCTTTTATATATATATATATATATGTTGGTGTATATATATATATATTCTATTATACTAGTTTATATAAAGTGAAATTGTTTCCTTATGCAACTTGCTGCTGTATATAAAGATATATGTGTAAGATTTTATATTAGCGTGTATATTGTTTTACAAAGCAATCGTGCTGTTAGCTGTGAAAAACAGTAAAATATGTATACAAAGATATATTTTGTATGAAGCTAAATTTATAAAATCGATATGTATAGATCTTTATTTTAATATAAGTTTTAAATTAAATATTGACTCTACATAGTTATATATATATATATATATATATATATGGGTAAGTTTTAAAGTTGCAATTGCTGTTTCTTTATATGTGTATATATATAGATTTTGAAAGTCATTTGTTTCTTCTAAATTATAGGTTGTATATGATTTTTAAATATATAGTTATATATAAGTTCACTTATATCAATTATCTTCATCGATCTAGTTGTGATTTTTATTTCGTCTATTCCTATTTACCAGCTTTGTTCGTCGAATCGTGTTCATCTAGCGATGCTTTGGAATTCGTAGCTCATTTCTTTATCAAAACTCTCTAGCCTCGAAAGGTGAGCAATCACTCACGATTAACGTCCTTATATTTATTAAATTTGATTTCAATTGAAACGACAATTGAAATATGCTGATGTTAGTTATTTACATTGTTATATATATGCTATTATCTGTATCTGTTCACCTGTGACATCTGACACCATTATCTGTTATTTATATTGATGATAGATGCTTGTTATATTATAATCATATCTGTTATCACTCTGCAAGTTCCCTGTTAGTATAGAATTCCCTATGGGTTGAAATGATACATACCCGAACGATCTGTAGAATAGGAGGAAATCGTTATGGGTTGAAATGATAAACCCAAGCGATTTTCATTGAATGAAATTTGGGATTGCGGGTTGAAATAATATTTACCCGTAGATATTTAAATTGCGGATTGAAATGATAAATATCCGTATCACTTGACCATAGGATAGAGAATTATATACAGACACCGTTGGTCTATATATATATATATATATATATTTTGAAATGATTTCCAAGGTTTAAAAAGATATATATGGTTTTATATAAATATTGATTTTTAAATATTATATATAAAAATGTTATTTTATATACAGTTAAATTCTTGATTTTTAAAAAAATATATGTTTTGAAACTTTTAAAATTTTAAGTTAGTTTTGAAATTATAAATTTTAAGAATTTTCTTATAATTTTACTATTTTAAAATATGTATAAATTAGTTTTAATATAAAATAAGTTCAATAATAAGATTTAAGTTTAAAAATAAGTTTGATTTAATTAATATATAATATGTTTAAGTATTTATTTAAAATTATATTTTAAAAATAGATTTTATAATAATTTGAATAAACTAAAGTTAGGAAGATAAAATTAATTTAATTTGAAATCGTATTCTTCTGAGAGTTATATAAATTTAAAAATCCATTTGAAACCTATTGAATTTGAGATTAAAGATATGACTCTATAACTTGATGTGATTTAAAGTGATAAATTGAATATTTAAAGTTTAAATAAATTGAAGGAATATCTAGTTTATTTCAAATGTAATTTAAAGTTTATTTAAATGATTTTGGATTAATTAAGTGAATATTTCAAAACTAAATAATAATGAAGTTAAATTTAGATATATATGAAATTATCGTACTTAGTTTTGAAAATGTGGAATATTTAAAGCTTTGAAATATATTAAAATTGAAATGGTTTATTTTGTGGTTCAAATTTGTATTTGAAATTGATATAATTTGAAAGGGTTATTGAGAAATTGAATTGAATTGAGATTGAATTAAATTTGAATTTTTGAATTCGAGTTGATTTGAATCGATTTGTGAAATTTGAGGAAGCTATTTTATTATATAAAGTATCTTTAAATTATATTTAAAACTATTTATATATTTTATAAATTTTTAATATAAACTATTTTAAATATACTAATTATTTTAATATAAACTATTTTAATATACTAATTATTTTATTATAAACTATTTTAACTTATAACTATTTTTATATAAACTATTTTATTTTAGAAACTACTTTATTTTATATACTATTATTAATATCTAAATTGTTCAAGTGGAAAGTTATGAATTTCAAAGTATTATGTTATCAAGTGTTATGATTTCCAAAGTGTTACAAATTCTAAGCTTTATAATTTCGAAACGGTTATAACTTTGAAGTGCTATGTTTTTGGAAATGAATATTATTTTAAGTGAGAAATGATATCGTATTGATATGGTTTTGAAATGGATATGATATTTTGGTTTTGAAGTATTATATTTTGAAATGACCCCGGTGTTATAACAACGTTTGGTTGTTAAAGAGATCGGGATCGGATATTGTCATACTCTCTGCCAATACCGAAAACCACTTTAACAACCGTGTACGTGGTGGAGATTCTAGAATGAAGTAGGATGGTGGCGACGATCCTATATGAGGTATATATGTGGACCTGACTCCCGTGAGTTAGCATAAGGTGGCTAAAACATGAGCAATTGACGGGCTACGTGAGGTAGCTCCTCTGATCGGACACACTTCTTCGATTGCCATTCTATTACTTTGTGATTGATTTGGTGCGCACCTTTGATTTGGGAGTGTGGCTCGAGGTGGGCGATAGTTGCGGCTATGCGTTACCACCAGCCCGAAAGTGTAATTGGTATATCTACCCTGGCATTGCCTAGTTGTGCCATGTCACCTACCTTATCGAGACCACTACGAGTTTGTTTTGTGTCGTACCTATGGAGTATCCTCTGGTAGCCTTCCGATCAGGAGGTATTACGATACTGTATAGACTATTGGCACTATAAAATGTGTTAAGGGGGATATGGGTAACGCCTTAATGCTATTTTAGTAGTTTACTTTACTTTAGACATTATTATAATAGCGTATATTACTACATAGTAGATAGTTCCATGGATCCTTAGAGGATGGTTATCCCAAACATCCTTTAAGTTACTTGTATTTCAGTTGATATTTCACTTGAGTTGGATTTATTGATATAAGAATGTTAATCCTGACTCGAGTGTTTTGTGTTTTGCTTTACGCTCGGGTCAGACCGAGTGTCACAACATTTGAGACTCACCTTTGGAGTTGGAACTTTGCTTGGAGATCCATCTATCTATTCAGCTTGCAGTTATTCAGTTGACTCCTGTGATATATTCTTATCTTGTATTTGACTATTGTATTGAGACTTCTATGTATTCGAGACTTCTGTTGTATCTGTTTTAACTCTGTTATATATATATATATATAGTAGCTTCATGAACTACTATTCATTTGTTTCCGCTGCTTATTATTGTAATACTCCGTGTCTGTGATTCTGTGATTTATTTATTTACTGTATATGCTAAGTTTTGCCAAATATAAATTAACAAATCTGATATTTTGAGCAATTCAAGTCCGACATGTGCGGATGCGAATGGCACGAAATACTGGGATGTTATAAAGTAAAAATGTCATTTTAGCATATCATTTTTCTTCTTCTTTTTTCCTCTTTTTTTCTTTTGAAAATGTCGTTTACTTATCATTAATAGTTATTTTCATTATCTAGTTTCGGGACTGCAAAGAGGGCTACTGAGCATAAGTTCTTCTTGGAGGAGGCTGCTAATTTCAATACTCTTGCTGATGTTTTCGATAGGTATAAAGATTCATACTTCTTTCTTATGATTTTATTTAGTGGTATGGTATTTTATTTTGTTTTGTTTTATTTCATGGTGTTTTGTTTATTTGCGAATATTTTGATGTAGAGGTATGCAAATAAACAACATCAAATCATATGATCACCAAATTTCCTTTTTTCATATGGTAAAATAATTCCGTAAGCAAGAATGAATGGCATCATATAATACTTTCTCAAGTAAATTACGTTGATCTTTCATATTCTTTCATCAATTCTTTAACTATCATCTATAAAAAGTATACCTTTTTAATAAGCTAAAAAAATTACTTTAAGTTGAACAAATTTATTGCTAAAAAAGGTTTGTAAAGAACATGTACATTTTGATTCTTAGCAACATCATCTGGTAAAGAGTAGATGTCTCCTGCTTATTGGCTGTTGGTTTTCTAGAAGAGAGAAACACAAAAATACATGTTCAATATACGAAATTTAAATTTGTGGTTGCTGCAAACATTAGCTTAGCCATACCTCAACTTGATTAGGTAAAACAGCAGTATCATTAGTTGACGTCATTTCTACTTCTGAATTTTTTTGCATGAATTGTTTGTATATTTAGCCATTCGGTTTCCATCAACAAGCATATGTTGACTGAAGTATTAGTTTGAAAAGAATTAATTATAATAACAATAAAAAAATATCATACCATTTTCATTAAAATTCTTTTCACTGAAACATGGGTCATAAATCTTGATTTTTTTTTAAATTATCTAGTGCCAGCCTGTAATACCCTAAAATTTTGTGAAAAATCATTTTGATAAAATGATTTAATTTTGAAACATTTAGATTTACATATGGTGAAATTCTTGGGATTAAATAGTGTGCAAGGATGTGTGTGCACATGCACACTAGAAAATGGCACAGGGGAAAATCCAAGAATTTGTGGAAAAAAAAAAGATAGAAAATTTTCATTTTAATAAGAAAGTAAAATTCTTATTTGAAACATTGGAATTTAACTTAGGCCTAACCAAGTTAAATATGGGAGATATGTCTATACACATTTTTCTGTGAAGCATAAGGAATTAAATAAAGTAATAAAGAGGCAGAAAGATTTTATGTGAATAAATAGGTAATTCTTACTTAGCATAGGGTTTTCTTTTACCGGATCGAACTCATTTAATTAGGATGTATGTGTATAATTTCTGAAAGGTAAGAGAGATCAAATAAATATATATATACACCCATGTGCATGTATATTTCCTGTGAGCAGAAAGTATTAAAAGAAACATCAAAATGACATGAAATGTAATACAAGTCAATATGCTTGTGTAGGTAAAAATAGAAAAGGAAATTTTCCAGAAAAGAATAAAAATATTAAATAAAAACTGAATCACACATTTAGCATGACTTGGGTAAGTAATTAAAGATAGCCATTTTTCTGAAAAAAAAGTAAAAGGAAAAGAAAAGAGGCACTAACTATAATAGACTAAAGTGGCCAGGGCATTAAGGACAAAAATGTGAAAATGCAAAATACATGAAGATGGTTAGGATAGAAATGGAATTTTGTTGTAACAAAACCCTAAGAGAAAACACTGGTATAAATAGGCAGTTTTGGCCAGGAAAACATTTTACCCAGAGTTGTTAAAAAAAATAAGAAAGAAAGGAAAATATTGAAAGGAAAAAGAAGACACACACATAAGGATTTTCTGAAACAAGAGAAGGAAGAACTTAGGTGAGTAACCTCACTGAGTTCATGGCATTAAGACCTGAGATGAGGCAGCCACTTTTTATATTGCCATTTACATATTGCTGGTTTTGATGTATATGATTTCATCAGTGCTTTTTGGATGTTTTATTTTAAATCTGATATGATTTAATATGGATGTTTTTGGTGATCTTTGATTTGTTGAGACATTTGTCTTTGGATGTGTATCATACTATTTTATTTTTACTCAAAAATGTTAAAGTCCAGAATCTTTAAATTATATAGAGAATACTCTCAACTGTTATAGATCTATGGCATGGAAACTTTACCAAAGAAAAATGTTGGGATCTGCATTATACTTGGTATAAATGCTGAGGCTTGAGAAGAAAGATGTTAAGGGTGCAATAGAAATTTTCTAAGTGCTAAGCCCTTAATCAAATCAAAAAAAAAAGAAGAAGCTCACAAGCTAAAATTATGATTGAACCAGATCATGAATCTGAATCAATCATAAAGGCTTGTAGATCAATATAATAAGAACATGCCATGCCTCTTTTACAGTTGAAAATATTCTTATATTTTACTGAGATCAAGACATAATGTCCACATTTTTGGAAACAACTGTCTACTAAATTTCTGAGTAAATTATGCTAGAAAATTTATGGGTGTTACCATGTTTGCAGTGACAAGTTCACTTAGCTATCTGATGATAATATTTAAATCAATGCACTAGTAAATAAACTAGGGAAGGGAAGGCCAAGAAGGCTGCTGGGATGCTTGTTATATTTGATGTATGCAAGTTGGCACATGGTTTGTTTAAGCCCTGAGATCTTTGTGCAATGATGTGAATTAGTTCATTGCAATGTGTCCCTGTGATTCCTTGATGGCAGATGAGGCAAGAATTTAAACCGAAATTTACACAACCTGTTCATGAAGAGATAGGAATATGAATATTTCTTAGTTTGGTTGGTATGGAACCATGATAGTTCCAGTGAATGCCCATGTTGCAAATAGATGATTATGTTTGCTTGATTATGAATGTAGGTATAGGAATGATAGATGGAGTTATCATACCTGAGTCACTTTATTTACACAATGATATAATAAGTAATTGAAAAAAAAAATTCATTCAAATAACAAGTTATTACACTCCTAATTCTCTGTTGCTTAATATCATGAATATACTGATGTTGCTCATACCAGATCATGGATCTGACCCTTATTTGCTCATGGCATATGGGGGTGTCTCACTTTAAAATGAGGCAGCCACCAATGCTCTTTCAGGAAATGCAGGAACTAAGTAGAAAGTGAAGTATGGCAAATGAAAAGGGATTGAATGAACATGCTAGCTAATTTTAATAAGAGTCTAATTTGATTTTATCTGCATGTATTCATGAGACAGTTGTGTTTGAACTTGATGTTATGTAATGAACTTGCTATGTGTGATTGGACTGGTTGTTTATTTGTTGAATTATTGCTATGCATTAAGGTTAAAAAAAAATTAAAAGAAATATCTGGGTTGAAAGCCAGAAAAATATGTTTAGGTATTAGATATGAAAGCCTGGGAAGAAAAAATATACATATATGTATGTGAGTAAATGTTTTGCATAATTTATATTATGTGTTGGTCCATTCTTGAGACGCTGCAATGCACTAAGTTTTTAGAATAAAATCTGAATTTAACTAGAGGTAAACTTATAAAGATTTGAATCTTTTTACTGTGAAACTTTGTAAATCAGTTTTAATACCACTTTTTGAATTGTCTTGAGAAAAGTAAACATTTTGCAAGGCTTAAGATATAATGCCATTACCTTGAACAAGTGTCTGTTAGACACAAGACTTATGGGTCAACCAACTTCAAGTGAGTGAGGTTTTGGTCGACCATATTTGATGGTGTTCTGAAAGTAAAATACCTTTCAAAAACTTTAGATTATTTAGAAATTGTTTCACCACAAACAACTTTTAAAAGCTATACCAGATATGCAATCTGGACCGGTCTGCACTATTAAAACCTAGAAACACACATTAATCTTTTGAATATTTTTAAGTTTAAAATGCTTGTCACAGCAAATCTTATGCAAATACTCAACTTACAATGTGTTATACAGGCTAAGATTGAAATAAGTAAGTCATATAGATTGAACTAAAAATAAGAAAGTTTCCAGAAAATAAATAAGTGGAAAATGATAAGAGAATATATCATTTTCTGGTCTTAGCCAAATATCAATATATTTGAACTAAGGAAAATCCCAAATGCTTTGACCAAATATGGACAGGAATTATTATCATATTATAAATATTCAAAAGAACAAGGTAATTAACTATATGCAGATTTCTTCAAATCCAAACTAATCCAAACCAAACAGCCTGCTCTTGTTTAACAAATGGAATTAAAACATACTCTGATTTTAAACAAGAGGAACACATACATCTTCATATGTATGTGTATATCTTTAGGAATTAAACTGATATATTTATATTGGTGGAAAATATTGGATCCTGGATGAATTGTTTGAAAAGAAAATGACTCCGAGAATATTAAATTATGGGGATGTAAAAAAAAAAATTTCAAGTATAATATTGAGGGTCTTTTCAGTTGGTATCAGAGCAAATGGTTGCATTGATTGTTGAATACTATAGAAATGTATTATATTTGGTTGTTTTGGATGAAATAATTTAGATAGGAAAATATTAACCATAGAAAATACTTATAGTACACTAATACTATTTGCCCATGATTTGGTTAGCAAACCATGGTAGGAAGGGGATCACATCATGCAGGGTCAAGTGCACCACAGATGCTTGATATGCAAGAATTTGTAAGAGTTTTAAGAGATGGAATTGGGCATAGGCTTGAGAACCCACATGAGGAGCTTTCAAAACTACTGAAGGCTTACACCAATTTGGGAGGCAAAAGTTTTGAAGGAACTGAGAATGTGATGGAAATTCAAGCATGGTTGAGAACACTGGATAGAATTTTCAATGACATGCAGCTTGATGATCAGAGGAGGAGGCAAGTAGCTTCAAGACAGCTAAAAGGAGTAGCATTAGGCTGGTGGGAGGTGATCATAGCTGGAAGAAATGAAAATGAAATCACTTGGAATCAGTTCAAGGAGATGTTGGAGGCAAGATTTGTACCAGCATCAGCCAAGACCACTTTGCTTGAAGAATTTATCAAACTTAGGCAGGGAACTTTGAATGTCACCGAGTATACTCAAAAGTTTGAAGGGCTATCTAAGTATGGAGCAATGTTAGTGGCAGATGAAGCATCCAAAAATGATAGGTATATAAAGGGTCTGAACCCAGGACTTAGCAGAGCTATGCTACCATATGCAGATAGAACTTTTGATCAAGTAATTGATCTGGCATTGAAATTGGAACAACATGACAAGGAAAGGGAGAAGTATAGGAATTTTAAGAGCAACAACAAGAAGAATAAGGGAAGATATCACCCTTATGATAAAAAGAAGGAAGAGACAGACAACAAGAAGGACAAAGACACTAAAGCTAATGATGCTAAGAAGAAATTGGTTTGCCATCATTGTGGTAAGGAAGGACACATCAAACCAAGGTGCCCAGAGTTGAAAGGAGGAGCCTTCAAATGCTACCTATGTGGGAAAGAGGGGCATATGAAGAGGAACTGTCCTGAGAATAAACAGCAGGGGAAATTGGCAACTTTGGAAGGCAAAGGTAAATCTGTAGTGAAAATTGATGCTGAAAATCATGGCCAAGTGGAAGGTACATTACTCATTTGTGCCATACCCATAGCAGTAGTATATGATACTGGGGCAACACACTCCTTGATTTCCTATGAATTAGTTAAAATGCTAAAATTAAATTGCATATTGGTTGAAACCCCACTGCTTATACAAAGTCCACTGGGGAGTTCTAGTGTTTTGAACATGAATTGTGTGGATGTGGAGTTAAACATAGGAGGAAATATTTTTATTTCCAATTTATATGTTTTAAATTACCCAAATATAGGAGTTATATTGGGGGTAGACTGGTTAAGGCAATTTAAAGCCATAATTAATTTAGACTCATCCACCATATCATTGTAAAATTCTAGAGGCCAGAGGATCACAGTTTTATGTGAAGTAGCTAAGGAAGGAAAATTATATCATTTAGTTGACTCAGAAAATGATTTCAGTGAACTAACCATTGAAGAAATTCCCATAGTCAATGAATACTTGGATGTGTTTGGGGAAGTTAAGGGTGTTCCACACCATAGACCAGTTGAGTTTCAAATTAATCTCATTCCAGGAGCAAGTCCAATAATTAAGAAACCTTATAGAATGGGGCCAAGTGAACTGAAAGAATTGAAAAATCAGTTGGAAGAATTAGAAGGCAAAGGATTTATAAGGCCAAGCAATTCATGCTGGGGTGCTCCAGTAGTGTTTGTAAGAAAACATGATGGTACTTTGAGAATGTGCATAGATTATAGAGAACTAAATAAAGTAACCATCAAAAATAAATACCCATTGCCTAGAATAGATGATCTCTTTGATCAACTTAGTGAGGCTAAAATATTTTCTAGACTAGACTTAGCATCAGGATTTCATCAAATGAAGGTTGAAGACTCAAGTGTTAAGTATACTGCATTTAACACAAGATATGGCTTGTATGAATTTATGGTTATGCCATTTGGCTTGACAAATGCTCCTTCATATTTTGTTGATTTAATGAATAGAATATTCAGAGATTATTTAGACAAGTTTGTACTGATATTTATTGATGACATTTTAATTTATTCCAAAACAGTGGAAGAGCATAAAAATCATTTGCATTTAGTTTTGTCAAGATTAAGGGAGAATGATTTAAAGGCAAAATTTTTAAAGTGTGTGTAACGACCCGTATTTTTAACACTTTAAAAATACGAATTAAAATGAAAATTTTGGATAAAAATCCGAAGGAAATAAAATTTTGTGTTGTTAAATGTGAATTACAAGTTAAAATACAAAACTGAATTCTGAAATAACTTATTTGTAATTTAAATATGGATGTTAACTTGTAGTGAATGTAAATAATGAATTGAATTTGATTGTAAACCAAATTGGTTATGATTGTAAACAAAGAATAAATAAAATGGTAGATTTAATAATGGAAGTTTATGTTATTGAAACTAATATAAATAAATGTAACTTAATATTACAGTTGATTGAAAGGAGATAATAACTGAAACTGTAATTCGATAAATATGTTAACTTGTAATTGAACGTAAGTAAAGATTTAAATTTGAATGTAACAAGTAATTGAATTGAATTGAATTTGATTGTAAACAACGAAATAAATAAAATGTTACATTTAATATTGAAATTATAATATGGAAATCAACGTAAATGAATGTAATTTAATATTACTGTGAATTTAAATAAGATGATAGCTGAAGAAAATGAAAGTAAATGAATTATAAACTATTGATAATAATGTATAAGTAAATGGTTGATTCAATAATGAAAGTGTAAATTGAAATAAAAGAATTCATTTGGATTAAGTAACTTGAATTTGAATTACAATATAATTGAACGCTGAATCTAATATAATCTTTTATATTGGATTTATAATGGAAAACTGCATTGAAGAAGATTGTTAATTACTGTGAAATTAAAAATGGGATTTGTGAACAATTGAAATTTGATTTAAAAGTTAATAATTTAAATTGGGAATTTTATATTGAAATTAAACAGTCGAATAATTTATTTTTCGAATATTGGATTTAATTAGACAATTAAATCGATAATTTAATAAGTTAAATTTCAGAAATAATTGTAAATCGAGTTGAATATGATTGAAAATGATTTGTAAAATTTTATCTTATCATATTGGAGTTATAGTAATGTTATAGAACTTTTAAAAATTGAATTTAAAGTTAATTTGTGAAAATTGAATATTTTTAATATTTAATTATCGACTGAAAAATAGCCATTTTTCGAACAGTCTCAGAATTGAACGAAACTAGTTCCATTGGATCCGTAATAGTTTGTTATTGTCGGATTTCAATTTTCGTAGCAATCAGAGTTATCGTTTGACCGTGGCAGCTCGAAACGCATCGAATTGTTTTTAATATTAATTCGGCGAGAGAAAATTGTCATTTTTCAAAAAGTCTTGGATTTCGACGAAACTAGTTTCATCGGATCCGTAATGTGATATTATTGTATGGTTTCGAATTTCGTGTCAATTGGATTTACCGTCTGTCCGGGGCAAGCCAAAACGCATCGAAATCGGTTTAAATCGGTTTAATTTAAAACTGATCGTTTTTCTCCGTAACTCGCACGGATGACCGAATTAGCCTCCGAAACATCTTCCATTGCTTTCGGAACGTGGGGTAAACCTTAGAAACGCCAGCCGGCACGCTTCGTTTGGAGTTCGAAAAATTTCGGATGAATAGTGTCGCGTATTTTTCTATAAAAGCCCCTCACTTATTTCATTTTGTAAAAGAACTAGGGTTTCTCTTTGTAGCCGCCACATTTACAGCCAATGGCCAGAATTTCATCTTCTTTCTTCCCTTAATCTCTCTCAATCCGTAAGGAATTAGAGGAAGTTGTCAACTACAAAGTTGTAGAGGACGATGAGAGCTTCAAATCCATACGGAGATGATCGAAAACGGAGCAACGGATCAACGGGAAATCGTGCTGGAAGCTGCTGCGTTTTTCACGCATTTCGAGGCATGGGGGGTGGCCGAGCTTGCTAGGGTTCCAGGCGTGGGTAGCTTTCGTCGAAGGCTTTGGAATGGTGGTGCCTGATCGTCGTGCAGTGGTCGGTGGGGGTGGCAAGAATTGATGGAAGAATGGCGGCTATGGGTTGTTGGTCACGTTCTTTGACCTGGGGAAGATGAAGCAAAGGAGCGGCCAGATCTGAAGCAAGAGGGATGGATGGCTAGATTGCATTGTAGGGTTTAAAATTATAAAAGAAAAATTGTAAATATTTATAATATAATTTCGTGTTAATTTCAAAAATGTATAACTTTTTCATACGAGGTCCGATTGAAACGAAACTTTTTTCGTTGTGATCGTAATGACGAGAGCTTCGAAATGAAACTGGTTTGGATGGATTTGGAGACGGTGGAAATTTGGGCTAAAGTTGGGCGTCGTCCAGTTTCAGTTCCAAACCGGAACGTCTCGGCGACAACAGAAAATCAAGGTGAGTGTTTATACACTCACAATTGACTAAAATAATTTATGGTAGTTAAATTTGATATTGTGAAGTGATATGAATTTTATTTGTCGTTTTGATAAAAAATTAATTGTCATATAGATTGTCATTTGAATTCACCGTTGAAAATTAAATTGACAGTCAAATTGAAATTAAAATTGAATTGCGATTAAATTACCTGACATGGATAACTATGAAATTGTCGTGAATTGTATTGTCTATTGGATGATTTATTTCGATGGATGCTATTGGTTGATATTTAAATGTTTGGATTTTTGTTTGCTTATATGTATCCTGTTATACATACATATGACACTATGATTGGTTTATGTGATATATATTCATCCCTGACATTTAACGGAAATAAATAATCACTTGGCCGTAGGTTAGAAAATTATATACGGACACCGGGTTGGTTAAATTAAATGATTTTAAAAAGTTGTTTTGAAATTATTTAAATGAATTGATTTTAAGAATAAAATCCAATTTATGGAAATTGAAGTATTTTGAATTGAAGCTCGAGATGTTGGAATTTAAACTTGGTAATTGAAATTGTTTAATTATTCGAAGTTTAGATTTTTAAGAAAAAGATTGAAATACGACGTAAATATTCGAAAGTTGATTTGTTTTAAAAGATTGGACTTTTAATCGAACTCTGAATATTTCTAAGAAAATTTATATGAAATGATATTTCAAGTTTGAGTTTGGAATTGAAAATTAATTTGAAATTGAGATTTAATAATTTGGAATTTAATTGAAATTCAAAGAAATTTGTGAATTGGACTAAATTGAAACTATTGAATTAAATTTGAAGATAAAATTGATTTGAATAGGATTTGAACTGAAATTGATTTGGAATGTAATACTTAAATGAATTCTTGAAATCCGAATGTTAATCTAAGTTTATTGAATTGGAATTGTTCCAGAAATTAAGTAAACTACTTAATACGGATGTTTAATTTGAAGTATATTCTAATTTGAATACGAAATGGTTTTAAAGCGAATCTTATATTCTTATATAAATATATGAGCTGTTTTGAAATGTGGAATATTTAAAGTTTCGAAATATATTGGAAGTGAAATTGTTTATTTTGTGGTTCAAATATGTATTTGAAATTGATAATTTGAAATGGTTTATTGAGAAGCTGAATCGAGTTGAAATTGATGATTTGAAATTGGATTAAATTTTAAATTTTGGAATTCGAGTTTATGTGAATCGTTTTGTGAAAAGTAAGGCGAAAATGATTTTTGAAATGAAATCGTATATTTTGAGTAGATAGAATGATTTTGAAATCGAAATGAGATATTGAGGCGAAAATGATTTTTGAAATGAAATTGTATACTTTGAGTAGATATGATGATTTTGAAATGGATTTGATTTTGAAGTGAATATGATATTTTGATATCTATTATGAATCGATTTGAAATGTAAAAGAGCCATCGGTGTAATAATACGTAGTTATTAAAGAGACAGGGATCAGATATGGACATACTCTCTGTCGATACCGAAAACCACTTTAATAACTAGTATACGCGGAGTGTTGATCCAGAACGAAGTGGATGGTTTTGGTGAACGTGTTGATTTGAAGAAAGAGAACGATTTTCGATGACCCCTGACATGACTAAAACAGGAGCCACGCCGGGCCATTGAGGATCACCATCTCTAGCGGACACACTCCTTCGTTACCATGTCTATTACTTTTGTGATTCGATTTGGGTGCACCCCACGATTTGGGAGTGTTGTTTCGCGGTGTTGGGGTAGTAGCTGCTATGCCCAACATCAGTCCGGATCACGCAACTACTAGTATCCTAGTTGGTATTGCCTCATGTACCTTGTCATACTGATTATCCTATTCGCGACCACTACGATTTTGGTTTGTACCTTTAGTATATGGATTGCCCTCTGGTGACTTCCGGTTTTGGGGAAACTACGGTCTTGTATATGCTCTTGGGAATATAAACTGTGTTAAGGGTGGAATGGGCCATGGCTTAACGCTATTTTAATACTTTTACTTTAATGTAGACATATTATAATACCGTATTGTACTACATAGTAGATAGTTTAACGGATCCTTGAGAGATGGAAAATCCCGTAACATCTCTTAAGTTATTGCACTCACGTTGACACTGGACAGGAGATGTCAAACCCCGTAAACATCTCTGACGCCGTCACACTCATATTTTCTTATTTGATTTGACTTACATGAGATATTTTAGTCCTGACTCGAGTATTTTGTCTTTTCATTACGCTCGGGTCAGCCTGAGCATTTCAGATAAGGTTGAAGATCTATTTTGGAGGACGAAGACGGAGTTTGGTATTACATCATTTATATTCTACTACCATATTATTTTTCCGCTGCATTGTTGTATTATCTCTAATATGTATGTAACTCTGATTTATGATGTATAATAATAATCAAATTTATTTATTTAACAGCTTCATGAACTGTTATTTTATTATTATATCTTGTTCCTTCCGCTGCGAGATTCTGAGTTTGTTTCTATTCTTTCTTTTCTTTTCTTATTTAACCCCAATAACTATCTGCCTTTTTGAACGGTTCGAGTTGGACATGTGTGGATTATTGTCGACTTGAACGGTCTAAAATGCGGGTCGTTACACTTGGTATCAGAGCTTTGGTTTAGATTACCTGAGCTCTAGTGGGGAATAACTCGTTGAAATAGGGTTGAAACCTATGAATGAGTTTGAGGGTACAAGAGAGCGTATTTGTTATTTTGATATAAAATGGTTTTATATTGTGTTGATCTGTTCCGTTGAGTATTTATAAATTCTGGTCGGTACATGGGACGCCATGGCATCGATAGGGGTTTCTAAACACTCGAATAGGACAAATTGACATAATATTGTTTTGACGTATATTTATATATAAATATTACTACGGATATATAAATTTGATTTTATTGGTTGGTAGGAGATGATAATATTAGATTATCGTCGTCAATTGGTTGACTTGTCAATATTTCTAAATTATTGACAAATGAAAAAAAAATGAATTTGGAAAATATAATTGGAAATGGAATTAAATGAATATGATTTTAAATTTGAGAATATAAACTCCAATGTTTTGAAATTTGTACCAATGGTTTGGAAATAATCTACGTATCATTTGAAAATTTTGAATAGGAATGATTTGCCAAGTGATTTTGAAATAAATAAGTGGTGTATGCCCCGCTTGATGTTTGGAAAGTAAGTTTCGGTAATGAGTGCACGCATTATCGACGTTTATTTTTCAAAAGTCCGAGTGGGGGAGACCCTCAATGTTTTCTGTACTCTTGAATAAAATGGAAATTGAAACTTTTCTAAAATATGAAATAGAATTTGAAGGTTAAAAATGAAAATTTAAATTGCAATAGTAAACCTTAATGTGATTAATAATAAATTAAAGATTTATTAAATAGGCTCAACACTAAAATTTAATGAAAATAAGTTGTATATTATCAACTACACTAAATTTGCATAACCATAACATACCTAATATTCAAAAGTTTAAAATGCATATTCTGATAAGTAAGAAATAATATACAAGTACGATTGTGAAAACAAAATGTGGAGATTCTTTGATAGTTGTGAATATAAAAGAAATTCAATTGAAATTGAATAATATATACTTAGTTAATAGTGTGAATTTAATTTAAACAAATAAATTAACCGAATTGAAACAATAAAGTAAACAAATAAATTGAATGAGGGAATTTGCTTTAACTTAAACAAAGCAAATGAATGAGTAAAACTGGATTTGTTAGGAATTATAAAAGATGGAAAGTTAAGCTAAAATTTGAATGAAAGAAATATACAAAGGAATGAATTAGATTTAAATCAATGAAATATAAAACTTGTAAATGGAAACTAAGTAAATTTGAATAAACTAAATGTCAATAAACTTGAAATTGATTGACTTGGTGGGAAATTTTGTATGGATGTTAATGTTGTGGTGCAATGTTTGTTAGATGGATGTTAATTGATTAAGTATGATTCATTTTGTTAATAAATTGAATAAATGGAGTATAAATTTAAATAATTAAATTCAATTTGAAGTAAGGTGATGTTGAATATAATTGTATTCAATTTAATTTGAAGAAAAATTGTCTTCAGTTAAATGTGGATGTAATAAAGTGAATAAACCGGAAAACAAATTTAATGTAAACTTATTTCATAAAAATATAAAAGAAATTAACAACTTTGTGTTAATGCTTGATTTTCCGGAAACTTTAAATTGGATAGTTTGTATTTGTAATAACAAACAAATGTGGAAATCTAAAATTGTCCGGTATGTGCTGAAACTAAAAGTACCATAACTTTTAAATGAATAATCGGAATTTGATGATCTTGGACTTTTCGGAAAGCTTAGAATCTGTAGCACGACTTTTGTTTAGAGTATTTCAGAAAATTCATTCGTTTACTAGGTTAAAAATGTAAATGTCTATCGCTGTCCTGTGTAAGAATAAGCAAAACCAATAGCATTTGACCTTAGTATTTATGACATAACTTTTTTACTGGTTTATCGGATTTTCATGATCTTGTACTTTCTGGAAACCTCAGAACCTATGCTCCAACTTTTGTTTTAGAAGCCTTGCATTTTGCTGAAGTTTAGAAGGTCGAAAGTGTGCGTGAAGGTCGCTGACCTGCACGGACCTGAAACGTATTCTCGTAGTAAAACGGCCGTAACTTTTGAACGGATGGTCCGAATTCGATGATTTTGGACATTCCGGAAAGCCTGAAACGAATGAAATAACTTTTATTTATATTCCATTGCCAAATTTTTTCGTTTAGGTGACCAAAAACTGAGATTCGTTTGCTGTTCTGGAATTGGAATTTTAGTTTTGAAGCTAAACATGTCATATGTATGTTGTTTATGCTAAGTATATCGATCTATCTTTATATGCATGGTTCTAACTTGGTTATTGAGCATTTTAGTAGGTAGCAAAGGGGTTGCGCTTCGTTGTGGAGCTCGCTTCTGCGCTAAATGCAAAATGTAAGTTAAAATGCTAATAAACGCTTAATAAAAGGTACGTTCTCGGATTACGGTTTATGTTGTGGTATATTATTGTGTTCCCCATGTTTTGGGATGCCTCATTCTTGTAATGAGATGTATATCATGCAATTATTACTACTGTGAAATTTTTCGGTCCTAGCCGCGCAAAGGAGGTGCTGCCGAAATTTTTCAAAAATCCGGGATTTAGAAAATTTTGTGAAAAAAAATCCTATAACTAAATTTTGCAAATAAGTAGAATATTTAGAATGAATTATATCCAAATGATGGTTTTCCCTTCTCCGTTCCTTTTCGAGGACGAAAAGTTTTAAGTGGGGGAGAATGTAACGACCCGTATTTTTAACACTTTAAAAATACGATTTAAAATGAAAATTTTGGATAAAAATCCGAAGGAAATAAAATTTTGTGTTGTTAAATGTGAATTACAAGTTAAAATACAAAACTGAATTCTGAAATAACTTATTTGTACTTTAAATATGGATGTTAACTTGTAGTGAATGTAAATAATGAATTGAATTTGATTGTAAACCAAATTGGTTATGATTGTAAACAAAGAATAAATAAAATGGTAGATTTAATAATGGAAGTTTATATTATTGAAACTAATATAAATAAATGTAACTTAATATTACAGTTGATTGAAAGGAGATAATAACTGAAACTGTAATTCGATAAATATGTTAACTTGTAATTGAACGTAAGTAAAGATTTAAATTTGAATGTAACAAGTAATTGAATTGAATTGAATTTGATTGTAAACAACGAAATAAATAAAATGTTACATTTAATATTGAAGTTATAATATGGAAATCAACGTAAATGAATGTAATTTAATATTACTGTGAATTTAAATAAGATGATAGCTGAAGAAAATGAAAGTAAATGAATTATAAACTATTGATAATAATGTATAAGTAAATGGTTGATTCAATAATGAAAGTGTAAATCGAAATAAAAGAATTCATTTGGATTAAGTAACTTGAGTTTGAATTACAATATAATTGAACGCTGAATCTAATATAATCTTTTATATTGGATTTATAATGGAAAACTGCATTGAAGAAGATTGTTAATTACTGTGAAATTAAAAATGGGATTTGTGAACAATTGAAATTTGATTTAAAAGTTAATAATTTAAATTGGGAATTTTATATTGAAATTAAACAGTCGAATAATTTATTTTTCGAATATTGGATTTAATTAGACAATTAAATCGATAATTTAATAAGTTAAATTTCAGAAATAATTGTAAATCGAGTTGAATATGATTGAAAATGAATTGTAAAATTTTATCTTATCATATTGGAGTTATAGTAATGTTATAGAACTTTTAAAAATTGAATTTAAAGTTAATTTGTGAAAATTGAATATTTTTAATATTTAATTATCGACTGAAAAATAGCAATTTTTCGAACAGTCTTAGAATTGAACGAAACTAGTTCCATTGGATCCGTAATAGTTTGTTATTGTTGGATTTCAATTTTCGTAGCAATCGGAGTTATCGTTTGACCGTGGCAGCTCGAAACGCATAGAATTGTTTTTAATATTAATTCGGCGAGAGAAAATTGTCATTTTTCAAAAAGTCTCGGATTTCGACGAAACTAGTTTCATCGGATCCGTAATGTGATATTATTGTATGGTTTCGAATTTCGTGTCAATTGGATTTACCGTTTGTCCGGGGCAAGCCAAAACGCATCGAAATCGGTTTAAATCGGTTTAATTTAAAACTGATCGTTTTTCTCCGTAACTCGCACGGATGACCGAATTAGCCTCCGAAACATATTCCATTGCGTTCGGAACGTGGGGTAAACCTTAGAAACGCCAGCCGGCACGCTTCGTTTGGAGTTCGAAAATTTTCGGATGAATAGTGTCGCTTATTTTTCTATAAAAGCCCCTCACTTATTTCATTTTGTAAAAGAACTAGGGTTTCTCTTTGTAGCCACCACATTTACAGCCAATGGCCAGAATTTCATCTTCTTTCTTCCCTTAATCTCTCTCAATCCGTAAGGAATTAGAGGAAGTTGTCAACTACAAAGTTGTAGAGGACGATGAGAGCTTCAAATCCATACGGAGATGATCGAAAACGGAGCAACGGATCAATGGGAAATCGTGCTGGAAGCTGCTGCGTTTTTCACGCATTTCGAGGCATGGGGGGTGGCCGAGCTTGCAAGGGTTCCATGCGTGGGTAGCTTTCTTCGAAGGCTTTGGAATGGTGGTGCCTGATCGTCGTGTAGTGGTCGGTGGGGTGGCAAGAATTGATGGAAGAATGGCGGCTATGGGTTGTTGGTCACATTCTTTGACCTGGGGAAGATGAAGCAAAGGAGCGGCCAGATCTGAAGCAAGAGGGATGGACGGCCAGATTGCATTGTAGGGTTTAAAATTATAAAAGAAAAATTGTAAATATTTATAATATAAATTCGTGTTAATTTCAAAAATGTATAACTTTTTCATACGAGGTCCGATTGAAACGAAACTTTTTGCATTGTGATCGTAATGACGAGAGCTTCAAAATGAAACTGGTTTGGATGGATTTGGAGACGGTGGAAATTTGGGCTAAAGTTGGGCGTCGTCCAGTTTCAGTTCCAAACCGGAACGTCTCGGCGACAACAGAAAATCAAGGTGAGTGTTTATACACTCACAATTGACTAAAATAATTTATGGTAGTTAAATTTGATATTGTGAAGTGATATGAATTTTATTTGTCGTTTTGATAAAAAATTAATTGTCATATAGATTGTCATTTGAATTCACCGTTGAAAATTAAATTGACAGTCAAATTGAAATTAAAATTGAATTGCGATTAAATTACCTGACATGGATAACTATGAAATTGTCGTGAATTGTATTGTCTATTGGATGATTTATTTCGATGGATGCTATTGGTTGATATTTAAATGTTTGGATGTTTATTTGCTTATATGTATCCTGTTATACATACATATGACACTATGATTGGTTTATGTGATATATATTCATCCCTGACATTTAACTGAAATAAATAATCACTTGGCCGTAGGTTAGAAAATTATATACGGACACCGGGTTGGTTAAATTAAATGATTTTAAAAAGTTGTTTTGAAATTATTTAAATGAATTGATTTTAAGAATAAAATCCAATTTATGGAAATTGAAGTATTTTGAATTGAAGCTCGAGATGTTGGAATTTAAACTTGGTAAATGAAATTGTTTAATTATTCGAAGTTTAGATTTTTAAGAAAAAGATTGAAATACGACGTAAATATTCGAAAGTTGATTTGTTTTAAAAGATTGGACTTTTAATCGAACTCTGAATATTTCTAAGAAAATTTATATGAAATGATACTTCAAGTTTGAGTTTGGAATTGAAAATTAATTTGAAATTGAGATTTAATAATTTGGAATTTAATTGAAATTCAAAGAAATTTGTGAATTGGACTAAATTGAAACTATTGAATTAAATTTGAAGATAAAATTGATTTGAATAGGATTTGAACTGAAATTGATTTGGAATGTAATACTTAAATGAATTCTTGAAATCCGAATGTTAATCTAAGTTTATTGAATTAGAATTGTTCCAGAAATTAAGTAAACTACTTAATATGGATGTTTAATTTGAAGTATATTCTAATTTGAATACGAAATGGTTTTAAAGCGAATCTTATATTCTTATATAAATATATGAGCTGTTTTGAAATGTGGAATATTTAAAGTTTCGAAATATATTGGAAGTGAAATTGTTTATTTTGTGGTTCAAATATGTATTTGAAATTGATAATTTGAAATGGTTTATTGAGAAGCTGAATCGAGTTGAAATTGATGATTTGAAATTGGATTAAATTTTAAATTTTGGAATTCGAGTTTATGTGAATCGTTTTGTGAAAAGTAAGGCGAAAATGATTTTTGAAATGAAATCGTATATTTTGAGTAGATAGAATGATTTTGAAATCGAAATGAGATATTGAGGCGAAAATGATTTTTGAAATGAAATTGTATACTTTGAGTAGATATGATGATTTTGAAATGGATTTGATTTTGAAGCGAATATGATATTTTGATATCTATTATGAATCGATTTGAAATGTAAAAGAGCCATCGGTGTAATAATACGTAGTTATTAAAGAGACCGGGATCGGATATGGACATACTCTCTATCGATACCGAAAACCACTTTAATAACTAGTATACGCGGAGTGTTGATCCAGAACGAAGTGGATGGTTTTGGTGAACGTGTTGATTTGAAGAAAGAGAACGATTTTGAATGACCCCTGACATGACTAAAACAGGAGCCGCGCCGGGCCATTGAGGATCGCCATCTCTAGCGGACACACTCCTTCGTTACCATGTCTATTACTTTTGTGATTCGATTTGGGTGCACCCCGCGATTTGGGAGTGTTGTTTCGCAGTGTTGGGGTAGTAGCTGCTATGCCCAACATCAGTCCGGATCACACAACTACTAGTATCCTAGTTGGTATTGCCTCATGTACCTTGTCATACTGATTATCCTATTCGCGACCACTACGATTTTGATTTGTACCTTTAGTATATGGATTGCCCTCTGGTGACTTCCGGTTTTGGGGAAACTACGGTCTTGTATATGCTCTTGGGAATATAAACTGTGTTAAGGGTGGAATGGGCCATGGCTTAACGCTATTTTAATACTTTTACTTTAATGTAGACATATTATAATACCATATTGTACTACATAGTAGATAGTTTAACGGATCCTTGAGAGATGGAAAATCCCGTAACATCTCTTAAGTTATTGCACTCACGTTGACACTGGACAGGAGATGTCAAACCCCGTAAACATCTCTGACCCGTCACACTCATATTTTCTTATTCGATTTGACTTACATGAGATATTTTAGTCCTGACTCGAGTGTTTTGTCTTTTCATTACGCTCGGGTCAGCCTGAGCATTTCAGATAAGGTTGAAGATCTATTTTGGAGGACGAAGACGGAGTTTGGTATTACATCATTTATATTCTACTACCATATTATTTTTCCGCTGCATTGTTGTATTATCTCTGATATGTATGTAACTCTGATTTATGATGTATAATAATAATCAAATTTATTTATTTAACAGCTTCATGAACTGTTATTTTATTATTATATCTTGTTCCTTCCGCTGCGAGATTCTGAGTTTGTTTCTATTCTTTCTTTTCTTTTCTTATTTAACCCCAATAACTATCTGCCTTTTTGAACAGTTCGAGTTGGACATGTGTGGATTATTGTCGACTTGAACGGTCTAAAATGCGGGTCGTTACAGTGTGCATTCTAGAAAGAAGAAGTACATTTTCTTGGGCATGTTATCTCTGCCAATGAAATATCAGTAAACCCCAATAAGGTAGTAGCTATCCAAGCATGGAAAAGGCCTAGCACAATCAGTGAGATTAGATCATTTATGGGGATGGTAGGATATTATAGGAGATTCATAAAAGATTTCTCAAAAATATCATCACCACTTACCAATTTAACTAGAAAGAACCAAGCCTTTGTTTGGACAGAAAAATGTGAGCAAGCTTTTATCAAAATAAAAGAAGCTCTGATAAATGCACCAGTATTGAGGGTGCCAGAAGGAAATGAAAACTTAATTGTGTACACTGATGCAAGTGGCTCTGGGCTAGGGGCTATGTTGATGCAGCAAGACCAGGTGGTAGCCTATGCATCTAGACAATTAAAGCCACATGAAGCAAAATATGCAACCCATGATCTTGAACTAGCAGCAGTTGTGTATGCTTTGAAACTCTGGAGACATTATTTGTTAGGTGCCAAATTTATCTTGTACACTGATCATAAGGCACTGAAATATTTATTCTCACAAAAAGATTTGAATATGAGACAACATAGATGGGTGGAGTTCCTAGCTGCCTATGATCTAGATATACTTTATACACCAGGAAAGGCAAATAAAGTTGTAGATGCCTTGAGTAGACAACATGCTAAGGTAGCTCATGTTGATGATGGAAGAGTTTAAGGATTTGTCTATACTTACTGATTTGGAGATTGAAGCAAACAGTGAGGTACAGATGGTACCAACTGAAGAGGATGAAGGAAAAGGGAAATTGAGTATGATATCTCTGCAATCAAATTTACTTCTAAAAGTTGGGAAAATGCAGGAACAAGACTTAAACCTATTGGAGAAGAAAATGCTCTTATTAAAAGGGGAAGAAGTAATAAATTATCAAGTTGATAAAGATGGTTATTTAAGGAACAAGAATAGGATATGTGTTCCAGAAAACATAGAATTGAAGGAGGAAATACTAAATGAATACCATAGGAGTAAGTGCTCCATACACCCAGGCAGCACCAAGATGTATCAAAATTTGAAAAGAAATCTTTGGTGGAAGGGGATGAAGTCAGATGTGGCCAAACATGTTGCAAAGTGTATGACTTGCCAACAAGTCAAGGCAGAGACACAAAGGCCATCAGGACTGTTACAACCCCTTAGCATACCACAATGGAAGTGGGAGGATATATCTATGGACTTCATAGATGGACTGCCTAGATCTAAGAGGGGAAACACAAGTATATGGGTAATAGTGGATAGGCTAACCAAAGTAGCACATTTTATCCCAGTAAAATCAGAAAGAAATGCCCCAAAATTGGCTCAAATATTCATGAAAGAGGTGGTAAGATTACATGGCATACCCAAAACCATTGTGAGTGATAGGGGTACCATCTTCACCTTAAGGTTTTGGAAAAGTTTTCAAGAGGCCATGGGGAGTGAATTGTGCTTAAGCACTGCCTACCATCCACAATCAGATGGACAAACTGAGGTGGTGAACAAAGTTTTAGAGGACTTGTTGAGAGCATGTGCACTGGACTTTGGAGGCAACTGGGAAGACCATCTCCATTTAGCTGAGTTCACATATAATAACAGTTATCAAAGCACCATAGGGATGGCACCATTTGAAGCCTTATATGGCAAGCCATGTTTATCACCTATATGCTGGGTAGAGACTGTAGAAAGAGCTGTTCTAGGACCTGATTATGTAAAAGAAACTACAGAGAAAATTGGGTTAATAAGAAAAAGAATAGCTGCAGCTCAAGATAGACAAAAGGAATTTGCAGACAGAAAGAGAAAGCAAGTGGATTATGAAGTGGGTGACTTTGTTTTTATCAAAGTTTCACCTATGAAAAAGGTCTTGAGATTTGGCAAGCAAGGTAAGCTCACATCAAGGTATGTTGGACCCTATAAAATTCTGGAAAGAATTGGTTCATTAGCATACAAACTGGAACTGCCAGAGGAGATGAGAGCAATGCATAATGTTTTTCATGTGTCACAACTTAGAAGATGGGTACATGATAGAGAAGAAATTCTGGAAAAACCTACCCAAATTCAAATAAATCCTAACTTGGTTTATGAGAAAGAACCAGTAGGGATTTTAGCTAAAGAAGAAAAGAAATTAAGGAGTAAAACTTTGAAACTGGTAAAGATCCAGTGGAGTCTTGATCCTAATGATTGTACATGGGAGCTAGAAGACAAGATTAGGATAGATTATCCTAAGCTTTTTGCAGATTAAAGGTAATTTTATTTTTTTTAGAAAATCTAATGTGTATGGTTGCCATGATTGAATTTGCTTGCTTATGCATATGTTTGATAGATTTTCAAAAAAAAAAGGTGATGCTTGTTATAAGTACTAGGAAAATTGTGAGGACACAATCCCTAAAAGGAGGGGTGAATGTAATACCCTAAAATTTTGTGAAAAATCATTTTGATAAAATGATTTAATTATGAAACATTTAGATTTAAATATGGTGAAATTCTTGGGATTAAATAGTGTGCAAGGATATGTGTGCACATGCACACTGGAAAATGGCACAGGGGAAAATCCAAGAATTTGTGGAAAAAGAAGATAGAAAATTTTCATTTTAATAAGAAAGTAAAATTCTTATTTGAAACATTGGAATTTAACTTAGGCCTAACCAAGTTAAATATGGGAGATATGTCTATACACATTTTTCTGTGAAGCATAAGGAATTAAATAAAGTAATAAAGAGGCAGAAAGATTTTATGTGAATAAATAGGTAATTCTTACTTAGCATAGGGTTTTCTTTTACCAGATCGAACTCATTTAATTAGGATGTATGTGTATAATTTCTGAAAGGCAAGAGAGATCAAATAAATATATATATACACCCATGTGCATGTATATTTCCTGTGAGCAGAAAGTATTAAAAGAAACATCAAAATGACATGAAATGTAATACAAATCAATATGCTTGTGTAGGTAAAAATAGAAAAGGAAATTTTCCAGAAAAGAATAAAAATATAAAATAAAAACTGAATCACACATTTAGCATGACTTGGGTAAGTAATTAAAGATAGCCATTTTTCTGAAAATAAAAAGTAAAAGGAAAAGAAAAGGTGCACTAACTATAATAGACTAAAGTGGCCGGGGCATTAAGGACAAAAATGTGAAAATGCAAAATACATGAAGATGGTTAGGATAGAAATGGAATTTTGTTGTAACAAAACCCTAAGAGAAAACACTGGTATAAATAGGCAGTTTTGGCCAGGAAAACATTTTACCCAGAGTTGTTAAAAAAAAATAAGAAAGAAAGGAAAATATTGAAAGGAAGAAGAAGACACACACATAAGGATTTTCTGAAACAAGAGAAGGAAGAACTTAGGTGAGTAACCTCACTGAGTTCATGGCATTAAGACTTGAGATGAGGCAGCCACTTTTTATATTGCCATTTACATATTGCTGGTTTTGATGTATATGATTTCATCAATGCTTTTTGGATGTTTTATTTTAAATCTGATATGATTTAATATGGATGTTTTTGGTGATCTTTGATTTGTTGAGACATTTGTCTTTGGATGTGTATCATACTGTTTTATTTTTACTCAAAAATATTAAAGTCCAGAATCTTAAAATTATATAGAGAATACTCTCAACCGTTATAGATCTATGGCATGGAAACTTTACCAAAGAAAAATGTTGGGAGCTGGATTATACTTGGTATAAGTGCTGAGGCTTGAGAAGAAAGATGTTAAGGGTGCAATAGAAATTTTCTAAGTGCTGAGCCCTTAATCAAATCAAAAAAAAAGAAGCTCACAAGCTAAAATTATGATTGAACCAGATCATGAATCTAAATCAATCATAAAGGCTTGCAGATCAATATAATAAGAACATGCCATGCCTCTTTTATAGTTGAAAATATTCTTATATTTTACTGAGATCAAGACATAATGTCCACATTTTTGGAAACAACTGTCTACTAAATTTCTGAGTAAATTATGCTAGAAAATTTATGGGTGTTACCATGTTTGCAGTGACAAGTTCACTTAGCTATCTAATGATAATATTTAAATAAATGCACTAGTAAATAAATTAGGGAAGGGAAGGCCAAGAAGGCTGCTGGGATGCTTGTTATATTTGATGTATGCAAGTTGGCACATGGTTTGTTTAAGCCCTGAGATCTTTGTGCAATGATGTGAATTAGTTCATTGCAATGTGTCCCTGTGATTCCTTGATGGCAGATGAGGCAAGAATTTAAATTGAAATTTACACAACCTGTTCATGAAGAGATAGGAATATGAATATTTCTTAGTTTGGTTGGTATGGAACCATGGTAGTTCCAGTGAATGCCCATGTTGCAAATAGATGATTATGTTTGCTTGATTATGAATGTAGGTATAGGAATGATAGATGGAGTTATCATACCTGAGTCACTTTATTTACACAATGATATAATAAGTAATTGGAAAAAAAAATTCATTCAAATAACAAGTTATTACACTCCTAATTCTCTGTTGCTTAATATCATGAATATACTGATGTTGCTCATACCAGATCATGGATCTGACCCTTATTTGCTCATGGCATATGGGGGTGTCTCACTTTAAAATGATGCAGCCACCAATGCTCTTTCAGGAAATGCAGGAGCTAAGTAGAAAGTGAAGTATGGCAAATGAAAAGGGATTGAATGAACATGCTAGCTAATTTTAATAAGAGTCTAATTTGATTTTATCTGCATGTATTCATGAGACAGTTGTGTTTGAACTTGATGTTATGTAATGAACTTGCTATGTGTGATTGAACTGGTTGTTTATTTGTTGAATTATTGCTATGCATTAAGGTTAAAAAAAATTAAAAGAAATATCTGGGTTGAAAGCCAGAAAAATATGTTTAAGTATTAGATATGAAAGCCTGGGAAGAAAAAATATACATATATGTATGTGAGTAAATGTTTTGCATAATTTATATTATGTGTTGGTCCATTCTTGAGACGCAGCAATGCACTAAGTTTTTAGAATAAAATCTGAATTTAACTAGAGGTAAACTTATAAAGATTTGAATCTTTTTACTGTGAAACTTTGTAAATCAGTTTTAATACCACTTTTTGAATTGTCTTGAGAAAAGTAAACATTTTGCAAGGCTTAAGATATAATGCCATTGCCTTGAACAAGTGTCTGTTAGACACAAGACTTATGGGTCAACCAGCTTCAAGTGAGTGAGGTTTTGGTCGACCATATTTGATGGTGTTCTGAAAGTAAAATACCTTTCAAAAACTTTAGATTATTTAGAAATTGTTTCACCACAAACAACTTTTACAAGCTATACCAGATATGCAATCTGGACAGGTCTACACTATTAAAACCTGGAAACACACATTAATCTTTTGAATATTTTTAAGTTTAAAATGCTTGTCACAGCAAATCTTATGCAAATACTCAACTTACAATGTGTTATACAGGCTAAGATTGAAATAAGTAAGTCATATAGATTGAATTAAAAATAAGAAAGTTTCCAGAAAATAAATAAGTGGAAAATGATAAGAGAATATATCATTTTCTGGTCTTAGCCAAATATCAATATATTTGAACTAAGGAAAATCCCAAATACTTTGACCAAATATGGACAGGAATTATTATCATATTATAAATATTCAAAAGAACAAGGTAATTAACTATATGCAGATTTCTTCAAATCCAAACTAATCCAAACCAAACAGCCTGCTCTTGTTTAACAAATGGAATTAAAACATACTCTGATTTTAAACAAGAGGAACACATACATCTTCATATGTATGTGTATATCTTTAGGAATTAAACTGATATATTTATATTGGTGGAAAATATTGGATCCTGGATGAATTGTTTGAAAAGAAAATGACTCCGAGAATATTAAATTATGGGGATGTAAAAAAAAAAATTTAAGTATAATATTGAGGGTCTTTTCACAGCTAGGCATGCAAATCTTCTTATGCTCATAGCTAATATCAAGGTTTTTTGAAACATAGGAAAATTGTTTTGAAAAACTTCCCTTCTTTCAAAGCAATCATCCATTTATAGTTATCTATCGCCCCCACTTTACCCCATTAATTCAAACACCAAACAGTGAAGTGGGAATTGCAGCTTGCAAGGAATAAAAATAGTTAACAGTCTTACTTTGTAAAGAAAAATGTAATAGACTATGTTTAATTATGGTTAGTTAATGTCATACTCATATGTATTGTTTTTTATTATGGTTACTTAACAGTCTTGTTAAGATTTAATTATGGTTACTTAACAGTCTTGTTAAAATCGCTAATAAAATATTTTATACCAACATCAATATACCTTTTAGTAGAGTTTATACAAAACTTAATAGAATAGTGAATTATGGTTAGCTATATATCTTAAATTTAATAGAATAGTGAATCTAAATCTTCATCAATCATAATGTTGTATATCACATATTGTTATCCCACCTTTTGGCAAGGCCGCGACACCAAGAACTTGACTAGAAACCAATGACGGTCCGTCTTAGAGATCAGTTATACGCAGGTTCACCATGGATATCGGTGAATTTTGTCCAAGTCCGGATTGAGCTACAATCGACAAGACACGATCAGGGAAGCCATAAAAGTCAACGTTCCAAATTTCAAGTCAATCCGAGTTTGTATGCTCAAGTTACGATCGATGCAAGATTGGATGAAAACCAACCACTGTTCCAATCGATCGAGTTCGAATCCATCAGGGAAGCTTACTTCGACTCGATCAGCTCTGCATCGATCACCAGGGAAGCTTACTTCGACTCGATCAGCTCCGCATTGATCACCAGGGAAGCTTACTTCGACTCGATCAGCTTCGCATCCATCACCAAGCCTCTGTTCGACTCGATCGAGTTCGTATCCATCTTCAGAACGCCTCTGTTCGACTCGATCGAGTTCGTATCCATCATCAGAACCCACTTCGTATCAATCAGCCAGTGACCACTTTGCATTCATCACCAGAGTCTACTTCGCATCCATCACCTGAAGAGCTTTGTTCGAATCCATCAAGCTTATATAGTTCGTATCCATCAGTTGACCTTACTTCGTATCCATCGAGGAAACACTGCTCGTATCCTTCGAACCCAGTTACTTCGTATCCATCGAGAAGTACTTGTTCGCATCGATCGACATCATGGTTATTCGTATCGATCGATAGCTAACAGTGTTCGAGTCCACCTGGCCACGTCAACTTCGTATCGATCAAATGGAGCCATTTCCAATCGATACGAACAAGGCCACGCAGTCGAATTATTCCATGTGTTCTCCACCGATACGAAACAAGGGCCACCTTCCATCGATTCGAACAACACAAGTGCCTCGATACGAACAGGATCGAGTCGAAATGATGGAGTCGAACGAAATAGCCAACCGAAATTCCTAACTCGTATCGATCATATCTCGTGATACACATGTCCAAATGCTACGAAATTTTCACAGAAGCTTACGTGCATGCTAAAGAATGTCCACGCCAAATTTCGACTCCATCGGACGCAATCTTGATCGATACGAAATTCGTTCGTATCGATCACGGATCGGGCCGAAACTTCATGGGCTTGGTCGTGCGGGCCTACTCACGTGCCAGAAGTAGTCTCCCGAGATCTAAGCGAGATATCCGCCTCCCACACCTATAAATAGAACCCCGGAGCCTACAGAAAAGAGGATCTTCTTCTTCTTTGAATTCTCCAACGCCCAGACTCTGCCGGATCCAGTTCTAAACTCCATTGCTGCTGCTACTAACGAATTTCACTGCTGTAAATCATTATTATCTGCTGTTACCCGCTGAATTCAATTGTAATCATCAAGGAAACATCAATAAAGCAATCAACTTCATAGTGGACGTAGGCAATACGCCGAACCACTCTAAATTCTTGGGTTTCTGTGTGTTCTTATTACTTCCATTATCTGTTTTTGGAGTTTTTGTTAGATAATTCTCTTTTTCCATTTAATTTCTTCATTTTATCTCTTCAAAAACTTCCGAAGAGTGTTGTGCCCAATTTTGGTACAAACACTTTGGTGCTTTCACTGAGAAAAACCCCAACTTTTCTCCTGCTCTTTGGATCTCCTATCGATACCGGATTGCATAAATCCAAGAAGAAGATCCAGATCTAGAACTTTGAAGCCCTTCCATTCTATTCAGATCTGCATCAGATCTAGGAAGGGACTTTCATTAATTCACCATGGTGAGTACACGTACCACTTCTACTGCTGCTGATCAGGGAGGATGGGATAGACAGAATCCTGCGCAATTGCCTCCATCCAACCAAGATGCTGTCGGACCTTCGAATACATCAGGCCCAGTTACCAGACAAGAATTCCAGATGCTGCTCCAAGAATTGACCCAGAGTCGGCAACAGTTAACTGAACAACTGCGTGCCAACACAGAGTTGACCAACCAGCTGAATCGCCAAGGGCGTAGAAGATCTAGAAGAGACCAAGGTTCTTATTCTTCCACAGAGAGTTCAGCCTCATTTGATGGACATCGCCGATCCACACGCCCACGGCTGGATGTAAGTTACACCCAGGCCATAGGACACCAACCCGCTTCGAATCTTGGACAACCCAGAACTGGACCATCCATTAGCCATCATACAGGACCTTCATCCCAAGGAGGTACCGCTCCTTATCATGTCACAGGCAACCTTGCTACCACTACCACTACCGAACAAGGGGTTGCTGCTGGAAACCAAGCTGATCCTCATCGTAGCCAATGAGATCATACTCCAGAGCCTTATGTCCCAGAAAATGTTGAACCAAGGAGGCGAGGCACGGACCGTCGACCGCGTCCGGTCCAGACCCGCACTGTGGAACCCGACCACACCTTGGCACAACATACTCCAAGTATCCGAATGCCGGATATACCGACAATGATTCGTCAAATGATCCGTGAAAGTCAGGGTCTTACTAACGACGACTGGGGAACCTCCCGGAGTCATACTCCTTTCACCGATGACATACTATATGCTGAACCACCTCGGCGCTTCAGGATGCCGACCTTACCGGTCTATGAAGGAAGTTCTGATCCCAATCAACACATCCTGAAGTATGAATGGCTGATGAATGCTGCGAGAGCTGATGATGCAGTCAAATGCCGTATCTTCCCTATTTCCCTAGAGGGCATTGCTACCATGTGGTTTACTCGTTTGCCACCACGATCCATCTCTAATTTTGACCAGATGGCCACCAATTTTGTTGAACAATTCTGTATGAACGTGGCAAGGCCTAAAGACGTTAACACTCTGTCTAGTGTTACTCAAGCTCCCAGAGAAACACTTAGACGTTACTTGGAACGATTCCATGCTGCGTGTGCAGAAATAAGCAATCCCAATGACAACTCTATCCTGATGGCATTGACTAAGGGGATTGATCCTGATTCCAAGTTTGGAAATTGGTTAGCTGGGAATTCGCCTGCGTCATTGGACCATTTCTATTCCAAGGCAGCCCAATTCTTGAGAAGGGAGGATGCGAAACAGTCTAGGAAGCAGGATGACGTAGGGCCCAACATTGAAGGAATTCAGAGTAACATCGCCGTTAAACAGTCCGGGGAGAGTTCTGGAAAAGTTCAGTTGAATATACAAAATAAACAGAATCAGTAGAGGGACAATGGAAATCAAGGCAAAAAACGAGATCAGAATCGTGGCCCACGACGTAGAGCTCCCATGTACGATAATTATACTCCATTGAACACGTCGTTTGAAAATGTGTATTTGTAGACCTGTAACACCATGCAATACAAGAAGCCTGCGCCGAAACCATCAGCGGAAAGACAAGTACAAACAGGAAAATTTTGTAGATTCCATGAGAGTTATGGCCATATTACAAATGAGTTTCGTCACTTATAGGACCTCATTGAAAAGCTGATACGTGAGCGAAAGTTGGATCAGTATGTGCGGGCGCCGCAGTCAGGAGGTGCGGGCCCATCAAATCAAAATCGTGCGCCAAATCAGGAAAGGCAGGAGGAACCCGCTCGTACTGGCGGGAGGTTAGTTATTAATATGATAAGTGGTGGTCCTCATCCAGCAGACCAAAGCTGGAAGGAAATGGAGCCGTATGCCAGCTCTATCAGGCATGCAGACTTCGAGTATTATAGTAGTTTTGATGAAGGGGCTCCGGCCAAACAACAGAAGACGATGATTGATGACATCGTATTCAGAGGCAGAGATGTTGATAAAGTCGAAGCTCCCACCATCGATCCACTGGTCATCTCAGCTCAAGTAGGTCCTGCTTGGATGAAGAGGATCTTAGTTGACAGTGGAAGCTTTGTGAATATTTTGTTTAAACGAGCTTACGACCAAATGAAAATGGAAGCCAAAGATTTAAAGCCCTGCCAATCCCGAATCTATGGTTTTAATGGAAGTGCTACTATACCCATTGGAGTAGTGGAACTACCAGTGGAGTTGGGAGTCGGAGAACGCCGGAGAGTGCAGATATTACAATTCGTTGTGTTAGACATAGACTCCCCTTATAATGCCTTTTTGGGCCGACCGACCCTCGCTGAGTTCAGGGCAGCTATTGCCCCGTGGTGTTTAACCCTGAAGTTTCCCACTGATCGTGGAGTGGGAGTCATCCAAGGAGATCAGGCTGTGGCGAGAGCCTGTTATGTTGCCGAGCTGTGGGAGACGCAGCGAAAGGAGAAAGGAAAGGGCGTAGAGGAATCTCTCTGCGTCCGTTTTGCTGATAATTGACAATTAATGCCCGAGCCTAGGCCCGGGCACCCCAGCCAATTCCAAAGGGATCTTGACCCAAGAGAAACTGAAGACGAAGGAGAATCTAAAGAAAGTCAAGCATCCCCGGCCGAACTACCGATTGATGTCCCAATTGACGATGACGATGATTCGAAAATGATAAAGATTGGGTCTCAGCTAAGCCAGCAAACTCAAGAGGAATTGGTTGAATTTCTACAAGCAAATCTTGACGTATTCGCCTGGACGCATTTTGACATGTGTGGGATCTCGTCGGACATCGCGAGCCACACTCTGAATATAGACCCGCGGCATGTCATGGTCAAACAGAAAAGGCATGGTATGGATCCAGAGAGATCTGCCGCCCTTAAAGAAGAAGTAGAAAAGCTTAAAGCGAACGGGTTCATTCGAGATGCGCTATACCCCGAATGGGTGTCAAATCCCGTGCTCGTTCGAAAGTCGAACAGAAAATGGAGAACATGTGTCGATTACTCTGATCTGAGTAAAGCTTGTCCCAAAGACAGTTTCCCGCTTCCTAGAATTGATCAGCTAGTAGATTCAACAGCCGGGCATGAGCTCTTATCCTTCATGGACGCGTATTCTAGCTACAATCAGATACCGATGCATTTACCCGATCAAGAACATACCAGCTTCCTAACCAATCTGGGACTTTATTGTTACAAAGTTATGCCATTCGGACTCAAGAATGCCGGGGGTACTTATCAACGATTGGTCAATCAGACGTTTGCCAATCAAATCGGGAAAACAATGGAAGTATATGTAGACGACATGCTTGTGAAGTCATGATTTTCCACTGTCCATATTAAAGACCTGGAAACTATGTTCAACATACTTCGAGAATACAGAATGAAGCTCAACCCACTGAAATGTCACTTTGGAGTTTCATCTAGAAATTCCTCGGGTTTATCGTCAACGCTCGGGGAATCGAAGCTAATCCTGAAAAGATTTGGGCGATTAGAAATCTTGAGACCCCAAAAACTAGAAAGCAAGTCCAGAGTCTCAATGGGAAAGTAGCAGCATTGAGCAGGTTCATTTCAAAGTCCACTGATAAATGCATTCCCTTCTTCGATCTGATCCGAAAAGGAAAACGAAACTTTGAATGGACCACGGAGTGTGAGGGCGCTTTCCAAGCACTAGTTCAGCATCTATCCACACCACCTATCCTGTCAAAGCCTATTGATCATGAGAAGTTGTACATATACTTGGAGATATCAGAAAACACTATCAGCGCTGCTTTAATTCGGGAAGAAGACTGGATACAGAAGCCAATATACTACGTCAGCAAATGATTGACTGGAGGTGAAAGAAATTATCCAAAGCTAGAGAAGTTGGCTTATTGCCTTGTAATTGCATCAAGAAAACTCCGACCATATTTCCAGGCACATCCTATTATTGTTTACACCGATCAGCCGTTACGACAGGTCCTTACGCCACCTGAAACGTCTGGTAGGTTACTCAAGTGGAACATCGAACTGAGCCAGTTTGATATTACTTACACTCCAAGACGAGCCATTCAAGGACAAGTCCTAGTCGATTTTATAGCTGAATTTACCGTTCCAGAGGACTTCCCCGAAACCAGTGAATCTCCCGAATATGTCTGGAAGCTTTATACCGACGGTGCATCAAACGACCGGTGTTCGGGTGCTGGTGTTGTACTTGAAACTCCCGAAGGCCGATCTATATGCTATACTTTGAAGTTCGATTTTCATGCAACCAACAATGAAGCTGAATATGATGCCCTCTTAGCTGGACTAAAGCTTGCCGGAGATTTGAGAATTATCGCTGTGGAAATTTATTGTGATTCACAGTTAGTCGTATGTCAGGTACAGGGAGAGTATCAAGCGAGAGATCGAAGGCTGGCTGCTTACTTAGCTCGAGTTCAGGAAGTGCTAAATCAGTTTGATTATTATGCCATTTATTGTATACCTCGAGAACACAACCAAAAAGCCGATTCATTGGCAAAGTTAGCCAGCACAGGTGAAGCTCAGCAAATGGCACTCGTTCCCGTAGAGACGTTATCTTCCCCAAGCATTAACCGAGCAGAAACAGACTGGGTATGCAAAACCATCCCCGAAAAGGATTCATGGATGACTCCACTCAGAAATTACATTGAGCACAGAACCCTGCTGGAGCGCAGGAGCAAAAAGAGACAAATCCTTCGGAAGGCCTCACGATGCACCATCCAGAATGGAGTCATGTACAGAAGAGGGTACTCTGTTCCCCTACTCCGGTGTATCGCTCACGGTGAAATTAAACGAGTATTGCACGATGTACACGAGGGAGAATGTGGCGATCACACCGGGGGGCAAGCACTTGCCAAGAAATACTTCGATATGGATATTACTGAACGATTGTGAATCGCGATGCGTCGGATTATGCAAAGAAATGTGATAGGTGTCAAAAGCATGCTCGAATTCCTAGAGCCCCTCCTACAGAGATAACACAAATGGTCAGCCCATGGCTGTTTGCAATGTGGGGCATCGACATCATTGGTACTTTACCTCTGGCAAAAGGTGGTGCGAAATACGCCATCGTCGCAGTTGATTACTTTACAAAGTGGGCTGAAGCTGAAGCTCTTGCTACCATAACGACAAAGAAAGTAATCAACTTTGTAGTCCGCAACATCATCTGTCTATTTGGTCTTCCACACACCATTATTACTAACAACGGAACCCAATTCGACAGTGCAGAATTTAAAGATTTTTGCAAATGGTTTCACATTCAAAAGAAATTCTCTGCGGTTGCACACCCTCAAGCGAACGGACAGGTCGGAGCGGTTAATAAAGTTATAAAGTCCATTCTAAAAAAACGACTGGAAAAGGTCGGGGCAAGTGGGTCGACGAACTTCCTATGGTTTTATGGGCTTACCGAACAACCCACAAGTCTACGACCGGTCACACTCCATTCTCTCTCTCTTATGGTTCAGAAGCCGTTATTCCAGTCGAGCTAGAATTACCTTTTCATCGTGTGACATACTATGATCCGAAGACAAATGCTATATTACTTGCTGAATCTCTCGATTTACTAAATGAGAAGCGTGAAGAGGCTGATTTGAGGGCAGCCGCGGATCGAAGTCGAGTCCCCCGATTGTACAACGCCAAGGTCCGCCCGCGAACCTTTGAACTAGGCGATCTCGTCTTGAAAAGAATCTATTCGATTCCTTCGTATATGAAGCCGACATAGGAAGGAACGTATGTCATTGAACGAAGGCTCGGGGATGGCACATTCAAATTATCGACCGTTGACGGTCTTACTTTGCCACGAGCCTGGAATAGCGAGAGTCTTCGTCGTTACTACACATAATAGGCTATGTTATTTCATTTAGTTTATTTTCGATTTTGTAATTTGTTTTTGCATTTTGAAATTAGAATTTGTAATAAGGCAACTGACTTTGCCATATTTTCTTATTTCAGCAATAAAATGCAATCTCTTCGAGCCAGAGCTGTGATTTACTTGAAATGCTTCATATGATGATCACTATGCACAGAGAGCTAAGTTTCACCATATGGTGGAATTTATTCAAATGGGGAGTGACTGTGATGCAACCGGTCACTCGCTAAGTGAAACCCGAGCTCGGGGACAAGCCATCACATCAAAGTCAAAAACGGATTGATACACGACAATCCCTCACTTAACTCCCAGTTCCCAGAGTGTGAACTGGAGTATTAAAATACATTTACGAAGAGGGTGGATCCATCCGCCTAACGACTTCATCCGTATCTGAACCAAGTTTGAGGAGGGTGGACCCGTCCATCTTACGACCTCACTTGTTAACTCAGGGTGGATGTGATCCGACCGTCCACGACCCTGATACACCTTTCATTCCCAAAGTGCGAGCGAAATCCAATAACATACAGCAGATGTGACTGACCGTCTGCTTACTAACTCTGAACTCCCAGAGTGTGAGACGGAGTATAAACATTAACTCCGGATTCCCAGAGTGCGAAACGGAGTATAAACAACCACTCCGAACTCCCAGAGTGTGAGACAGAGTATAAACATTAACTCCGGATTCCCAAAGTGCAAAACGGAGTATAAACAACCACTCCAAACTCCCAGAGTGTGAGACGGAGTATAAACATTAACTCTGGATTCCCAGAGTGCAAAACAGAGTATAAACAACCACTTCGAACTCCCAGAGTGCGATTCGAAGTACAAACATCAACTCTGAATTCCCAGAGTGCGAAGCGGAGTATAAACATCAACTTCAAATTCCCAGAGCATGAATTGAAGTATAAATATTAATTCCGAACTCCCAGAGTGCGAGTCGGAGTATAAATGTCGATTCCAAGTCCCCAGAGCACGGACGTATGATTTAAACTTAAGCCGTCGTGACCAACCGCCAGTAAACAAATGAGAATCCCCGGAGTGCGGATATGATCACCGATGGTCGAACAAGCATGGATGAACCACTCAATCTCCACTCGTCTCAGACATCTGTTTGGCGGTAATGTTCAATAACTCACCCCCAAGACTAGGGGGCAGGACTTAAGCGTCGACCATTGATTGAAGCGGTGTGGCGTCAAAATTCAACTCACTTCCTGGTCGTAAACCATGTCCATAGTTTCCGGACCTGGCAAACAAAAAACAAACTTGACTCGTAACATGAAACTTCACAAGTACACTTCAGATATTGAAACACTTAAGCAAATATGCAAGAAGCTAAAAAAGAAAAGTTTCATTTCTACTACTTATGAAAGAAATTCATGTACAAGTTTGTCCCAAAAATTCGTACTAGCAGGGGCCGAACCCGCATCTATACACGGCCAACAAAATGTATGTCAAAATAAACCAGGTAAGCATGTCTAATCTCTCTTCTTCCTCGGCTTCCTTCTCCATGTAGACCCGCTAGAGCCGCTACTATTTTTCCTCTTTGAGCCTTTGCCTTTCGGTGGTCGGTCTCCAGGCGGTGGCATGATCTCGACATCCTCCTCCGAGCTCGAGTGAATAGGGATGCTACCTACGGGCGGAGTCGGAGGAACAAGATCAAGTGTAGAAGATGGAATGGGCAAGCTGGTGATGAAAACTGTACCACCAGGAGATATCATTCTGAGCGGAGCTGGACCGGGCGCTGCCGTCCCACCTCCAAAACTTCCACCATGAGCCGCTGCTTCCATTTCAACGTCGATTTGTGCGAACATCTCCTCTTCAGTAACCGCTCGAGCCTCGCTGAGGGCATCAGTAGTTGGCATTGAAGAACTTGTAGCAGGAGCGCTTCCACCCATAACAAATGGCAAGTCGGCAAGAGGATCACCATGACGGTGAAAGAGTTCTTCCATCAGCTGCTCATCAAACACAAGCGTGCTTCCCTATGTATCGTCAAGGGGGCAGTTGTAGTTACAGTGATCGCTTCGGTAACAATAGCCTCCTACGTCTGATATGATTCTTGAGTAACAGGAGGCCCGACAGGTGCAGCATCGATCATTGGAAAAAGAATAAGAGAACTGTCAGAATTTAATTCAAATAAAGATTCCGACTTAAGGCAGATGTGCGGAATGTTCAGAATACCTTCCTCAGTTTGACTTGTAGGCGGCAGAACGGCTTCAGTAACTTGCACTGTAACCGGAGACATCTGCGGCCGATCCGGATTGTAGGCAGGAACGGCTTGGGGATCGACCGCAGACGAGGATGCGGGCTGGGTTGATGCTGGAACTTCAAGACTCGCCTCGTGATGGTCAACCCCTGAACCCTCTCCTACTTCGAAGTGCTGGGCGTCGAGTCTTTCCTTTTCATGCAGAATCATTGACTCGTGAAGAATCTTCCTTTCATCTTCATTCAGAATGCGATTCTCGAGTTCAAACTCATCCATAGACTCGCCCAGATGCGCCTCCTTCTCTTCTTCAACTAATCGGCCCCAGGCGTTGTGTAGATGCGCCGGATAATCATCGAGCCAGGCTATACCCCTGTGCCTCAGCACGTTAGTGTTCTAAACAACGAGAAGGTCTTCGATATCAGCCTCTAGCCTAGACTCGGCCGATTTCACCTTCTCCTCGACCTCAGTCTCCACCTTGCGGACTTTAGCCACAGCCGCATCCCGTTCACCCCGGAGTAGAACAGCCTGCTCGCACGCCTCCTGGGCTGCGTTATTCGCATCATCCTTTTCCTTGGCCATGTCGGAGAATTTATCCTTAAGCTCATTGAGTTCCTTGACCGCCGCTTCCCGTTCGGCGGTGACTATAGTATTCCGATGGCCCATCTCCTCCACCAAGGCAACATGTCTCTGCCTCAACCTCTCCATTGCCACGTTCGCTTCATCAGCTTTTTTGGTGGCCTCGATTTCAGATTTCGAGAAGACTCGGCCTCAGCAGTGAGCACTTGAATGATCCGGTCCCTTTGAGCAAGTTCGGTCTCCATTTTCTCAATCGCTTTGGCTCGCTCAAAGGCCACCTTGGAAGCTTTCTCTGCAGCCTTTACCCACTCTCTATACTGGGTGTAGATGTCATGAACGTAATCATGCATCGTGTTTTCCACTCCAGATGGGATTCTCTTTAAGTGAGGTGGAAAGACGTAGCCGTCGAAGCATATGTTCGGGAACTCCTTCCTCATCTGAGCCAATTTAATGGCCCCTTCTCATGTGGGCTCAGTTGGGACCTGCTCTACAATTATGGAGGCCGTGGTTTCGACTATCTGGAGATGAGTCTCGGATCTAGAAGTGTGAGAAGATGGCCTATGACGTGGAGGCTCTGGTGGATGTGGAACAAGAACAGGAGGTGGAGATGAAAGTCTAAGAGGTGGAGAGCGAGACCTAGATCGATGTATGTATTCTCTGTCCCTGTCCCGCTCGTACCTATCTTGATTAGAGTACCCGCGATCGCGGTCTCTATCAGAGTCTCTCCTACGGGAATCATAATAGGTAGAAGACTTTCGGGCCGAGCGAAGATTCCCAAGCATTGATCCTCTTCCGGACATCGTACCTGAAAACGAGAGACGAAGGAAAAGTTAGTGATTTCTTAGGTTGGAGATTTACAGTTATGAATCATGTAGTGCAGTGAAGTGTATGCATGTGCAACCCCCCAACCAACCGGAAATGTCGGCCGCACTCATAGCAAGCGACCCGCTCAGTTCAAGAGCATTATCAAGCTCCTCCATCCCGGTGTCGTGTTGAAACGACACATAATCCGGAATCGGAATATCAGCAAGCCCTCCGAAAGGATTCTCTACTTATGGGGGAGGAGCCTCCGAAATTCTAATCCCCTGAACAGGCAAAAACATAACCACGGATTTCAATCTCATGGATTTAGAACGCTTGTGAGCAGCTGCCTTGCCTTTTCTCCTTCCTCCTGAATCCTGGACATCGGAAGAAGGCCCAGCATGGAGCTCGTTATCAGTAGGCGTTCTCTCCGGGTCAACTTCCTCAGCTATTACGACTCCGGGCGCCTTGCGTTTCAACCGCTTCTTCGAGACCGCTCTAAGTGTCCCTTCCAGCCGTATGCTTTGCTTACGTTCAATCAGCCCAACAATTCTCAAGTTTCTGTCGGTTAGAACCAAGTCAATGTGCCTCTCTTCACCCAGAAACTTGGAGGATCCGAACTAGCTCTCTGAAATATCCACCATCAGGTCGAGAAATTGCGGCTGTAAAAGAAGAGAAGTATGTCAGTTTTGAGGTCGGTTATTATTATCTCGATAATTCAAGGGAAAGATTGCGACGCTTACGTCTATCCAACCATCGCCTAGCGAATCCAGGGGGGCACCGAACATAGAACCATTCCGTTTTAAAATAACTTAGCCTTCCCCAGGATCCCGTTACAATTTGACAGTTCCTGACCGCTTCCAAGAATGTGAAAGAAGGGCTGTCTCCACTACTCTTAATGTTAAATAGATATCTAATCTCAATCGGCTTCGGTGGTCGAAAGAGAATTTCCATAAATAGAATGAAGGTGCTATTCAAAAAGGTGTATCCGTTGGGGTGAAGCTGGGATGGAGCTATTCCAAGGAATGACAACATTTCCCTTATGTACTGGTTGAATGGAGGAAGTGTTCCCGCCGTACAAGCATGGCGGTTGAAAGCAGTAAACCCCTCCGGGGGAGCATGCGGCCTGTCATTTGGCCCAGGCAGTAACACGTCGTCAACGACAAGCCGTGCCTTAAACAAATCCGTCCCAACATATCTTCGGAGATGCCGGACAGCACAAAATCTTGTGGACGACAAATGAACCGGGTGCCTGGAAGCTCGTGCGGTGCTGGATCTATAACTTCGGCTTCGATGACCGGTATCTCGATGGTGGAAGGAATTGAACTCGGAAGTTCCTGCTGTTTTGAACTTGAAGATTCCATGACTAACTAGCTTATGAAAAATCATCGTTAAACAGATAATAAACCCGTGCATCCCGCAGTGTGAAGTGTGTGAATATGTTGTGAAGTGCAGTGCTGTATATCACTTAGCAAGTTCTACGGATTTAAAGAAAGCATGTGAACAATAAGACTTCAAAATTCAGTCGGAATGACCGTCATCGCCGACCGTCACAACCGTGCCATCCAGTTATTAGCGATCGATCCAAGTCAGAGTTTGTTAAAGTTTTGTTAAGTTACAGTTCCATCAACGAGCTTCGAAGGGAAGTCAAATATGCAGTCCAACGGTCAAGTCCAATTATGCCGAAATGAATCTCATCGGAGTTAGATGTTCAAATGCTCAAGAATTTTCAAGATAATCGAAGTTAGGCACATTGTCGATCATCAAAGTTCGAGTTTACATCGATCTATGCAGTAGTTCGTATCCATCAGGGGTACGGATTCAAATTCGTATCGATCGTTCAATGACATTTTCGTATCGGTCCCATGGCTCGCAGTTCGAATCTATCAGAGCTTACTACTTCGTATCGATCAGAAAAGCATCTACTTCGAATCGATTAGAGAGCATCAATTTCGTTTCGATCATAGAACGTCAATTTCGTATCGATCAATGTCGTTTCGAAACTGCCGTTGCTAGGTAACTGATCCATGACCGATACAAAGCCCAAAGCAAGACTGCGATACGAGATCGACATAAAGCAAGACACTTTCTTCCTTAATCGATACGAGATTGTGGCCAAAAAACTGCCCACCAACTATTTCGAATCCGTTGTTTCTTCTTCTTCCCCAAATCTATTCGAACTCCATTCTTTCCTTCCTCGACCTCGCACGTTATCTACTTCCTCGAGCAACGTTCGGACACGAGTTCGAATGGAATAAAATGGCATGGGAATTTGGACCTCATCGTTTTAAGACTGGTTTTGTTCAATTGAGTACCTTATTTAGATAACTGGTTAAAGGGGTTAAAGGTTTTGATTCGATTAGAAGTCGGGCAGTTTTCTTTTTCCAAGTCTTTGGAGCGATACGAAGACGAAGCGCAAGAGTAAAAAGTAAAAAGTGAAAAGTGGCTAAGTCCACAGTATTTATATGGACTCGAATGTGAAGGGAGAAACGATTCGCCTCCCAGTAAAATCGATCGGTTGCAAAATATCACCACGGGATCGATTCGAACAAGCTATTCGAATCCATAAACTCGAGCTTTCATCGATACGAAATCTGTAACAGGGATTCTTTCTGAATCACCAAGGTCCATCGATACGAGACTATTGTTCGTATCCACTGCTTCCGACTCCATTCACAATCCATCGAGACGAAATCCTTGTTCGTATCGATCATTTTCAACTCCTTCCCCAGAGCATCGATACGAACGAACAGTTCGAATCCATCAAATCACAGCTCACAGAAGCCAATACCCATCGATACGAATTGTCTATTCGTATCCAATGACACCAGATCCATCGGTTCGAAATACACAACAAGGGTTGTTCTGAAGGCATCGAACTCCATCGATACGAACGAACGCTTCGTATTCATCGAACCTCACATCCATCGATTCGAAATGTCCATTTCGTATCCATCAAAACGACATATACCGATGCAAAAACAATGTTTTAACCTTCTACACCGATTCAGGTGAGGATCGATACGAAGGAACGTTCAAAAACAACCATCGAGCGTTGTTACAATTCGAATCTCACATCGGTTCAGGAGAGGATCGATATAGAATTCGATACAAGATAAACTGACAACGACTCATGAATGTGCAAACGTTAACGAGAGTCAGATTAACATATATGCATATATGTCGGACTAATATTCAATTTTCAACATCCACAGGAATTGGATACTTATCTAATAACGATTACAACAACAAACAGCTAATCACTAACACTCAGCAATCGGTTACAATAGTACAGGGTACATCAGTTGACAATCAACAGTTCATGTTACAGAGAAAATCATACAAAGATTACAACTTTCAGCGGAAAGACGATAACTGTTCAGAATAAAGACTGCGGCTTTTCAAAGCACATCATGTTTCCACAAGAAGTACTTTGGGGGGCAAATGTTATCCCACCTTTTGGCAAGGCCATGACACCAAGAACTTGACTAGAAACCAATGACGGTCCGTCTTAGAGATCGGTTATACGCAGGTTCACCATGGATATCGGTGAATTTTGTCCGAGTTCGGATCGAGCTACAATCGACAAGACACGATCAGGGAAGCCATAAAAGTCAACGTTCTAAATTTCAAGTCAATCCGAGTTCGTATGCTCAAGTTACGATCGATGCAAGATTGGATGAAAACCAACCACTGTTCGAATCGATCGAGTTCGAATCCATCAGGGAAGCTTACTTCGACTCGATCAGCTCCACATCGATCACCAAGGAAGCTTACTTTGACTCGATCAACTCCGCATCGATCACCAGAGAAGCTTACTTCGACTCGATCAGCTTCGCATCCATCACCAAGCCTCTGTTCGACTCGATCGAGTTTGTATCCATCATCATAACGCCTCTGTTCGACTCGATCGAGTTCGTATCCATCATCAGAACCCACTTCGTATCAATCAGCCAGTGACCACTTCGCATTCATCACCAGAGTCTACTTCGCATCCATCGCCTGAAGAACTTTGTTCGAATCCATCAAGCTTCTATAGTTCGTATCCATCAGTTGACCTTACTTCGTATCCATCGAGGAACCATTGCTCGTATCCTTCGAACCCAGTTACTTCGTATCCATCAAGAAGTACTTGTTCGCATCGATCCACATCATGGTTATTCGTATCGATCGATAGCTAACAATGTTCGAGTCCACCTGGCCACATCAACTTCGTATCGATCAAATGGAGCCATTTCCAATCGATACAAACAAGGCCACGCAGTCGAATTATTCCATGTGTTCTCCACCGATACGAAACAAGGGCCAGCTTCCATCGATTCGAACAACACAAGTGCCTCGATACGAACAGGATCGAGTCGAAATGATGGAGTCGAACAAAAGCCAACCAAAAATCCTAATTCGTATCGATCATATCTAGTGATCCACGGGTCCAAATGCTATGAAATTTTCACAGAAGCTTACGTGCATGCTAAATAATGTCCACGCCAAATTTCGACTCCATCGGATGCAATCTTGATCGATACGAAATCCGTTCGTATCAATCACGGATCGGGCCAAAACTTCACGGGCTTGGTCGCGCGGGCCTACTCACGTGCCAGAAGTAGTCTCCCGAGATCTGGGCGAGATATCTGCCTCCCACACCTATAAATAGACCCCCACAGCCTACAGAAAAGAGGATCTTCTTCTTCTTTGAATTCTCCAACGCCCAGACTCTGCCGGATCTAGTTCTAAACTCCATTGCTGCTGCTACTATAGAATTTCACTGCTGTAAATCATTATTATCTGCTGTAACCCACTGAATTCAATTGTAATCATCAAGGAAACATCAATAAAGCAATCAACTTCATAGTGGACGTAGGCAATACGCCGAACCACTCTAAATTCTCGTGTTTCTGTGTGTTCTTATTACTTCCATTATCTGTTTTTGGACTTTTTGTTAGATAATTCTCTTTTTCCATTTAATTTCTTCATTTTATCTCTTCAAAAACTTCTGAAGAGTGTTGTGCCCAATTTTGGTACAAACACATATGATATAGCAGGGCAATATGTCATCTAGTATAGACAAACAATGGATGGAAGAATCCAATCGAAGAACCACACGATATGTAGAAGGAGTGCAGAAGTTTATTGAATTTGTTGTGGAAAATTGTGGTGATAAGGAAATCTATTCTTGTCGTTGCACATAGTGCAAAAATATGAAAATGAAGATTAAATTAGATGACATTTATTATCATCTACTCAGATGGGGAATTGTCCAGTCATATATCGTTTGGCATTTTCATGAAGAAGAATCGATAGAGAAGCAAAAACAATCTATTAGTCAAGCTATAAGTACTAATGAGGCTGAACATCCTAGGATGGAAGACTTGGTCAATGATGCTAATAGATTTCATCATTTTCAACCTACTAGTCCGCTACCCGATAATATTGAGGAACCGTCTACGGTTGATTGGCCGACCAATTAACGTAAGAAGTGTAAATCACTTTTTGATAGTGCAAAAGAGCCATTGGATCCTTCATGTTCTAAAGGTATAACAACATCGTATGCCATTGTGAAACCCAATAGCTTGAAAACTCAATACGGCTTTTCCGACAATGGTGTGACTGCACTCCTCGAATTTTTAAAGGAGTTACTCCCTGAAGGTAACACACTACTGACAAAGTACCCCGACATGAAGAAGATGATTAAACAAGTTGGGAAGGATTACAAGACTTATGATGCATGCATCAATGACTGCATTTTATACTAGAAAGATGATGCAAACAGAGTTTCTTGTACAATTTGCAATAAACCAAGATATAAGACAACATTCAACAAAGAGAAAAGAGCTACCAAAGTACCTCAAAAGAAGTTGAGACATTTTCCTTTAATTTCTAGATTGAGGAGGCTGTATACCATACCATGGATAGCATATGCTATGACTTGGCATGTTCGTGCCAAGTCCAATTCAAATGTAACGCGTCATCCACGTGACACTTCTCATTGGCAAATTGACTCAGTATCTGAATAGAGGCACACGAACTGAGGTGCATGACTCAGTTCTGAAAGGTAAAGTGCCTCAGTTTTTGACCTGTGGCAACTGCTTCAGTTCCGAACTTTTAGTATCGTACTATGTTCATTTAATTAGAGATCTTAAAATACAAACTTTTAGTTGTTGTCTATATCCAATTATTCTATTTTGTAAGCTTTTCTGAAGCCGATACAATCAAGAATTGTTTGTTGCAGGTGGTCTTTGTCATTTGGACTGCAATCAAGAAGATAGTAGCAATGTCAGAACCTACAGAAGCGTCAACCCATTCAATTACACAATCATCCTCTACACAACCCAAAAAAGTTGAGATAAATGCATTAGGTGCTCCTATTTCAAAAAATGCTGGAAAAGTAAGCAGTCGAGTTGGTAAATTGGTACGAATTCATGTGCCGATCTCATATGAAAGTTGGGATAAAGTACCTAAAAAATACAAGATTGACGTTTGGAATGAATTGTTGGTAAGCTAAAACTGATTTGTACCACTTTCAATTTTCTTTATAACTATATATTTTGCCACATAATTTCTTTTCTTACGTGTAACGACCTAAAATTTTCAACCATTCGCATCCATACATGTCAGATTTGAATTGCTCAAAATATAAGATTGTTAATTTAAATTTAGCAAAACTCAGCATATAAAATAAATAAATAATCACAGAATCACAGATACAGAGTAATATAATAATAATGCAGCGGAAACAGAAGAACAGTAATTCATGAAGCTACTATAAATATATATAATAGAGTTAAAATAAGATACAACAGAAGTCTCGAATACATAGATGTCTCAATACAATAGTCAAATACAAGATCAGAATACATCACTTGAATCAACTGAATAACAGAAAGCTGGATAAATAGCTGGATCGCCAAGCGAAGCACCAACTCTAAAGGTGAGTCTCAAATGCTATATCACTCAGTCTGACCCGAGCATAAAGCAAAACACAAAACACTCGAGTCAGGATTAACATTCTTATATCAATAAATCCAACTCAAGTGAAATATCAACTGAAATACAATTAACTCAAAGGAAGTTTGGGATAACCATCCTTTAAGGATCCGTTAAACTATCAACTATGTAGTAATATACGCTATTATAATAATGTCTACAGTAAAGTATACTATTTAAAAATAGCGTTAAGGCTTTACATTTTCCACCTTAACACATTTTTAGGTGTGCCAATAGTCTATACAGTACCGTAATATCCCGTAAACTGGAGCTACTAGAGGATACTCTATAGGTACGACACATATCAAACTCGTAGTAAAGCACGTTAGGGTAGGTGACAGGCACAACTAGGCAATGCCAGGGTAGATATACCAATTACACTTCCGGGCCTGTGGTAACGCAGAGCCGCAGCAATCGCCCACCTCGAGCCACACTCCCGAATCGAGGGTGCGCACCAAATCAATCACAAAGTAATAGAATGGCATACGATGGAATGTGTCCGATCAGAGGTGCTACCTCATTAGCCTGTCAATTGCTCCTGTTTTAGCCACCTTATGCCAACTCATAGGAGTTGGGTCCACGTATATACCTCATATAGGATCGTCGCCGCCTTCCTACTTCATTCTGGAATCTCCACCGCGTATACAGTTGTTAAAGTGGTTTTCGGTATCGACAGAGAGTATGCCGATAACCGATCCCGGTCTCTTTAACAACCAAATGTTATTATAACACCGCGGTCATTTCAAAATAGTTTATACTTCAAAACCAAGACATCATTTTCATTTCAAAAACATATTAATACGATATCATTTCCATTTCAAAAATATTCACTTCCAAAATCATAATACTTTCAAAGATATAATACTTTCGAAACCAAAACAATTTGAAGTAATAATTCTTTGGAAATCATAATAATTTCCTTCAAACATTTTAGATATTAATAATAGTATATAAAATAAAATAGTTTATAAAATAAAATAATTTATATAAAATAGTTATAAGTTAAAACAATTTATATTAAAATAATTTGTATATTTAAAATAGTTTATATTAAAAATAGTTATATCAAAAATAGTTTATATTAAAATAGTTTATAAAATAATATAAAATAGTTTTAAATATAATTTAAAATACTTTATATAATAAAATAGTTTCCTCAAATTTCACAAATCCATTCAAATCAATTCGAATTTCAATTTCAATTCAATTAAACATTTCAAATTATATCGATTTCAAATACCTATTCGAAACACAAAATAAACCATTAATTTCAATATATTTCAAAGCTTTAAATATTCCACATTTCCAAAACTGAATTTGATAATTTCATTTATATCTCAATTTAATTTCATTACATTTAGTTTCTGAAATATTTATTTAATCATTTCAATAACATCTAAATACAACTTCAATTTACAAGTTTACATAAACAAAATATCCCATTTAAATTTATATAAGTTTGAAATATTCATTTAAGTCACCTTTAATCAAATTCAAGTTATAAAACATATCTTAAAATTTCAAATTTAATAAATTTCAAATCAAACTTATTTAAGTATAATTCTTAAATAATTAAAATTCCAAATCGATTTCAAATTTATCTTTCAACCTGAAACATTATAAACTCTATATTTGAAATATAAATTTTACATAATTACTTAAACATATTTTATATTGATTAAATCGACTTTATTAAATAAACTTTAATAAATCTTTAAAATCAATATTTATTGAAACCATAAATTTCTTTTCAAAAACCATATAAATCATTTTCAAAATATTTATATATAGACCAACAGTGTCTGTATATAATTTTCTATCCTATGGTCAGGTGATACGGATATTTATCATTTCAATCTGCAATTTAAACATATACGGGTATATATCATTTAAACCCGCAATCCCAAATTCAATTCAAATGAAAATCGCTTGGGTTTATCATTTCAACCCATAACGGTTTTCTCCTATTCTACATATCGTTCGGGTATGTATCATTTCAACCCATAGTGAATTCTATATTAACAGGGAACTTATAGAGTGATATAGATATGATAATAACATGGCATGCATATATCATCAATATAAATAACAGATAATGGTGTCAGAGGTCACATGTGAACATATACAGATAATAGCATATATAACAATGTAGATAACTAACAACAACATATTTCAATTGACGTTTCAATTGAAATCAAATTTAATAAATATAAGAACGTTAATCGTGAGTGATTGCTCATCTTTCGAGGCTAGAGATATTTGACAATGAAACGGGTTAAGAATCCAAGCACGAATTCCAAAGCAAAGCCAGATTGGCACGAATTCGACAAACAAGGCTGATAGATAAGAATCGATGAGAACAAGATAATCAGTTTTGATATAAACTGAAAATATACACTATTATTATATTATATATATATATACACAATCAAAAATCAAAATAAATTTTCTTTATTTCAATATATAAACTATCACTTTATATAACAAAACCCACACATAAAAATAGAATCCATATACATATATATTTTTCTAAAGAAATCCAAATATCAATATTTATTATAAAAATCAATATAAACAATTTATTATAATATATATGACTTAACAGTAATGAAAGATTTTAAAATCTATGCATAACATATATATATAACTTAACTCATATATATATATATATATTACAACTTCATATAACCACATATATAGAACTGACATATAAAAAATTTATACAACTCTTTAACATAAAATATTTACACGTATTCATTTCAAATGCCAATTTTCATTTTGAACATACATATATAAGTCAGTATCTTCATATATTACAAGTTAACTATATATATTTTTCTTTACAGTAAAATATACAACAAGCATAAGCACTTCTTTTATACTATACGACTATACATCTATATACTATTAAAATATTACACACATATCAAAAATACATGCGACTTGTATATATATAACTATATATATATATTTATAGATATAAACTCACGTATATAACTACACCTATAAACATATATATATATATATAATAACTTCCATACGTAAATAAACACGTACACAACTTTTGTAAAATAACTATTATACGCAAATTTTATATATTATAATTTAAATCATTACTTTATATAAACTAATGCATAGAACAAATATATATATATATAACCTGTGCATGCTATCATATTTTATACTCTTTAAATCTTATACTTTAAGGTCTGCATGCTAATATATGACTCAAATATATACATATACAACTATAAGCTAATAGTTAACACACACATATATATACTTATATACATATAATAGATTATATTCAAACATGTCTAACTTTATATATATAACATTTATATCCAATCTTCTACAAACAACATATACAAACTTATACTACATATAATAATTACTTTCATACTTACAATTAAACCGCATGTTATGCATCAAATAACTGATATTATATTTTAACAAATAACTTTTATAACTCGCATATAACTACATGCATACCGCAAAACTATAACCGTACTATAACTTTATATATTGTATATTTAAACTGCCCTTACACTGACGTATAACAAATGTATATATAATACCTTATTTTATAAAATATATATATACTACTAAATGGATCATATATAAAATAAACTGACATATATAATATAACAAAATACCTCCATTCATGAAATCTAGAAAGAAGAAGAAGGAGGCCGAGCAGAAGATGGGAGAGAGGAGGGATGGACGTGTGCTGCTATGCTTGAGGGGAGGGTGATTGAGCAAGATCGGCTACTGTGCTTCGGTTGTTGGATTGAGGCGTGGAGGAGGCTGCTGTGCTATGGTGGAGGCGGCAAAGGCTAGGGTGAAGGGTTGAAGGCTGTTCATGGGCGGATCGCTGTCGGAGAGAAGATGTGGCCGTGGTGGAAGAGGAAGGAGCGGATGGACAAGCAAGGTGATGATGGGTTTGAAATGGTGGAGGACAAATCGACTTACATAGGCATGCGAGAATTAACAGCAACCTATTATAAAAGTGGAAATTAGGGAGACATCCCTATCATACTTTCATATTGTAAAGCGGGTCCCTGTCAAAGTTTCATTGTAAAGCGGGTCCTTGTTTTCTGGAAACGAAGAAAAATTATTGCTGAAATGTCAGCAACTTTTATAAATAAGTGCTGATATTTCAGCAACTATCTGTGTCAAAGTTTTATTGTAAAAACAAAGAAAAATTATTGCTGAAATGTCAGCAACTTTTATAAATAAGTGCTGATATTTCAGCAACTTTCATAAACTGTGTTCACAGTGTACATAAATGTTGCTGAAATATCAGCAACTTTTATAAATAAGTGTTATTATTTCAGCAACTTTCATACACTATGTTCACAGTGTACAGAAATATTGCGGAAATGTCAGCAACTTTTATGAAATGTTGCATCATGCTCTGCAATAATCGTGAATAAAAAACAGGGACCTAATTTACACTGAAATTTAGTAAAGGACTTTTCATGAATTTTGAAACTTAATAAGGACCTGTGCCAAAAGTACCCATTATAAAACGCCTATATATTTTTATTATTTATTTTCTTTCAAATAACAAATGAACTACAGGAAGACAGATAGAAAGAATGGCAAGCACGCATCAAAATTGTATTGGGTATTCCGAGAATAATGAAAGTCAGAATATTAAATTTTGAGAATTTGAAAAGTAGTGACCCTTTGCTTCCAGCCATTTGACAGTAATAAATTGACATATATAATATAACAAAATACCTCCATTCATGAAATCTAGAAAGAAGAAGAAAGAGGCCGAGCAGAAGATGGGAGAGAGGAGGGATGGCCGCGTGCTGCTATGCTTGAGGGGAGGGTGGTTGAGCAAGATCGGCTACTGTGCTTCGATTATTGGATTGAGGCGTGGAGGAGGATGCTGTGCTATGGTGGAGGCGGCGAAGGCTAGGGTGAAGGGTTGAAGGCTATTCATGGGCGGATCGCTGTCGAAGAGAAGATGTGGTCGTGGTGGAAGAGGAAGGAGCGAATGGACAAGCAAGGTGATGATTGGTTTGAAATGGTGGAGGACAAATCACTTACACATGCATACGAGAATGAACAGCAACCCATCATAAAACGCCTATATATTTTTATTATTTATTTTCTTTCAAACAACAAGTGAACTACAAGAAAACAGATAGAAGGAATGGCAAGCACGCATCAAAATAGTATTGGGTATTCCGACAATAATGAAAGTCAAAATATTAAATTTTGAGAATTTGAAAAGTAGTGACCCTTTGGTTCCAGCCGTTTGACAGTTGAATGGTCACAAAAATCAAAACCCAAATTACGGAACCGATACGGAAGTCGTTCCGTAAATTTCGCCTTCTAACGGACTTCAAACACACAAATGAATACACTGTGGAGATCAGCACGACGAGACGATCAAAACGGTATACAGTTATTAGTGGTACGATCATCATGTCAAAAGTCGATATCAGTACCGAAAATGCTGCTAAAATGCCGGAATTAAGATAAATGGAGCAATAGCAGTCCAAATTTGACAAAACGAAAGATGGCGTCTCACTCAGAAGATGGTTTACCAATTTATTATATAAAATATTCTGGTTTTAAAAATATTTTATTATCATCAAATATTAATTGATTCGAATTGAAATAAAATTACACAATAAAATAAACTTCAATATTATTTATTGAAAATTTACCAGTTGTTATGTTTAAGAAGACGTATTCTAAATATTAAATTTTTATTTGAAAATTTTATTGTTTAAAATTTCACAAAATTTCAATTAAATATAATATTAAAACAATTAAAATTTATGGGTTGTTACTGTTAACACCAAAATTGGTCACTAACCCCTTTTAGAAAGATTGTGTAGAGAGATAAATGAAGAAGGTAAATTTAAACTGAGAGATATGGACTAAATTAACTACAGAAATCTAGAACACCAGATTTATAGTGGTTCGGCGTAACTGCCTACGTCCACTTTGAATTGTAATCTTTATTGCTTTCCCAAGTAGTTAAATACAGATACAATCCGTACAATAATGTCTTAAGTACAAGTTTGAACTGAAAAGAGTGAGTCTTGAAAGCGGCAGAGTCTCCCCAGTGTTCTCGAAAAAAGGTCCATTTCACTGTGCCCCTGCTCTTCTATTTATAGACGAAGATGGGTTGGACTTCCCTAACGGGCCTAGCAGCCAGATACCTCGGCCCGTGGTGAATGACTTCTATGTGCCGAGCCACAAATGCCGAGCCATGTCTCCAAACCGAACGAGGCAGTGTGTTGAGTGAAACGTGTAGGCCGAACGAGGTTCGATGCCGAACGAGGGGAGATGTCGAACGACATGCTTACGCCGAGCGAGGCCATGTGCCAAACGAGGCTGGAATGCCGAACGAGGCTGGAATGCCGAACGAGGCAGGAATGCCGATCGAGGCATGAATGCCGAACGAGGCTGGAATGCCGTTCGAGGCTTGGATGCCAAGCGAGGCTGGAATGCCGGTCGAGGCTTGGATGCCGAGAGATGCTGGAATGCCGGTCGAGGCTTGGATGCCGAACGAGGCTGGAATGCCGGTCGAGGCTTGAATGCCGGTCGAGGCAGGAATGCCGGTAGAGGCTTGGATGCCGAGCAATGCTGGAATGCCGGTCGAGGCTTGAATGCCGGTCGAGGCAGCAATGCCGAACGGGGTTGAATGTCGAACGAGGCTTCCAATGCCGAGCAACCTTTGAATGCCGAATGGTACCCCAAATGCCGAACGACCTTTGACACCGAACCTCTTGTTACTTGGTCAAGCCACCGGGTAACACTTGCCCGCCAAAGTGTGTTATGTGGATGAACAAGATGCGCTTTGAATCGCAAGTCCTCCGCGTTTTGCTTCGAGCCCTTATTCTGAATGCCGACCGAGGCATCGTATGTCGATCGTCGTGCTAATGCCGAGCGACATACAAATGTCGAACGACAATAATACCGAACGAGAGAGGTGCTTTGACCTGTTCTACCGGTCACTGTCCCTTCGACTTCTCTTCTCTCTATATAAGCCGGTTCCTCTTCTTCTTCTCCCTTTTACTTTTACCTCCACAGTACAGAATTTACGAACTTGCCTACATCTATACTTTTCAAATACCTCAACCTCCTTTTTGACTCCCAGATCCTACACGTCGTTTCCTTGACTGCTCTCGAACCACAAACCTGAGAAGATTCAGCTCCTATCTCAAGCACTCCACTAGACTTCGCCTCCTTCTAGTAGGTACTAATCCCTCACTTGCTCGACTTTCCCAATTAGGCACTTTGAATGGGACTCGATTTTATGGCTTCTCTCTAGCTCACGAATTCGCGTAGATAAGGGAGACGCGTCTGAGGTTTAAGTTAGCCTTAGGGCTAGGTGGAGTGGAAGAGAGAAGTGGAAGACAGAGGCGCTTGAAGGTGGGAGTTAGTGGAAGATGTACTGTTGTGGCTCGGCATGATCTCTTTATGCCGAGCGATGGAAGGGAAGTTTGGGAGTGGAATTGGAGTTGAGGTTTAGTGTGACGAACGATGTGGCTCGGCACGGTCATGGCTCGGCTTGACACCCCCATGCCGAACGAGGTAGGAAGAAAAAGAAGAAGAGAAGTAGAAATTTAATAAAGTGCCGAGCGGTAGGGAGGACGTGTTGGAAGAAAGTGGTCGATGGTAGAATGCCGAGCGATGTGGCTCGGCATGACTACGGCTCAGCATGACCTTCCGCATGCCGAACAGTGGAGGGCAGGAAGTGGGAGTGTGTAGTGCCGAGCGATGCGGCTCGGCATGATGACGGTTTGGCATGTTTTGCCGCATGCCGAACGGCGATAGTGAATGGTAAGTGAGTGTTGGTTTTGAGGGTAGAATGCTAAGCGAGGAGGCCCGGCGTGATTATGTTCGGCATGACTAGTTGAATGCCAATCGATGAAGTGGTTAGGTAGGAGGGTCGTGTACAACAGCAAAACCAGTCGAACCTAATGCATAATTGACTCAACACATATTTTATGCCTGAATTCATGACCATGGACAAGGACAGATTTAAACAACAAAGCACATTGGACAATTTGGACTGATAACTCCCGTGTTTAAACAACTGAAAACTTGGACTTAACTTGCCTATCTGTTAATAACTTTTCAAATGCAGTGACGATGTCGAGTTCAAAATTTAAACCGTCTTATGACAAGCTTTCGTAAACGGTCAGCGATGACGGTCTTCGAAGACGACAATTCAAAGCTTAACTTATTTCATCAATCCATCTTCTTTTTAACTGCTTGGCACTTACATCTGAATGATCGCACTAGTTCACACACCACACGGGGGGAATATTTATGTTGTTAAGTCTAATGTTGATTGTTTTTTAAGTATAGCTCAAACAGGTGCTTTGTCGGATTCAATCTTCATCATAGATGTCTAGGAAATCTAGCTCTGCTACGATCTCAGATAGACCCGGGCCATCCTCTCGATAAGAAGTTATAGGAACCTCGGACCCGTCAACTACCCTTGCTCAAGACTTACCGAGTCCTGCGACGACATCTGTCGACTTGGCTCCTGACGCTCTGGAGGCAGCAATTTTCTTAGATGACCCAATCGATTCACAGGCCTCAAAGATTAATGAAAGTACACTTCGTCAGATATGCTCTGTCCATGGAATCCCCTTCGACGACGTTTTAGTTCCATCGGGGCATGATCGTCCGCACTTGCCCCCAGTCGGATATACAGCCTGCAACAGGTTCATGTGCTGGATCGGCAGCGTGTCGCCATTCAATTCTTTTCTTCACGACGTGCTACAATATATCGAGATTTCCCCCTCACAATTACATCCAAATAGCCACGCATTTATATACTGGACCTGCATCCTCTTCATGAGGGTCCTTTTCAGGCTTCCGACTTCCGACGATATTCGTTATATCTATCGTTTCAAGAGACGGTCAGACAGCCCATCTTTTATATTCCTCGAGCCACATAGTAAATGCAAAATCTTGACTAGGGCATGGAGCAAATTTGCCTAGTACAAGCAAGAGTGGTTCTACCTGCGTTGTCCTCCCAGTTTCGCCAGGAGATGGGTAGAAGGAAGTAAGTACATTTTCTAGATCAACACTTGAATTTGGCGAAATTTGCATCTTTTCTGACTCTTTATCCACTTTTTCAGGCATCAACCCACGTCCCGAAGGCTCCGAATACTCTGAAGCTGTCGAAACTATTCGAGCCCTCCCTGCAAAAGATCGGGACATCAGATCTCTCATTTCAAATGAGTCGCTTACGAAGTTCGGGCTGCGGGCGGAAGGTCACCGAATAAGCCTCCCCCAAGGTGTCACTCTAACCAGACCTGCTTCGGGCAAAGGAAAAAAGCAGGCTGGGTCTTCAGCATGTAACGCCCCTGACACGCCAGAGGAGGGAGAAACTAGAGAAGGCAAGACGCCCGAAGTACCGGGTGAAAATGTCAGTCCCACCCGGGACCCGATAGTCGAGGTTCATGACATTGAGACGTCACCTTCCCCTTCCAAGGGAAAGAAGAAATTGACCTATAAGTTGAGGAAGAAGACGGTGGGTGGAACCTCTAAGGTCACCCTTACTCCAGTAGAAAAAGAGCCTTCTTCTCAACATTTAGAGAGTTCGCTTAAAGGCTTGTCGGACCTCATGATTCCCGATGATTTGCTCAACTATGGCATCGATGATCCAGATGCTCTTAAACTTCATTCGCCCGCGAGAGGCAATACAGGCACTCAGGCCCAAATCCGGGGAGGAAAAAACTCCTATTAGTAAAGATAAAGAAACTGGTCCATCGAGGGGAACACTAGGACACACACAGACACGTGCACTTCACCTTGCACTTAAATTTCCGTCATCGCTCTTTGTAACGACCCTAGATTTTAAAATATATTTAAATTGATAATTTAAATTAATTTTTGAATAAAAATTAGGAAATAAATCGATAGAGTGATGCGAGTTTCCCCGAATCAAAATAAATCTGGTATAAATCATTTACATTTAATAATATTGTAAATAAATTGTAACAACCCGGCATTCCGTACCCATTTTCTTATCGTCTCTTGACGATTTAATCTGGGAACGAATAGCTTCTGGCATTTTAATCAAATTGAAATTCAGGGATAAAATTTTGTTATTCGCTATTTGGAATTTTTAAAGCAGTTCTAAATGTTAAACGAGCTTTAAAAAGATTCGTTAAGTGTCGTTTGGGTTTAAATAATAATCTCGGCCCATGTTCTTTTGTTTTGAAACCGTGATTTCACTCAACACCCAAATACCCCTTCCTCCATTCGTTAACCCTAAAACAAAGAAACGAAAAATGGTGGCTGTCTTCGTTTTCATGAAATTAGGGCTTCTCGTTTCCCTTTCTTGTATCTCTGGCCCGAGCCTTTGAGAAATAGCGATCGATACTCTGGCGAATTGAAGCCTTTTCTTCGACGCTTGCTTGAATGAATTTGGGCTTTGCCCTTCTTCGTCCTACTGGCAATTTGAAGCTTCGGCGATGTTGTGATTTTCTGGCTAATTGTGACTCTGGCTTCGGCTTCGCTGTAGCTTATTTGCTTGCGATCTCGACTGTTTGCATCGAGACTGGAACTAGAGCTTAACGTCGTTCGTCTTCCCTTGGTTGCTCTGGCTTCGCTCGATATCTGGTGGGCTCGGCTTCTTCTAAATTCGGCGACAAGGTGAGTAATCACATCTAATTCAAAGCTTTAGTATAGAGTTTGAATCCTTGTTTGAAATTGTCGATCCCTTTTTGGTCGATTGTTCGACTTCGTTTGTTTGCTTGAGATTTATCTGGCTTCTTCATTTCGTATATATTGTTCGACTTTGATTACTGTCTTAGCGTGACCACCACGGCTTTGAATAGTTGCAGATATCTGCAATTTTGGTACAGTATGATTTATGTTGTTTTGTTTTGATTTTGAACTATTTGATCGTGCTTACACTTCACTTCGTTCACTGTGACTTGTTCGTACAATTCAATTTCGCCTTGCCTTGACAATGGCTTCGGCACTTGATATTGATCGAACTTGTTTGGTTGACTTCGCCATTGGTTTGTGTTTTTTTTGATAAGATACTGCAGTTCCATTTCCCTGTAGCATACCGTGGCTTGTGATAATGTTGTCCTCGACTTGATTTTTGGTGATGTTAATTCCACTATGAACTTGTTTTGTTCACTGAGCCTTTGGTTCTTGATGTTGTTTCTCGGTTCTGAATCTGTTCATTCACGGCTTTAAGTAAACCCAGGCATGTCTGACTTTTGTTGTGTATTGGCTTTACTTGAAGTTGTAGCTTGTACTTTTATTGTTTCCAGTTGCACTTGTCCTGTCTTCTTGTTTATTCCTGAGCACTTCGACCTGTTGCACACATTGCTGTTGTAGATGTTGATGTTGTAGTTGTTCGACTTGGCATTTGATCTGTAGTTGGTCTGTAGCATGATATTGCATTTGCACTGACTTCTTTGTGGTTTAGTTTCACACTACTGTCACTTGTTTCGAGCTCATATACATGTTTTACAGTTGCATTCCTGTATATGTGTTCTGATATTTTTGGGTTGACTTGAGCAGTGCTATTTGCTTCCATGTCTGATTTAGTGGTTCATATGCTTGATGTACTTGAGTCACTTTGGTATTGAGTTGCTTCCTTTACTTTGACATTTTATTTCAAGTGTCCCTGTCTTTGTAATGTTCATCTGATTCATGGTCTTACTGTCTCCATTCAAAGAAATATTGTTGCAGTGAGCTCTTTCGCTGCTGCACTGCCTTGTTCTCGAATCTGATACATTGCATTGATGCCTTGTATCATTTGCATTTTTGTCATTTTGCTTCACTTGACTTGTTTTTGTGTCACTGTATATATATATATATATACACTTTTGATTGCCATGTTGTAGCTGCACTTTTCTTTGTAGCTCTGTTGCATAACTGACTTCATAGATGTTTATCAACTTGAACATATTGCTATCGAATTCACCCCTGACCTGTACATGACTATTGTACTTCACTGCTTCAGTGTTCATTTAAGTAGCATTTCTCTGCATACTCCTGCACATCATTGTCATGTTTGTTGATGTCCTGTGTTTGCCATTTGGATTAAGCCATACCCCTGTTTGCTTACATCTTCATTTGGCTGGGTCATCATATGTGCACCCGCCATGTGCAGTTCATTGCTGCACATCTGGAACATTTTGTCCATGTGCAGTCTTCTCATGTGCACTTGCTCATTTGAGCTGAACTGTTTCGGGGTGCACTTACTCTTCCACTGTTCACTTCGAGTATGTGTTGCTCTGTCCAGTTTTATGCATTCATGCTGTTGCTTCATGGTTTCACTAATATATATGTGTCCGTGTGTTGTAGTGCCATATCTTTGGTGCTCTCGCCTTCAGTTTGCTATTTCCCTGTGCCTTGCTTTGCGACATGTTGAACTTGTTCCACTTGTTGCCTCTTTCACTGGGTACACTGTTTCACTTCACTGATGCAGCCTTGCCCTTAAATACAAGTGGTGGCTGCCTTTTCGTAGCAGTTTTACCCTTGTCCCTTGTGGTGACTTTATATTCTGTTGTGGCGAGGCAGTGCACGCGTGCGTGCACTGCAGCCACACCGAATTGACAGATTTTAATCGATATCTCTTTTATTCTTAATTCATCGACCTGTTGCGTAATTCGTAGGCTGTATTGGCGAGGCAGTACATGTTAGCGTGTACTGCAGCCAATTAGCATTGATATTTTTAAATTGACATTTCAATTATTTAAACTGCTTTGGATTTCTGTTTCGTGGATTAACACTGTTTAGTGATATATCTGCCGTTATCCGGTTCTTTTATCGAGAAGTTGGATATACGATATTTCTGTGACTGTCATCTATATTGAGATTGATTATTATTGCTTCTATGCTCTAATAACTGATTTTGAATTAGACTGATCCGAGTATTATTTTCTTTTGAATGTAATACTCGGGTCAGACCGAGTATTACAGGTTGTAGATTTTTAGCTTTGGGTTGCTGCTAGAGCTATGAAGACTTTTTATATCATTTGAAGAGGTCTTCGTCGTGTTGTAGTAGTCAGTGTGTCTGTTTTAAGATGATAATGTATTCATGTATATTAGTCGATAATGTACGTGTATATATAACTTTTTGAGTCGACAGTTGTAGTTGTATCATTTGTATTGTGTCAAATGTATTGTAACTGATATCAGTTATTATATATATGAGACTTTTTGTTCCATCTGTATTCCGCATTTATATTATCTGTGTTATTTTTATATCTATTGTCCTAAACTATTATAGCCACTGTGTAGTAGCTTTGAGTTTGTATCGGTATGTCGGATTTCCTCTAAAGATGAAATGCAATGTTTTATTATCTGACATATCAGTGCTCGCAGAAAGCAATTACATAGATGGTCGCTCCTCAACAACCTTATTCTCCGTGCTAGTTGACAGCACTACACCGTAGGGTTCTTGGCTAGCGTGGGTATAGAGGTGGGGCGTCACAGCTTGGTATCAGAGCCTGGGGTTTAGGACAATTATAAAACATAACTTAGATGGAGCTTGTGTTACAACTATTTGTCGATGTTTTATCTCTCATCTTTACATATGATTATTTTTGACTGTTAGGTATGAATTCCTAACGCTTATTCTTGTGTTTTCGGCTTTGAATTGATTTAGCCGATGTTGATATTTTTTTAATTTGGCAAATTAAAGCCATTTTGACTTTTGGACTTTGTTCCACTTTTGTTCTATGCTATGAGTGTCATTGTGTACCTGTTACACTGTGATGAAAAATAGCTGGACCAGTTGCAAATTGAGTGATTTTGATTTCTCATTCACATCTAGTTTGAATCTCAGCGATTTTGAACTTGATATTTTGTGTTTTCCTCATCTGGATTTCCCTTCGACTTCGGTCACTTTGTTTTTGAGAAATTGCTAATTTCTTGATTCTCAAGACTCTGATTTTGTTTGCCGTTGGTTTCTTTGATAATGATGATTGATTCATTTTGTACTCGACTGCGGCTATTAATTGTTGACTTCGACGTTGACTTGATTCTTACTTTTGTTGAAGTCATTTATGCATTTCTGCTCGATTTGCTTTGTTTTTCCAGTTGATAATCGATTCTTCTTTTCTAATTAGTTGTTATCACCTTTGTCGATTTTGATAACTTCTATTTCTGGAATTTTTGGGTATTCCTACTTTGATGAATTTGGAATCGAATTCTTTGGATTTTATTCACGTCTTCGAATGTGAAATTTTAGTGAACTGACTTGGTTTCCTAATTTAATCGATTCTTGATCATTTCCCCGATTTGTTGCTATCATTTATTAGCAACTTTGATGACATTTTCTTCGGGATTTTTGTGAACATACTTTCTGACGGATTCAATATCGATTTCTTTGGATTCCATTCACATCTCCGTATGTGAATTCTTGTGATTGATTGTTTCTACAATCATTTTTGTGATTTGTCACTTTAAAAATATAAAGGTTTTCTATACTAGTAGTAAATATTAAAATCCTTTTCTCCAAACGATTTCAAAACTATTTTACTATAAAGCTCTTTTTCTTAAACCGTTTTCCAATCTATTAGTATATACAAGCCTTTATTTCACTCGTATGAGAAATTGAATTAAACGGCCTAGTAAAACAAGTGGTATGAAACGCTTGCGTTTACTTCGTCGGTTAGCTCTTGGACTTGTTCGATTGAACTCTTTTTGTGACAATTTCCTAGTGCAGATCTACAATCTGTTCGTAAATATTTGAGTTAAGCAAGTGGTTATGGGACATGAAGCTAAACTCTTATATTTACTAGCTTAGTGTAATCGACACTTCTTTATGATCCATGACGATCATTTTTATGATTTAGACTAGCAATGTGCGATGTCTCTCGTCCGTGTGTTTGGACTTGCCTTTCTCGTCCGTGTGTTCGGACTTGCCTTTCCCATCCGTGTGTTCGGAAAATTAAATAAATAGCTTCCCATCCGTGTGTTCGGAAAATTAAATGGATAGCTTCCCATTCGTGTGTTCGGAAAATTAAATAAATAGCTTCCCATCCGTGTGTTCGGAAAATTAAATGGATAGCTTCCCATCCGTGTGTTCGGAAAATTAAATAAATAGCTTCCCATCCGTGTGTTCGGAAAATTAAATGAATAGCTTCCCATCCGTGTGTTCGGAAAATTAAATGGATAGCTTCCATGAGATAGCTTCTCGTCCGTGTGCTCGGACTTCCTCCTTCTTTGTGTTTTCTGGATTTCGTGTGTAGATTTCTAGAATTTGTGTTTTCTGGATTTCGCGTGTAGATTTCTAGAACTTGTGTTTTCTGGATTTCGTGTGTAGATTTCTAGAATTTGTGTTCTCTGGATTTCTTGTGATGAAATCTGGAATTTATGCTTCACCAATTTTAATGATTTCTATTGATATGTTTATCAATTTTTGTGTATTGGTGAATTTATATGTGTTATTGACTTGTTATGAATACAAGTTTAGGGTATGATATCCCTTTCTATCTTTAAGAAGATTCTTGTGACATTTTTGATGAATGAAAATTCATTGGTATTATATTTTGATGCCAGTTATTTTGATGAGATTTTGACGTGTTAACTTCAGTAACCGTCGATTTTGAAATGGATTTACAAGCGGTTCTCCCGCAACACTGTTATTGCTAATTTAATCACGTATTTTCAAAATTCGTTATTTTTAAAAGTTGTTTCAAAATATAAATTAAAATTGTTTTCAAAATTCTTACAGTTTGCATTTTCAAAAGAATGAGGAAGCGATTTAAACATTTCAGTAAAATCAAGGACTATGATCCCTTTCTTTTACTGATTCGCTTAATTCCGGACTTGTCCGTTTGAGAATGTGAAATGTTATTTTTAAAACACACAATTCTGCACTTTCAAGGAAACGATAAAGAGATTTAAACGATTTAGCAAAAGTACGGAGTATGAAACCATACTTTTACTACTTCGGTTAATTCCGGACTCGTTAATTGAATATTTATGACTTCTGATTATCGTTTTTGATAATCAGATGTTTGTGTTTCTGATTATCGTTTTTGATAATCATATATTTGTGAAATTTGATTATCGTTTGAGATAATTAAATATTTTTCGATTTGATAATCGAATCTTTGTGATTTCTGATTATCGTTTTTGATAATCAGATATTTGTGAAATTTGATTATCGTTTGAGATAATTAAATCTTTTTCGATTTGATAATCGAATCTTTGTGATTTCTGATTATCGTTTTTGATAATCAGATATTTGTGAAATTTGATTATCGTTTGAGATAATTAAATATTTTTCGATTTGATAATCGAATATTTGTGATTTCTGCTTATCGTTTTTGATAATCAGATATTTGTGAAAATTCGATTATCGTTTTAGATGATTGAATATTTGCAATTTTGAGATTCGAGCTTCGTCTTTTTCTCTGGCGATTCAGGTGAGTAATTTGATTTACTCACATTCAATTCGTGCAGTACGTGAATTCTGCTCTGTTTTCCTTTCCTTTTAAATGCTGGAACTCGATTGATTCTTGCTTTTGATAGTCGTCTGATTTTGATTCCTTGATCCCCACGATTGTGGATTCTTTTGACTTGAAGCAGTCGAACCTTTTTGATTCTATATCTAATACTTCCCCGTTGACCTTTGCTTTGCTTATGCATTCGACATTGTTATGTTCTTATGGTTGTTACCTCTTTTCCACCTATCCCATAGGATTGCGAGGACGCAATTTCTTTAAGGAGGGGAGTCTGTAACAACCCGGCATTCCGTACCCATTTTCTTATCGTCTCTTAACGATTTAATCTGGGAACGAATAGCTTCTGGCATTTTAATCAAATTGAAATTCAGGGATAAAATTTTGTTATTCGTTATTTGGAATTTTTAAAGCAGTTCTAAATGTTAAACGAGCTTTAGAAAGATTCGTTAAGTGTCGTTTGGGTTTAAATAATAATCTCGGCCCATGTTCTTTTGTTTTGAAACCGTGATTTCACTCAACACCCAAATACCCCTTCCTCCATTCGTTAACCCTAAAACAAAGAAACGAAAAATGGTGGCTGTCTTTGTTTTCACGAAATTAGGGCTTCTCGTTTCCCTTTCTTGTATCTCTGGCCCGAGCCTTTGAGAAATAGCGATCGATACTCTGGCGAATTGAAGCCTTTTCTTCGACGCTTGCTTGAATGAATATGGGCTTTGCCCTTCTTCGTCCTACTGGCAATTTGAAGCTTCGGCGATGTTGTGATTTTCTGGCTAATTGTGACTCTGGCTTCGGCTTCGCTGTAGCTTATTTGCTTGCGATCTCGACTGTTTGCATCGAGACTGGAACTAGAGCTTAACGTCGTTCGTCTTCCCTTGGTTGCTCTGGCTTCGCTCGATATCTGGTGGGCTCGGCTTCTTCTAAATTCGGCGACAAGGTGAGTAATCACATCTAATTCAAAGCTTTAGTATAGAGTTTGAATCCTTGTTTGAAATTGTCGATCCCTTTTTGGTCGATTGTTCGACTTCGTTTGTTTGCTTGAGATTTATCTGGCTTCTTCATTTCGTATATATTGTTCGACTTTGATTACTGTCTTAGCGTGACCACCACGGCTTTGAATAGTTGCAGATATCTGCAATTTTGGTACAGTATGATTTATGTTGTTTTGTTTTGATTTTGAACTGTTTGATCGTGCTTACACTTCACTTCGTTCACTGTGACTTGTTCGTACAATTCAATTTCGCCTTTCCTTGACAATGGCTTCGGCACTTGATATTGATCGAACTTGTTTGGTTGACTTCGCCATTGGTTTGTGTTTTTTTGATAAGATACTGCAGTTCCATTTCCCTGTAGCATACCGTGGCTTGTGATAATGTTGTCCTCGACTTGATTTTTGGTGATGTTAATTCCACTATGAACTTGTTTTGTTCACTGAGCCTTTGGTTCTTGATGTTGTTTCTCGGTTCTGAATCTGTTCATTCACGGCTTTAAGTAAACCCAGGCATGTCTGACTTTTGTTGTGTATTGGCTTTACTTGAAGTTGTAGCTTGCACTTTTATTGTTTCCAGTTGCACTTGTCCTGTCTTCTTGTTTATTCCTGAGCACTTCGACCTGTTGCACACATTGCTGTTGTAGATGTTGATGTTGTAGTTGTTCGACTTGGCATTTGATCTGTAGTTGGTCTGTAGCATGATATTGCATTTGCACTGACTTCTTTGTGGTTTAGTTTCACACTACTGTCACTTGTTTCGAGCTCATATACATGTTTTACAGTTGCATTCCTGTATATGTGTTCTGATATTTTTGGGTTGACTTGAGCAGTGCTATTTGCTTCCATGTCTGATTTAGTGGTTCATATGCTTGATGTACTTGAGTCACTTTGGTATTGAGTTGCTTCCTTTACTTTGACATTTTATTTCAAGTGTCCCTGTCTTTGTAATGTTCATCTGATTCATGGTCTTACTGTCTCCATTCAAAGAAATATTGTTGCAGTGAGCTCTTTCGCTGCTGCACTGCCTTATTCTCGAATCTGATACATTGCATTGATGCCTTGTATCATTTGCATTTTTGTCATTTTGCTTCACTTGACTTGTTTTTGTGTCACTGTATATATATATATATATATACACTTTTGATTGCCATGTTGTAGCTGCACTTTTCTTTGTAGCTCTGTTGCATAACTGACTTCATAGATGTTTATCAACTTGAACATATTGCTATCGAATTCACCCCTGACCTGTACATGACTATTGTACTTCACTGCTTCAGTGTTCATTTAAGTAGCATTTCTCTGCATACTCCTGCACATCATTGTCATGTTTGTTGATGTCCTGTGTTTGCCATTTGGATTAAGCCATACCCCTGTTTGCTTACATCTTCATTTGGCTGGGTCATCATATGTGCACCCGCCATGTGCAGTTCATTGCTGCACATCTGGAACATTTTGTCCATGTGCAGTCTTCTCATGTGCACTTGCTCATTTGAGCTGAACTGTTTCGGGGTGCACTTACTCTTCCACTGTTCACTTCGAGTATGTGTTGCTCTGTCCAGTTTTATGCATTCATGCTGTTGCTTCATGGTTTCACTAATATATATGTGTCCGTGTGTTGTAGTGCCATATCTTTGGTGCTCTCGCCTTCAGTTTGCTATTTCCCTGTGCCTTGCTTTGCGACATGTTGAACTTGTTCCACTTGTTGCCTCTTTCACTGGGTACACTGTTTCACTTCACTGATGCAGCCTTGCCCTTAAATACAAGTGGTGGCTGCCTTTTCGTAGCAGTTTTACCCTTGTCCCTTGTGGTGACTTTATATTCTGTTGTGGCGAGGCAGTGCACGCGTGCGTGCACTGCAGCCACACCGAATTGACAGATTTTAATCGATATCTCTTTTATTCTTAATTCATCGACCTGTTGCGTAATTCGTAGGCTGTATTGGCGAGGCAGTACACGTTAGCGTGTACTGCAGCCAATTAGCATTGATATTTTTAAATTGACATTTCAATTATTTAAACTGCTTTGGATTTCTGTTTCGTGGATTAACACTGTTTAGTGATATATCTGCCGTTATCCGGTTCTTTTATCGAGAAGTTGGATATACGATATTTCTGTGACTGTCATCTATATTGAGATTGATTATTATTGCTTCTATGCTCTAATAACTGATTTTGAATTAGACTGATCCGAGTATTATTTTCTTTTGAATGTAATACTCGGGTCAGACCGAGTATTACAGGTTGTAGATTTTTAGCTTTGGGTTGCTGCTAGAGCTATGAAGACTTTTTATATCATTTGAAGAGGTCTTCGTCATGTTGTAGTAGTCAGTGTGTCTGTTTTAAGATGATAATGTATTCATGTATATTAGTCGATAATGTACGTGTATATATAACTTTTTGAGTCGACAGTTGTAGTTGTATCATTTGTATTGTGTCAAATGTATTGTAACTGATATCAGTTATTATATATATGAGACTTTTCGTTCCATCTGTATTCCGCATTTATGTTATCTGTGTTATTTTTATATCTATTGTCCTAAACTATTATAGCCACTGTGTAGTAGCTTTGAGTTTGTATCGGTATGTCGGATTTCCTCTAAAGATGAAATGCAATGTTTTATTATCTGACATATCGGTGCTCGCAGAAAGCAATTACATAGATGGTCGCTCCTCAACAGCCTTATTCTCCGTGCTAGTTGACAGCACTACACCGTAGGGTTCTTGGCTAGCGTGGGTATAGAGGTGAGGCGTCACATAAATGGTTTAAAAATAATTAATTATAATAATAATACATATTTAATTGATGGTTAATAATAATTTGAATTTATAAATTAAATATAAGACAATAAGTATTAAAGTAAAATAAATAATTGAGTTTATAAAATAATACAAGGCAATAAATGTAAGTTAAACAAATAAATAAAATAGATATACATGGTTAAAATTCAAACAATACATTAATAAATTATGTAAAATATAAAATAAACACATTAGCAAATTCTAACAACATATTAACAATAGAAATTTATTTATAGTAATAAGACAATGGAACAAAAGAAATGACAAAGCAAAGTTCTAAAATATAAAGTGATAAAACAAAGCAAAAAGAAATATACATTCAAAATAAAATAACATAACTAAAAATAAGTATGTAAATAAAATAAGAAACAAAAGTACCAACTACCATCATCTCAGCCGAAATTAACAAGATAAGTAAAGATACAAATGAAAAGTTTGCATAGGAAGAAGTCAAAAATATCTTCATGTATAGTTGAACAGCTGAAATGAAGTATGGGAAAAAAAATTATAAAGGGTACAATACTAATTAATGCAAGTATGCTAAAGATCATCTCAGCCATAATTTGGTCATTCGAAATGTACAAAAGAAATAAAATAAGATAACATCACCCTATTGTAAAAAAATAGTATCAGCCTGTATACACCCTGTACAAAGGTTAACACCCAGCAGCTTCATTTTCCATATCTCCATCATTTCTTCAATTCATTTTCGTTCCTTCAAATCTGAGTAGCAACGGAAAGTGAACTTCATCTTAAAACACAAACAAATTAAATCAAGACAAATCAGAGGATGGAAGAAGGATTTAACTTCCGTGTTTACAACTTGTTTCAACATAAAAGAAAAGCTTTCAACTTGCAAATTTTCAAGCATCTCTGTTTCAAAACTTTTCAAGGTAAGCAACTTTGTTTTTTTTTCCAGACTTCTTTGTTTTCACCAGTGAGTAACTTTAAAATCTTAAATTATTAATTAGGTTGCATGCTAGTATGTTTTTATATAAATGAGTATTGTTTGTGTATTGATAAAAGTCTGATGTGAAATATATCTGTGTGCATGCTGTAAATCACTTTGTTCTGTTCTGTTTTTCAAGCAGAACTTTGGTTTCAATCTTTATCATTAATTAAGTTTCTGATAAAATGGAATTTATAAAAGAAAGTTGTTTGGTTTTCTTAAGTTAATATCTAAAATTTTAAGTAAGTTAAAATATTAGTGTTATTGTCTCTGGAAACATAAGGAATATCAGTGCATGTTGATTTTAACAAAAAAATCCAAACATGTAAATTTTGTATTTCAGTATCATAAATCAATAGCATTAACTGGAACATGTTTTTAAAAAACAAGAATTAGGATTTTTAGGTATTAGTTGAAAGTGCAGTTAGATATTGAACTGAAATAGGATTTTAGGCATTTTCTGTTGATCTTTGGATTAAGGAAGCTCGGGGTTCTTCTGAGTAGTAAAGGAGGGTTTTTTGATGCTAAGAAAAATCATAGATTACGATAAAATTTGTTAAAAAGGATGCAGTTTTGAAAATTTATTTTAAACCCTAGTTTTTATTTGGTTTAAAGAATCGATCTTTTCGATTTGTATAATTGACCGAGTGTTACAATCTTTTAAGGATTGATAGTTTGGCCGTAGTTGAAGACGAGGCCGGAGTAGTTGATCATCAGGTGGTCGGAGTGGCGAGAGGATGCTGTTGACAGGTTTGGGAGATGTGGGGTTCGAACATTTCCAGGTTTCAGATTTCACCTCGATTTCATTTTCGAGATGACGCCGAAGTTCGAACGGTTGGGGTTGGTTCTGGGGAAGATCGTCGACGTGCTCGACGTCATGGCGATGCCGGAAGATGGCCGGCGATGATGTACACGTGCATGAGCACGTTGGTCTGGGTTTGGGAAGAACAGAGGGAATCCTGGCGTTGGACTCGAGTAATTCGAGTGGCATACTCGAAGCAGGGGAGGTGAAGACTCGAAGTGTTTCTCGAGTTAAGCAGGGGAAGTCTCAGGTTTGTTAGCATATGTTAATTGAGTAACGCATTTTAACTTTTAAACATAATAAAGTTTTAAAAAAGGAGGGGTGCCTCAGGGTTGTCTCTGTTAAACAGGTTTTAAATAAGTTTCAATGATTTGATTTCAAGGTTAAATGTTAAATTGAAATGATTTTGGTTTATAAATTTTTTCAAGGAAATTTATCAATAGGGTAAATTAATTAATGTGATTGTTTAAAAGTAAATATGTTAATGTGATAAATTAAAAGATAATTAATGTAATTTATTAAGGTGGGTAATTAAGGGATAATTACTAAATGAAATTAATTAAAGATTAATTACTTAATGGAAGTAATTATGGGTCAATTGATTTGTTAATTAAAGATTAATTAATGAATGATTAAAGGTTAATTAATTAAGGTAATTAATTTGAGGATAATTAATTAATTAAAAGTTAATAAATAAATGGTTAAAATTGATTAATTTATCAAATGATTAGCAATAGGGTTAATAAATTAAAGCAACTAATTTGAAGATAATTTATTAAAGATTAATTTATTTAATGTAAGTGGTTAGGGATGATCACTTATTGAAATTTTATAAATTAAGTGGTAATTAATTTATTAAGGGTTAATTTATTAATTAAAAATAATTAATTAAATGGTGAATTAAATAATTAAGGTTAATTATTTAATAATTTAAGGTTGATGAATTATAATTAAAGGTTATTAATTTATTATAAATGGTAAATTAATAAATGGTTAAAGAATAATTAATCAAAATGATTTGTAAAATTATCGATGTTAATTAACCAGGGTTAGAAATTCATAAGAAATTAATCTGATTTGAATTAATCAGACAATTAACTGACCTTACTTATGAATGTTTGGATTCTGTTGAATGATATGAATTGTTTGATATCCCTGATATATGATGCTTTGTGATACATCCTGATTTATGTTGTAATCTGTAATTTACTTATCTGTGATATATATATCTGTGATCTGTGAATGAAGATGAGCGTTATAGTTTATATCGCTTATCAACTATATTTATGTATTCTAATCTGTGATGATTGTATGATGTTGCACTATTGTGTGAAACCCCTGGACTACACTTTTACACACACAAATATGGATTTCACGTGGAAATCGGTTAGGTCACAGATAATTTAAAAATTTATGTTTTGAAATTGAAATTTTAATTTCAATTGATTTTGAAATTGGAAATTGGGGTTTAATATGAAAAGCTTTTGAAAGGAGTTTTAAAGATATTTTGGATATCTTGAAATTTAAATAATTTGATTTAAATTTGAATTCAATATTTGAAATTGAATTCTATGATTTGAAACTAGGGATTAAAGATGTTATACTAGTTATATATGGGTTAAACCATTTTAAAAGTATTGATTTTGGAAGGTGAATATAATTCAAGGGCTTTAACTCGTGCAAATATAATTGGATTTTTCTGAAACGAAAACTATTTGTTTTCAAATAATAACAGCTTTCATATAAGAAGTGAACTTCCAATTTGTGTTGAGAGGTTTCAAATTTAAAATGAAATTGAAATGTTTTGAAAGGCTATGAATGAATTCTTTTTGAAAGCTATGAATTGAATCTGTTATCTTTAACAGATTTAAAATGATGATTTATTTAAACCATTTGAAATGGAATTGTTTTGAAAGCTATAAGTTAAATCTTTGTTTTAAAGATTTAACGAGTTAATCAAATTGAAATGGGAATTGATTTGGAAAAATCTGTAAATGAATCTTTTTGTTTAAAAGATTTGAAATGGTAATTGGTTTAAACCATTTGAAAGAAAGTTTGGAATTATTAAGTTGTGACTTAATTGAAAACCCCAGATCCATATGTTTTAAATATTGCACTCATTATTCGGGTTAGCCGGGAAAAGACTTTTGTGTCATATAACCCATTCCGAATTAATGATACGTCGTATATGGATCGCATTTGAAGACCGGCGTTGAAGACCGGGTATTTGCGAGAACGATAGGATAACCTATCGATTGTCTCTGCACCGAGTGGCCCCGGTATAGAGATTCCATAAGTGATGGGAAGTCCGATCGGGATTGTGAATACCCGGATTGCAAGGGCTTCTTTGGAAGTGCCTTCGGTTCTGTTCGAACCCGGAACAGACTTGTATGGTTACATGTCTGACATTACACTTTAAGATATAAAGCCGATTTCTTTCAAATACATTTCTATTGGTGGCGGAGAATTTATTCTCTTAGCTTAACACCCTTCTCTGAGATGTACGAGCTCAGAGGTTATGTAGTTGAAATTTATCAGCGATATATTCCCAATTTGGTAATGTGACATGCTGAGTGTTGCTGTGTGATGATCATTGTTTGATCATTTGTGATATGATCATTTGTTTGATCATTTATCTGTGTGATCATTACTTTGATCATTTGTTTGACCCAAAGCATGGCTTTGTGAAAAAGCGTAGCTTTGTGGACGAGACTTCGTCAGAGCCTCACAACCCGGAAATGGTCGAAACAGGAATGATGCGGCAAGGTTTCAGGGGTAGCTTCCCTAGGGTATGACCATTCCTTCTGGAAAAGGGTAGTATCATGGTATGGAGCCCAGATACTTACTCATGTGGACACACTTTATTTATTATGTGTGATGTTGGATACCGAGCGCTCGGATAAAGGTCCCAAAGGACCGGGGGTGGCATATCTGAGGTTTTGTATATTCCCCGGGAAGCGGGGTAGCCGGCCTTGTTTGGTAGAAAGCAGGTTGTCTCTCGGAGCGTCCCGCCAGAGGCGTTCCTTCGTGGCATAGGAAGTTCCTTAGCCTGACCATTTGTTGGAAAATCCAAAGAAACAATACGAACCTTTACGATTGCAATTTGTATAACCTGTCTCCTCAGGCGGCAGCTATAGCAGGCATAATATAATGGTACCTATGCTGGCTAAGATTAATATTGTATTTTCGAAATGGTTTCCTGCACTATGCACTAATAATAATATCAAAAGAGTTTTGATTTTGCATAGTAAGCATATTTGACTAACATAAGAAGAAATCTCCTCCAAGTCTGCGATTGCATTGTGTGTGTGGTGGGAGGTCTTATGGTAGTTTCATTTTCCAAAAGCATTGCGAATTGACTTTAAAAATTCTCTTGTTGTTCATTTTTAAAGATAAACTGTTTTGTTGCTCACACCAGTCCCATGACTGATTCGGAGTTTATTGTTTCTTTTCTAAACTCTGGGTGCTCAAAAATTTTCTACACGAGCAGTCTAGAGTTGGGTTTTTCAGATAGTCAGGATTAGTAGATTTTCTGGAGCTAGTTCAGTCTTTGGATCGGACTGCACTTGCTTATCTTGGTGCATCATTATTGGGAGTTCAAGCTATTTCTGGATTGGCGTTTTGGAGATGGAGATTATCCGCTGCTGGTGTTATCTATTTTCTTTTCCACTGCTATTTCTTGTATCATATCTCTGATGTATATTGATATTCATTGTATCACTCTGTTGTATCAGATATTGTATCAGATATTGTATATCAATGTATTATTCTTTTTCTTCCGCTGTGTTATTTACTTAACTGTGTTATAAGCTCCGGCGACTCGGATTTGAACGGTCGAATCTATGGCATTCGAGTACGATGTAAAGTATGGATGTCGATTTTCGAACGCGAAAATATGGGACGTTACACTCTTCCCTTTGCTAATTGTCGTTGTTTAAATTCTGTGCAGGTGACATGGGACGCACTCATGGACTCGATCGTCTTTACGGGTCATCTTTTTTTTATCATTCTGGCCGGGATTTGGGCAGCGGCAAGCACCGAGATAGAGATGACTCTAGAGACCGAGACTATGGCCCCCGAGAGTCAACTTATCGAAGGAAATCATACAGCCAGTCCTCACATCCCCACGATCATCCTTCTCAATCAGAGCACGACAAAGAGAAGTCTACGCAGAAGGGGTCCCAATCCGATGTCCCCCGCGATCAACACTCTGGTTCGTCTAGCACAAGACAGTCTCGGGAACATCGCAAAAAGACCGAACTTTCAAAGCCATCTCCCCTTGTTCCCGCAACAGACCCGACGATATCAGAGAAGCTAGCCGAGCTTAAAGTTAAATTCCCCAAAATCTTCTTTGATGGTCTGAAGTTCCTCCCGGCGATTCATCATATTCCAGGGCATGTCAAACAGAGCGCCATCGCTTGTAACAACGACGTTTATGTTCAACATGACGCGTTTGTTCATCTAGCTAAAAAAGTCTCGGAAGTCTCTGTTGAGCGTCAACACGAAATCGACCGCCTGAATCTTGAAGCCATTTTTGATAAAGACATTATCAAAAATCAGGATGAAGAGCTCTCTTCATACAAGTTCCAACTGGAAGTTGCCCAACAAAGTGCTAAAGATACTGCGGAGGCCGTCACTCGTCTGGAGATGACTCATAAGAAGGAAATTGACAAAGCGGTCCAACGCTGCGGGGCTTTGGCTTTAGAAAAGGATTCTGTTCAAAAAGAAAGGGATGCATTCGCCCCGCAAGTTATAGAGTTGAAAGAACTACTCTCCAAAGAGAGAAGAAAAATCGGCTGCCCAGGAAGAGTCACAACGATATTGCGATGAGATTGTTCTACGCGACTCTTGAAGGCACAGCTTGACGACGAGCTCTCTAAAGTTAGGATGTTGAAAGATGAAGCCCGTGAAGAGGGCAAAAGAATAGCATCCGCGGAGATTGACTCTCTCCTTGAGGCTACTACAGAGGCTGCCAGAGAGGAGATCAAATGCTTGTTCGACCCGCTGATAGCTGAATACAGCGCCCGTGTTCTCATGCATCGGGACTTAACTTTTCTTAGCGAGGGTTACCTCGAATCTCTAGCCGAGGCATGGGAAACTTTGATAAAGATTAAGAAGGTTGAGTTGGGTACCGAGGAGGTTGACGAGGATGCTTTAGTAAAGGAGTTTCTTAGGGGGAACGAGCCTTCAGACTTATCTGCAGCAATGGCTCTTTTTGGCAAAGGCTCTTCTCCATCAAAGGAAAAAAATGACATCATTGGTCCATCTGGAACCGAGTCTCCAGCTCCTCCTCCTACTCAACCGGCTGATCGGCCAGTACTTGATCCATTTGAGCAACACACTGGTTATGACCCAGAAGACCGTGGCCTCGGCATTCATATGTTATCTCCCATTCTAGAGGGTGAGACTCCTCAGACGATCGAAAGCCAACAAGAAACTGGTATATAACTCTTCTTCTTAAAGTTCAAAGAACTGTCGTTTTTGGCGAGAGGCTATTGTATTCTAACGTTCGTCTCTTGTGGTTTTTCACAGGCCATTCTGATCCTGATCCGACTCCAAGGAGCGATGACGCCAAGGAGAAAAAAGGGGAAGCGAGCGAGGCTATTCACGCGGAAGTGACCCCCGGCCCTGATGCTTAGGTGATTGAGGCGCTTGACGAGGATAAGTCCGAAACTTCGTCCCCCGTCAAAGAAAGTTATGAAATTGAAATTACGGGCGCCTCAGGACACACTTCGAAAGTGAGCATGAAGGAGCAACTTGCGGAAGAGAAAAGGAAGAAAGTTGAGATCAAGGTCGAGTCCCAAGTAGTAGAACTTGACGACCCGTTGAAAGCCTCTAAAAGTCATTCTTCCTGGCAGAACCAAATCACTGGATGTTCCTCCTCCCACTCCTGACACCGTTTCTCTAGTGAGCAAAGCGTCCAAGAGAAAACGCGTGGGGGAGGAGTCGTCTGAGAAAACGAAGGAGGAAAAGAAGCCAAAGAAATTGAAGAAGTAGCCGCTACACTCGTTCAACGAGAGTTAGCTTAGATCATGTAATTATTTATTTATTTTCGTAGTCAATGTAGACAGACTTTTGACTCCGAGTTTTGGAGGAGTGGTAGTAGAACCCCATTTTGGATTTAATAAATAAAGTTTAGTTTCTTTGTCTTTCAAATGACTTCTGTTTTTTTAGCTTTATGTATAACTGTGGTCGAAACTCGAGTTCTTGTGAGTTACATAAACCCCTAATCCACTTTCACATTGCTCGGAGATTCTTTGGAATTGTACATCTCTTATTTCACATTTCTGGTACTTAGAATATTTTTTAATCTGCACTCTGGGGACTTAGAGTACTTTAGTCCGCGTTCAGGGGACTTGGAGATTTAAGTCCTTTATACTCTAGTCCGCACTCAGGGGACTTAGAGTACTCCAGTCCGCCCTCAGGGGACTTGGAGATTTAAGTCGTTTATACTCTAGTCCGCTCTAGGGACTTAGAGTACTCCAGTCCGCGTTCAGGGGACTTGGAGATTTAAGTCGTTTATACTCTAGTCCGCACTCTAGGGACTTAGAGTACTCTAGTCCGCATTCAGGGGACTTGGAGTTTTAAGTCGTTTATACTCTAGTCCGCACTCTGAGGACTTAGAGTACTCCAGTCCGCGCTCAAGGGACTAGGAGATTTAAGTCATTTATACTCTAGTCCGCACTCTGGGGACTTAGAGTACTCCAGTCCGCGCTCAGGGGACTTGGAGATTTAAGTCATTTATGCGAGTTCGTACGTCAGACATAATAACGTAACCCTAGTTGTTTTTCATTAGGTCATCATGCATATAAACATCAGTAATTCATGAAAAAGATGGCTTCAAGCCTTTATTAATGAAAACAAATTAAATCGTCCGATTACATGCTTAAAAAGAAACTAAGAATCAGTGGAATAAAAACATACGGGAAATAATTGCACCTAAAACACGAAAGAAACATGCTAAATATAATAACGTCGCAAATGTTCACTATTCCACGCTCGGGGGAGTGTCATGCCATCAACGGTTGCTAGCTTGAAAGTTCCCTCTCCAAGCTTCCGTTCAACGACATATGGACCTTCCCAGTTGGGTTTCATACGTGATGGTACCGGAAAAACTTGTTTCAAAATGAGATCACCCACATCAAAGATTCTCTGGCGGACTTTTTCGTTATAATATCGCTTAACTCGATGCATATATGATGCCGCCCTTAACTCGGCTTCTTCACGTTTTTCATCAATGAAGTCCAGTGATTCCAACAAGAGATCCTGATTCGACCTAGGATCATAATGCGTCACTCGATGTGATGGAACTTCAAGCTCCACGGGTATAACAGCCTCCGTGCCATATGCCAATGCGAATGGAGTGTGGCCAGTCGCGGATTTGTGGGTAATTCTATAAGCCCATAGCGCTGTTGGAAGTTCGTCCACCCATTTGCCTTCGGCCTTTTCCAAACGCTTTTTCAATATGGACTTGATTATTTTGTTCACGGCCTCAACTTGTCCATTAGCCTTAGGATGAACAACTGCGGCGAACTTTTTCTAAATGCCATATTTTAAACAGAAATCTTTGAATTCCCTACTTTCAAACTGAGTTCCGTTGTATGTAATGATGGTTCGCGGGAGGCCGAAGCGGCATATAATGTTTCGCACAACAAAATTAATGACCTTCTTGGAGGTGATTGTGGCTAAGGGCTCTGCCTCGGCCCATTTGGTCAAGTAGTCGACCGCAACTATTGCATATTTTGCGCCACCTTTGGATATAGGCAAAGATCTGACTATGTCGATTCCCTAAATTGCAAACGGCCAGGGACTAACCATTTGCGTGAGTTCCGTTGGCGGAGCTCTTGGGATTTTCACGTATCTTTGACACTTATCGCATTTTCTTACATAATCTGCAGCATCCCGATTCACAGTTGGCCAATAGTATCCGTAGCGGAGGATCTTTTTTGCTAATGTCTGCCCCCCAGTATGGTCGCCACATTCTCCTTCGTGAACTTCCTTCAAGACCCGCTTTGTCTCATCATGGGCAATGCACCGGAGAAAGGGGACCGAGAACCCCCTCCGATACATTACTCCATCCTGCATCACATATCGCATGGCTTTACGAATTACCTGACGTCTTTCACTTCTTTTTTGGGCAAAGTTTCATTCAGCAGGTATTGTTTGAATGGGGTCATCCATGATTCCCTCTCAATTTCCGTTTCCAACACAAAATCGACTTCTATCACATCTATGCTTGGAGCATGTAAGATTTCGACGGGAACTAATCCCATTTGATGTGCATCGCCGGTACTTGCGAATTTGGCTAGTGAGTCGGCTTCCTTGTTTCGTTCACGCGGGACATGCGAAATGTCATAATGTTCGAGGTTGGCCAATAGTTCCTGAACCAAAACAAGGTACGGTGCAAGCCTTTGTCCCCTCGCTTAGTAATCTCCTCGCACTTGGTACACCACCAATTGTGAGTCATAAAAGATTTCAACTGATTTTATCCCGAGTTCCCCAATAAGCTTTAGGCCAGCTATCAATGCTTCATATTCTGCTTCATTATTCGTTGCCGGGAAATTGAGCTTCAAAGCATAACAAATCGATCAATTTTCTAGAGTCACAAGAATTACACCAGCCCCAGAACAACGGTCGTTGGATGCACCATCGGTGTACAATTTCCATCGAATTGGGGGAATGACACTGTGACTGTCTGGTTCGTCTGACATAGTGAACTCAGGGATGAAGTCTGCCAATGCTTTCCCTTGTATAGCTCTTCGTGGCAGGTAAGCAATATCGAATTGACTCAACTCGATGTTCCATTTTAACATCCTTCCAGAAGTTTATGGTCGTTGGAGTACCTGTCGCAAGGGCTGATCCGTATAAATACTGACTGAGTGTGCTTGAAAGTATGGACGCAGCTTATGTGATGCAAACACCAAGCAGTAGGCCAATTTCTCAATTTTAGGATAATTTCTTTCTGCTCCTGTTAAACTTTTACTAACGTAATACACCGGCTTTTGAACTCGGTCCTCCTCGCGGACCAAAGCCGCACTTATAGCATGCGGGGATACGGCCAAGTATATGTACAACATTTCGTGATCTACTGGTTTCAACAGCACTGGAGGACTTTCTAAATGACTTACCAGAGCTCGAAACGCTTCCTCACAGTTGGATGTCCATTCAAAATTCCTCTTTCCTTTCTTTATTATATCGAAGAAGGGAATACACTTATCTATGGCTCTGGATATGAATCGACTCAGCGCAGCCACCTTTCCATTCCAGCTTTGTACCTGCTTTATAGTTCTGGGCACTTGTATGTCTCGAATAGCTTGAATCTTTTCCGGGTTACCTTCGATTCCCCGGTCATTAACAATGAATCCCAAAAACTTCCCTGACGCAACGCCGAAGGAACACTTCAGAGGGTTGATCTTCATCCCATAATATCTGAGTATGCCAAACATCTTTGCTAAGTCTTGAATGTGGTCGTTTGACTGCCGTGACTTCACGAGCATGTCATCCACATAGACTTCCATTGTTCTACCAATCTGATCTTTAAACATCCGATTCACCAAACGCTGATAGGTCGCTCCCGCGTTTTTCAATCCAAAAGGCATCACTATGCAGCAATATAGCCCAACATCTATGACAAAACTAGTGTGTTCCTGGTCCGGAATGTGCCTCAGGATCTGATTGTATCCCGAGTACGCATCCATGAACGTCAATAACTCGTGTCCTGCAGTGGAGTCGACAAACTGATCAATTCTAGGTAATGGGAAACTGTCCTTAGGGCACGCTTTGTTTAAATCAGAATAATCTACGAAAGTTCTCCACTTCCCATTCGCTTTTTTCACTAGCACGGGGTTTGACACCCATTCAGGGTAGAGGGCGTCGTGGACGAACCCATTGGCTTTGAGTTTGTCCACCTCCTCTCTGAGAGCAGCATAACTCTCCGGGTCCATTCCTCTCCTTATTTGCTTAACTGGGACGTATCTCGGGTCTATGTTCAACATATGACTCGTAATAGCGGGGGAGATCCCACACATGTCGGAATGTGTCCAAGCGAAAACATCGAGATTCGCTCGGAGGAAATCACTAAGGTCCTCAGTCATCGAGGGGCTGAGTTGTGATCCAATCTTCAGTATTCGCGACGGATTGTCTCGGCTGACTGAAATGTCAATTGTCAGTTCAGCCGGTGCTGCCTTTTCTTCCCTGGGTTCCTCATCGTCATCTCTCAGATCTATGTCTCTGTAGATCCGATAATTTTGCCCGAGCCAGGGCTCGGGCATTACTTGTCAATTGTCAGTATTCTGAATGCGGATGGAGTTGTCCGCAACCTTTCCTTTCTCTCTCCGCTGGGCCTCTCGGAGCTCAGCCACATAACATGCACGACCGGTCGCCTGGTCTTCATGAACAACACCTACTCCTTTGTTAGTCGGAAATTTTAATGTCAAACACCACAGGGCCAATGCTGCCCTAAACTCAGCCAGGGCCGGACAACCCAGAAACACATTATATGGAGAATCTACATCCAAAACTATGAAAGGTAGGATTCGCACCCTCCTACGCTCACCTTGTCCCAGTTCAACTGGCAACTCAACATACCCCACTGCATCAGTCGCTGCGCCATTAAAGCCATAGATACGAGCTTTAGACGGCTTCAAATCCTTCGTCTCCATCTTCATCTGGTCATAAGCCTTCTTGAAGATGATATTGACAGAACTTCCACAATCAATCAAAATTCTTTGCACAAAGGCCGGCCCGATTGTCGCAGATATGACCATCGGGTCAATGGTAAGAGCCTCCACCCGGTCAGCATCTCTGCTCCTGAATACTATATCGTCTGTCATCATGCGCTGTTGTTTAGCGGGGGTCCCATCCTCCACATTGGAACAACACCCAAAATCTGCATGACTCTTGGAATTAGCATACCGCTCCATTTCTTGCCAGTTCTTATTTGTAGGGTGAGGTCCGCCTATTATCGTGTTTATGACCAGTCTGCCCATGGTCCGAGCAGGCTCCTCGAGGTGACATGGAGCTGGTGCGTGACCAGGATTGGACGTTCCCTGTCCACCTTCTTGAGGATTCTTTACAAACTCCTGCAACTTTTTATGTCTAATCAACTTTTCTATAGCGTCATGTAGGTGCCTGCACTCTTCAGTATTGTGCCCTTAAGTCTCATGAAAGCGGAAAATACTTCCCAGTCCGCTTTTGCTCCTCGGTTGACTCCTTTGGGCGCGACTTTTTGTATTGAAAGGTATTACAAGTTGATAGGTAAATATTATCAAGAGATGCATTCAGTGGGGTGTATTCGTTGTAGGTTGGAATTCTCGACTTCCATTTATCCGCTTCTCCTTTCTTCCCCTGATTTCTTCCTCTGGATTCCTTAGATTGCCTGGGCTTGTTCTGGAAATTAACCTGAACTTTCCCTGAGTTTTCTCCAGATTGCTTCATAGCAATGTTGCTTTTCATGGTCTCCTGAACAGGCCCCGGTGCCTTATCTCGCCTTATCCACCTGGCTTCCTCTCTTCTTATGAATTGATGAGCCTTTGAGTAAAAACGCTCTAGCGTAGTTGGAGGTTTTCCTACTAACCAATCTCCAAACTCCGAATCCGGATCCACACCTCGCATCACAGCCATAAGAATTACGTGATCATTAGGATTGCTAACTTCAGTAGCCGCAACATGGAATCTCTGTAAATACTCCTTCAACGACTCCCCTGGAGCTTGGATTACACTTGATAGAGACATCACGTCCTTTGGACGAGTAGCATGTATTCTGAACTGTTCTATAAATTTCGTTGCCAACTCCTCAAAACTGGAAACGGACCGCGGAGGAAGTCGGGTGAACCACATGGTAGCGATCCCAGATAGAGTTATTGGAAAGCATCTACACTTGGTTGCATCATTCGCTCTAGCTGAATCCATCATCCACTTGTATCTCATCACATGCTGTCAGGGATCGTTCTTTCCTTCATAGGCCTGGATAGTTGGCATGTTAAACTTCCTAGGGTACTCGGCCTGTAGAACAGTGTCTGCAAATGGAGTATGACTTTTGGGTATCCCCCAATCTTCATTGGTCAGGCCTTGATTTTCTCTCATCAGCTGTCTGACCATAGCCGATAGGTCTGGGGTTTGTATGGAAGATGGAAGGTTGGAGTCTGTTCTACGGGATCGGTCAGGTTGATGCCTCCTCTGCTGGCGATCTGCCAAACGTGTATCTTGAGGTTCATCATCATTGGCGTCTTGGTGAGCCGAGCGTCCAGTTTCCACACGCGCTCCAGATCCTAAGTTTCCCGCTCCTGCTTGGTTGCGGTCTCCGAGGTGTAAGTGATCCCTAGTTGATCGATCAGCAGCACCTGCCTGTGTAGTTTCAGTCTTGTGGCGTCTACACCTGGGAGGTTCATCAGAAGAAGTCGAGCTATCAGATGAAGAGTAAGGAGCTAGACTACCCCCAGCATTCTAATGTTGTTGTTGAGTGAGCTGAGCCATAAGGTTGGCGTTAGCTTGAATCTATTCTCCGAGCTGTCTCCTGCTTTCCATGATTTTTCTCATCAAGTCGTTGAACTCTGTTCTGGTGACAACTTCCATTTGATTTTGGGTGGTAGTTCCTGCACCCGGATTTGCTTGCTGATTGCTAGGTCTGATTTGCTGTACGCTAGCGGTCTCGTTGACGTCCGCGTTATGAGAGGCTGATCTGGTACGTGGTCTTCCCATAGTAGATTTATTGATAAGAAGTCTGAGTAGAATCAATGGACGTCTTGTGAATGACTTGGATCTCCTTCGGTGGATTTATTCAATCCAGTAGCTACAAAGCAGATCCTTGTGGCCTGAGAATTCGACTCTCAATGAAAGCACCAAAGTGTTAGCACCAAAATTGGTCACTAACCCCTTTTAGAAAGATTGTGTAGAGAGATAAATGAAGAATGTAAATTTAAACTGAGAGATATGGACTAAATTGACTACAGAAATCTAGAACATCAGATTTATAGTGGTTCGGCGTAACTGCCTACGTCCACTTTGAATTGTAATCTTTATTGCTTTCCCAAGTAGTTAAAACAGATACAATCCATACAATAATGCCTTAAGTACAAGTTTGAGCTGAAAAGAGTGAGTCTTGAAAGCGGTAGAGTCTCCCCAGTGTTCTCGAAAAAAGGTCCATTTCACTGTGCCCTTGCTCTTCTATTTATAGACGAAGATGGGTTGGACTTCCCTAACGGGCCTAGCAGCCAGATACCTCGGCCCGTGGTGAGTGACTTCTGTGTGCCGAGCCACAAATGCCAAGCCATATCTCCAAACCGAACGAGGCAGTGTGTTGAGTGAAATGTGTAGGCCGAACGAGGTTCGATGCCGAACGAGGGGAGATGCCAAATGACATGCTTACGCCGAGCGAGGCCATGTGCCAAACGAGGCTGGAATGCCGAACGAGGCTAGAATGTCGAACGAGGTAGGAATGCCGATCGAGGCATGAATGCCGAACAAGGCTGGAATTCCGGTCGAGGCTTGGATGCCGAGCGATGCTGGAATGCCGGTCGAGGCTTGGATGCTGAACAAGGCTGGAATGCCGGTCGAAACTTGAATGCCGGTCGAGGCAGGAATGCCGGTAGAGGCTTGGATGTCGAGCGATGTTGGAATGTCGGTCGAGGCTTGAATGCCGGTCGAGGCAGCAATGCCGAACGGGGTTGAATGCCGAAAGAGGCTTCCAATGCCGTGCAACCTTTGAATGCCGAATGGTACCCCAAATGCCGAACGACCTTTGACGCCGAACCTCTTGTTACTTGGTCAAGCCACCGGGTAACACTTACATTACGTAAACAACTCTTAATTTTACCGACATTTTACGATATAGAGTCAAATTCAAAGGACTTGTTTTTTTTAAAAAAATGGCCGAGTCATTTAGAAAACACAAGAGCGAATTGAGGACAAACTATTATGAAAAACACGATAATGACGAAGATAGGCTGAAAAATTATCCACCAACAATCACCCAAGAAGATTGGAATGAGTTTGTGAAAAATGAAGCAAAACCCGGTGCAAGGGAAAGAAGAGAGATAGGAAAAAAAACAGATCATGGTACAACTATGGTCATCACACTAGACGTACAAGTCACGCTGTAGTAGAACTTGAAATGGTATGTTTGTTTCATTTTTTATTATTAAATATAAGTAAATCGACCTTGTAACTCACATGCTGTGCCAAAATAGTACAACTTCGAATGCATTTTTTACCATTTTCAAAATGCAATTTTTTCCATTTTCAGTAGCATTCTTGACTCCTCCACCGAAAAAATAGAATATTTACCAACATTTACCGAAAAAATAGAATCTCATTTTTTTTGTCGTAGGCCAGTGCAAATCCGACAAAAGAAATCACACGTCGTCAAGTATGGGAGAAGACTCACACCAAAAAGGAAGGTACCATATCATATTCGGCTTCTACGTACTTCGTAAGTTAAATAGATAATAATTCAGCTACTCTATAAAGTCTTCATAATAAATAACATCTCAAGTATTACCATATTTTTGGATAAAATTGCAAAAGCAAAGGAATCAATCATTGATAGTGATGAAGAAGACTTGCCATTGGATGAAGATATCCTATCACAAGTGTTTGGCAAGGATAAAAGAGGTCGGACTCGAAGTATTGTAGCCAAGATATCAAGGACCCAAGTTAAAGCTTCTAATATTGGGCGTATACAACTCAAAAAGGCACAAGGAGGCTCAAAAGACTTGAAAGCTAGAATGGATAATATGGAGAGTACATTGAAGTCATTGGTCGACTTGTTGAAGGGACAATATGCGGGTCAAGGAAATCATTTACCGGATATTGCTTCAAATGAAGGAGGAAGTGGTACACCATGTAGAAGTGTTGGAAGAATGCTGAATAATGACTTGGCCAATTCATTGAATTCGTGTGGTTTAGCCAATCAAAAATGTGAAATCATGAACATTGACCTTGAGGTCATTGCAACAGCCACTGTCTGTAGAGATTTAACAACATCCATAATACACGGAAAATCTTTACCTCTAACACATGAGAAGTTAGTTGTGGACAATATACTGCTATCCGAAGAGAAAACATGCAAACAAAATCATCCTCTTGCTATGACTTTTGGTGAAGTTGGAATAAGTGGTTATGTGTGTCATCCAAAGAGTAATATTCGATATCTGTAGACCCATAAGTAGGTATGTATGTATTATTATACTTTGGAAATTTTAAATTTTCTAGTAGAAAATGGACAACTAAAGTACATACATGCATATTTCCTAGTTTTATATAATACATCACACATTAAACATGTTTAAGCACTGTGATGGTATTTTCTACTTTCTTCTTTTTTATCTTTATGAGTAGCAAGATTCAATGAATTCAAATTTGTTGTTAAACAAAATGTTAGGCACATATACATAACCTCAGTTAAATTATTTACTGTTGAATAATTATCAAATTTGCGGAACACATACTTGAGCCATTTTAGTAAGGTAGAAATGTTCTGTCTATACTGTTAAAGGCTTAAAGCTCATTACGTGAATAGATGAAAATTAATTGACATACACCCTAATTTTTTTATTAAAGTGACCTCTCGACCAATAGAAAATGCTTTATACAGCTTTTGGTAACACTGACATGTCATTGCTATAAGATTGTCAGAGCATCTCTATAGTAGTGTGTGGATTTCTAGGGTGGGAAGAATTAAAAAAATGTGTCGATTCATCCCACCCTTTCAACAGTTGAGTTGGCGGCACTGGACGATTTTTAAAAGAAAAATGTATAAACAGTTTTCAAGTGAAATTTAAAAGGTTTAAATAGCTAAGTTTGTTCGATATAGTGATTGATGTAACTTGGAAATCTTGTGCAATCAATATTTTGTAGTCTAAGAAGAGTCATGGTCACCTATGAAAGAGATGTATGAATTTTCAATGACTATACTGTTTAGTGACTATCAGATTCTATAGTAATTGGACCCCCAGTTGGAAATAGTTTTAGCATAATTGGCCATGATTTTTAAAGTAAACAAGATTGAAATGCTTTTATTGATCCAACATTTTGTATTGAGTTGTATAAGATATAAAATATAAATACCTATGTAATGTTTTTGTATCCTTGATTCCTTTACTTTTAGCTATAGCTTCACCGCAATTTTGGTTAGCAAAACCATTCCTTTAACTGGCACTTTTTGCTAAGCGATGCAAACTATCTCGTATGCATAGCCTTTTTTGGATCCATCTAAAATTGTCATAAGAAAATGTAAAAAAATGCATGCATGCATCTGTTAGAATTGATCTCTTTAAAATTGGTAGGAAAAATATATGCATAAGAAAATAAATTACCTCTTTCATGACATTTTGAAGCTGCTGAATACAAGAAATAATTTTAGAACTGTGATACATAACTGAATTTTGCAAGCCTTCATAATCAATTTTGGTATCATTTGTTTTCTCAAATATTTTTCTTCGATATGGGATATTTTGTTCTATGTAAACAGTTCCTATATTCTGCTTTGGTGCAATTTGATGAGTATAATTGATTAGGAATTTTTTCATGTTTGATGTGTACCTTTCAAGTAGTGTAATGACCCGAAATTTTTGAATATTTGAAATTGGAATATTTAATTGATTTTAAATACTTAAAAGTTAATTTTAACTTGAATTTCAAATATCACTATTTATTGGGTGATTTAATTATTGAATTAAATGAGTGGAAATTGGGTAAAATGTTGGATCTGGAATTCTAAGCTTGTTAAAAATAATTTAAAGGCTTATAAAATTATTATCGATAATACTGAAGATAATAAAAGTTTTAAAATTGAATTAAATAGTGATTTGTTCAGTTTTGAAAATATATCGTTTAAATTGATATTTAAAAATAGCCATCCGAGGCATAGTCTCAGAATTCAACGAAACTAGTTCCATTGGACCCGTAATAGTGTATTATTATCGGATTTCAAATTTCATAATGTTTGGAGTTATCGTTTGGTCGTACGGTGTATAAACGCACTGAAATTTATATCGAAAATTCAGTATAATAACTGGGTTCAAAAAGCTATCTTCTCCATACGACCGAATTAGGACTCGAAAACTTTTCCATTGCATTCGGAATAGGGGTATAACATTATGAACGCCTAGCAGCACGTCTCGATTGGAGTTCGAGATTTTAAGTTGCATTTATCGAGACAATTTGAATTTGAACTAATATATATATATATATATATATATATATATATATATATATTTGTATATTCTAGTCAACCATCAGCTGAATTTCTTTCCACATCAAAACTTTTTGCCCTCTCATTTCAATCACTGTAGCAAAGCATTTTCTTCACGCGAACATTTCAAAACACGCTTCCTCCCTCCTCCTCTTTTATATACATCAAGCCGATAACTCAAAGGAGATAAAAAAATTATTTTTCCCTCCATCATTTTCCATGCCGACCAATTCCCTTTTCACATTCACTTCCTCTCCAGATTTCCCCTCGTCATTGTAATTCCTTCTTACTCTCGAGCCTCCGCAACCCTCAACTTCGCGTCCTCAAGCGATTCTCGAATTTGGAATCGGCGACCCAATAAACTCTCGCAATTTCGATGCTCGAGGTGAAACGGGTAAATGAGATTTTAAACTCCGATACATGGTTTGATTTGCATTTGTTAATCTCTGTTATTCGAATTGAAATCGATCATCTTGGTGTCGAAGCATAGCAGGTTGTCGGCAATGGTTTGGTTTTCAACCATTCACTAACGCATTTAGTTGTTAAGGGAGCGGAGCCAACGAACTGTTGCATGGGGTCGTTTCATTCGTTCGACCAGGGAGAACGTGTCGAGGCAGTTTGCTGTGGTCTCTGGGTATAGTTCGGCTATGGGAGGCCGATGGGTTTGCCGCGTTTCGCTGTAGAGGGGCAGGGGCTATAGGAAGTAGTGGTGAGGAGTTAGTCCTTAATTCTTTTACATTAAGTTGAGTTGAATATAAATAATCATTCAAGGATAAGTGATAATTAAGATTCTATTGATTTTACTATATGGATAAGATTTTAATTTACAGTAAGATACAAAACAATTCCGTTTTAAAATTTAATGTATATATAGGTTGGAAAGGAATTTTACTCTTCTTAGAATTTAATATATATATATATAGGTAAACAGAAAATATATATGTATAGATAAGATTTTGGAAAAAATAAATAAATAAATAAATATACATATACACATTGTAAACCGACTGTTTAATTTTAAAAATATGTATTAAAGTGATTAACTTGTTTAATTAACTTATTTAATTATTTTAGTTATAAAAAAATTATTTATCATAGGAAAATTAGTTTAAAATCAAATTATTAGTTTAAATTAAATTAATAAATGGTAAATTGATAGTTTGATTATTTCAAATGTTAATAAACCATATAATGTTTATACAAGGTCTAAAATCATGAAGAAAACAAGTCGAGATGGAAAGGGGTTGCAAATAAAATCAAAAGGTGAGAATCTCTCACTCATTTGGATTACCGTTTAAATTTAAATGCTTAAATTTAAATTATTGGATGTAGATTGGATTGATAGATCTATAATTATCTGTTGGATGATTACATATATATAGTAGTATATATATATTAGTATTGGAGTAATTGATAATCCCGCATTATATAGCGGATGAGACCCTATGCGCCCCGCATAATAGCGGATGACCCTATATACCGCGATATACCCCTCGAAGTGGGATTGGTATTTTTATATTGTGCTAACATCTGTGGATGCAGGAAAATAGGTTGGAGGGATCCAACTGGATTCCTCAAAAAACATTAAAATTTATTATCATATTCAGTGATATGATTTATTTGATAATCTATGATAGATTATATTGATAATTGGAATTATTGAATGCTATGGTTTTTTTGGATATATTTTGTTATTTTAAGATATCAAAAATTGGATTTTTAAAGGAAAATAAAAAGGGAAATTTTAAGTAAAAGGTTTATAGTGAGGTTGAATAAATTAAAAGAATGAATTTGGGAAAAAGTTTAATTTTAAAGTCCTATTAAATAAACTCCAAGTATGGAAAGAAAAATAGAGATTTTGAATAAATGGGAAAAAAAGGGTTTAGGGACTTAAGTGATATTGATTAAGAACTAAAGGATTTATTTTTTTTAAATTCAAGATTTAAATGGTTTGGGAAAACAAAAAGGAGAATTTTGAAATAAAGTATGAAATTGATGTTCCAGATTTATATAGGATTTTAAATCAGAAAAGGGCAGTGAACCTGAAATTAGGGGTTTGGGGTAATTTGGGTAAATCAAGAAATAAATTTCAAAATGGAATTAATTCTAAAAATCAATTTGAATATCGATCAAGTGTTTTGAAACAGTGATTAAAAAGGAGAATGAGACTATGGAATTTATAAACTGGGTTTATAAATAAAGTGAAATATTTATCAGTGGATAATTTGAAATTATAAATTCACGATGGGAATTTATAAGGAGATGGTAATTCATTTTAAAAATAAATAGTGGTTTTATTTTTAAAAAGTGTGGAAAAGAAAATTTACGGGATTGGGATGTAAATTAAACTGGAGATAAATCGAGAAGGATTTATAAATGATTAGACGAGCTATATTGGAGTGGAAAGTGTATTTTCCTGAAAAGCTAAGTATATTTTTTAAAGAAAGATTTTTAAGTATTAATTAGAAATTGGAAAGTGTTTAAAGAGTGTTTTTGGAAATTTATTATTTAATTGTTTTAAAATTTAAAAGTAAATATTTATTAAGTTAATTATAGTTTTTAATTATTTTTAAAGGTTAAATTAGTATTATGATTTAAAGGATAATTATTAAAAATTTATACTTTATATGATAGGTTTATTTTAAAAGTAGTTTTTGGCTAAATTTTTACTTGGAAAATTATTATAGAATTTCATAATTATTAATTTGAATAAAGTAATTTAAGTAGCTTTATTTTAAGTATTTTAAGTGTATATTTCTGGATAAAGTGGTTTAATTTATTTAAAATCTAACTTAAATAAGACTAGATGTTTTTTAGTGGAAATAAAATATTTGGTTGAATGATTGTTTATTTGATAGTTAAATAACCGACTATCAAATCTGGACCCGAATATAACTTTGGAAATATCTAGGAGAAATACAGGAATTATATGGTACAGTTACCGTTCGAGGTGTTATAATGTACGTATAAACTCATTTCGTTCTTCTAGGATGTTTATAAGGAAATCCGTCTACAGGAACGGTTAGGAGGTGAACTCCAATCTTATTTTCGTCTGTTTATTTCCTAGAGAACCGGGGTTGAGTTTACCGGGAACAGCGAACGTTGTTTCGAAGAGACCGGGATCGGATTTGTGATCCGAAATCCACTTCGATCCAACGAGTACGTTTTCATAAGGAAAACAAGAGCTTGGAGTCGAAGATGAAGCAGTGAAGTGCAAGGGCTAATCGCTACTAATCCTAAGGGTGATTCCAAAATGGATGTAGTAGGAATAGTGTCGTCGGTTCCATTTGGACCGGGAACGGACTTGTATGGATGAATGCTATCAAAACATTGTCATTGGAGGACGATGAGCATTCTAAGTGAATGTGTTCTAGAAAGGTAATCGTAGCCTCAAGCCTCATCAACCGGGAATGGCTAAAACAGGGGAGGTGCAACAAGTCTAAGTAGGTGGCTTCCAAGTAGGGTAAGGTCATCCCTATCTAGAGTCCCTTTCTTTTATTTCGGCTGTGTGGGCGGTTGCTGATCCAAACCGCGGGGTGATCTTATTCGGGCTATCCAGTAAGGGGTAGTCCGGTCTTGTGTGGCAGGGGATCGAGAGTGGTCCTCGGAGCGCTGATCTAGACCAGGTACTGTGACGAGCGGTACCCCAGTAGCCCTGCCATTCTATGGAACCCAATCTCCAGTAAGCGTTTTACGGTTTTGATTGTGCCCAACTATGCTGGAATGTGAGATGCAAGCATTTTAGCTATTTGAATAAGTATTTGTACTTATACACTATTATAATACCAGAGGATTTTGATATGACATGTTTTGGTTATCGTAAGGTAAAAACCTGGCATGTTTATTTGTGGTGTGGTCTTATGGGATACCTTTGATTTTCAAAGGATTTTGAAAACTTTAATAATTCAAATTGAGTGTGTTTTCTCATGCTGGTTTCCAAACCGACTCGGGTGTTATTTTATTATAATGCTCGGGTCAGACCAAGTATTATAGATTCTGGATGGGATGCTATAGAGCTCAGGAGACGAGCTGGATGATGAGACGTATCACACATACTTGGTGTATAACCTGCTGTGCATTGTAAGCTGTATAGTCGGCTTTTGTGAGGACAAGTTATTATAACTGTCCAATATTGTGTTATTATTTTGTGTGTACTCTAATGATGTAATGTATAAAGCAGTTATAGATTCTTTTGAAATAAAGATCTGTTGTTATCTATTATATATTGTTCCGCTGCGATTGTGAGATTTTATGTTGTTTTCTATTTTCTTCTTCTTCCTCTTTCTTCTTTCCCATACGGTCGGGTATTTTCGGCATTCAATTGTTCGGCATGTAATACCGTGGACGTATTGATCTCGATTTTCGAAGGTCGAAAAACCGGGTCTTGACATTTTGGTATTAGAGCAGAAGGTTAAGCGAGAACCTTGGCTTTGGTGGGGATTACTCATTAGAGATTGGGTCAGTAGTGCCCTATAATGAGTTTGAGTGTATTAATAGATATGAGCACGTATTTGTTAGTGAGTATAAAATTGTTTTATATTGTGTTGATTGGTTTGTTCAGTGGTTTATGGATTCCGGTCAATACGAGTAATTAACGTTATTGATAGGGATCTCTAAGCACTATAACAGAACAATTCGACACGGTATTGTTTTAAAATGGGGTAAATGAAATAATTTTGCCCAAAATTATTTTCGTATATAAAAGGAATAATTTTCGTAAATTATTATAGTATATGGGTGCTTGGCTATTAGGAAATGATAATATGAAATTATTATAGTTTGCGCCAAAATTGGTCACAAACCCCAGAAATAGTGAAAGCACCAATGTATAAACACAGATCCTCAATATCCAGACACAGATCTCAGATCTAGATTAAGTAGAGAACAAAAGTGAAGAAATAGAGAAATTCAAATGTAAGAAAGCCTTGGTGTTATTTGTTCAGTGTCCCTGAACGCTGAGTAATGCCATGGCTTAAGTCCTAAGCTGAATCCTGGTTGTTCTGGACCCCTGCCGAGTATAGTCTATACTCGACGACCTGAAATAGTAATCGATAGATAATATGGGGCCTAAGTCCTAGGCCGAATCCTGGTCTTTTCGGACCCTTGTCGAGCATAGTCCATATTCGACGACCTGAATAAGCCAATTCGCCATGTTCGGACAAAGCGATTCACCCCTTGCCGGGCATAATCCATACCCGACGACCATTTACCAAAAACCAGATAAAAATCCAATCAAAATCCAATCCGAAATCCATATTAAATAAGTAAACTAAAATCCGTACTAGAAGTCCAAACGAATATCCAAACCAGAAAAGAAGCATCCAAACCAAAGTCCAAACCAGAAAACAAACAACAACAGGAGTTCAAACCAAACTCCGAAACCAAACCAGAAAAAAGCAAACGTCCAAACCAAAAAATAAAAAGCAGATTTCACAAACTAGAGCGTTGTAGTTTATCATCATCTCAAAGCATGCCTAGGGTCTATCTCCATCCCCGTACATGAGTAAGTGACTTGGCCATTTGCTCAGAGTTTGCTACTTATTCTGTATCATCCCTATCAGTTGATAACCAATCGACCATCATCCCTGGGCCTCGCGCCATCGTCGTTTGAGGTAGACGGTGGCTGCTCCTGTTACACCGCCGCACTCCGTGTTTCGACATATTGCCGCAACCGACCACTCCTTACATGCTCCTCAATTATCTCCTTTAGATGAATGCAGCTGTTGGTATCATGCCCGTCCAGATCATGGAATAGACAGTGCCTTCCGGATGCCCTCTTGCGTTCCGAGGCTTCCCTCCTTGCCGGTATTCGATAAGGGAGGCGATCCCGAGTCTCCATGAATATCCACTCCAATCTTTCATTCAATCCTGTGTAAGTGGAGAATTTTGGCTCTCCCTAGCGTTTCATTGTCCTGCCAGAGTTGTCACCAACTTCCTCTTCCTTTTGTCCTTATCCTTACCCAAGATTTCACAGGATGATTCTCCATCTTTAACCACGTTTACCTCCTTTAACTTCATACCTGAACATGCATCCTCCTGTCAAAGAAATCTTTCGGCCTCGTGAAAGAACTCCCCGAGATCCATAGGTGGATCTCGTATCAACGATATCTTGAAATCCGAGTTATCCTTGACTCTTGACACTGCCACCATCAAAACCATCGATGGATCCAGCCGATCCACCGAAGCAACTGCTACATTGAACCGAGTTAAGAAAGCCCTGAGCGATTCTCTTGTCCTCTGCTTCACCGACGTTAGTGTCATCACATTCTTTGGCCTTATGATATGAACCCGAAACTGCTTCAAAAACTTGTCCACCAATTCTGTCCATGTCCAAATAGACCCATCTTCCAACTGCTTGAACCACATAGCAGCTATATCCATCAAGTACAGAGGGAAACACCAGGCCATAACTTCCTCCGATGCCCCCAACACTTCCATGTGTCTCGTGTACCTCATCAAATGATCGGTAGGATTAACCCTGCCGTTGTATACCTCCAGAGTAGGTAGCTTGAACTCTGGTGGATTTCGAGCCATTCTGATGTCACGGTTAAACGGACTCCTGTTTACTCCTTCCAGATCTCTGTTTGCTAAACCTCCGCGCATAGTTCGCCTGATAATCTCAGCTAATCCAATATTGTCCACCAAGGGTTGCCCCCCGAGTCCCCGAGGGAATTCTGGTACGTACTCTTCATCATGCACTTCTACATTCCTATCAGCTCCATGTTGTGCAGTGTCATATGTAATCCTTCCATGAATCGGTCCATCATTGCCTGGTGGTGTGCCCACAAGCCTGGATCCATCCAAATTAGTAACTGTGTGCTGATTGGGGGCTGCGCCTTGTTGAGCTACTCCATCTGCTTACCTGTTGAGTCCTTCTGTTCCAGCTCCGTGGATCTAAACTCCAGCAGCTCCAGCTGTTCCTGTCTGTCCAAACTATCTGAGAAGGTACTGCATCATTTCCTCCTGCCTTTTCAACAACTCTTCCTAACTCCCATCATCATCTCCATCTCATCTCTGATGATGAAAACTGAGGCCTGATTCGCTCCTGAGGAAGCCTCTTGACTCCCCTCTTGATGGCTCCTTTTTGGTAATATCTTTCTAGCTGATTGCATAACCATGGTTCCTTTTAGATCTGATCCTTTAGCTTTCCAAATCTGATGTAACGGGCGCTAGTCGCTCTCAGTGAAAGCACCAAAGTGTTTGCACTAAAATTGGTCACAAACCCCAGAAGTAGTGAAAGCACCAGTGTATAAACACAGATCCTCAATATCCAGACACAGATCTCAGATCCAGATTAAGTAGAGAACAAAAGTGAAGAAATAGCGAAATTAAAATGTAAGAAAGCGAGAAAGAACACAAGGTTTATAGTGGTTCGGCTATCTCCGGCCTACGTCCACTTAGAATCAATCCATTTATTCCTTTTATACTGTAATTACAGTTACTAGCCTTTGGAATCAATAATCAAAATGGCAGATTTTATCCTAGGAAAGAAGAAGAAGATCCCTTTTTTTAGTTGCCATAGGATTGCTATTAATAGGTGTAGATCTGAAAATATTCGCCTCAAAACCTGGAATACCTTTTCTCACGTGCAGGTGGACCCGCCAGAGCAATCCGTGGTGATTTCGGATCGATCCATAAACAATTCATATCGATCCAAAATCGGTCCAATCGAGTTGAGATCGATCATGAACATTCTTGAGTGCATAAGGAAGCTAATGTGAAAATTTCATAGCATTTGGACTTGTAGAACGAGAGTTATGATCGATCCAAGTTTGCATTTTCCATTGTCAGCTGTCATCTTCGTATCCATAAAAAATTGATGATTCTGTAAAGGTTTTATTTTTCAAAGTTTAGGTTGACATAAAAAGGTATAAAGAGAAGCAAATTTCATGATACATAAAAAAGTACACAAAATTTTGTTATTTCGAGTCCTTTAAATGCAACTTTTATATGATACATTTGATATCTTATATTATTTCTTCATAAACTTAATTATATTTATGCACAGGTTTGGAGCTTGGTCAGTGCTACTGCATGTTGTTGCTTTACTAAGAACTGCAGTCGTTATACTATGATGAAGTATATGCTTAGCGAATTCAGGAATTATTTATTTCTTGTTGTTTAGTGTTTACAATGTACAATAGATGCTGTTTACTTGTTTTACTCTAAACTGATGGTTTCACTATGAAATGAAGTTGTATTATGAACTGAAAGTTGTAAGTTTGTAATCAAGCACTTGTAGTAGTTGTATTATAAATTGTGTGCACCATGTAGAATGATGGGTTTGTCATCTATTACTCGTTTTGTATTCACATTATTTATTCCATATACTATATATATTTCGAAACTGTATGTAGAATGTCTGTGTACCATGAAACAGCATTTAGGAATGGATTTGAGCTGTGGTTAAAACGGTTATGAGCTTTGGCTATTTTTAACTTCGCCACGGCTTAGAGCCGTGGCAAAAATTTAATTTGCCATGGCTCTGGACCATGGCAAAATTTTATTTCACCACGGCCTAGAACCGTGGCAAAATATTTGCCACTGCCAATTTTTCCACGGCTAAGGACCTTGGCAAAATTAATTAGCCACGGCTCAAAGCCGTGGCAAAATCGCTTTTCTGGTGTAGTGCAAACAACCAAACAAACAATCAATTTATAGAAGAACGGGGATTCATTCTGCTAACACATGTCCGAACAACCAAACGATCTACATTATAACTCATACACAGTTATATGGTTTCTTAATGGTATCAACACTTGAGTCACTTGTATTCAAAACCATCTTTGAAAAAGAAGTACCTTTAAACAATTTTACTTTTGAAAACCAAAGGATTTAAAACTTTTAAACCTTTTTAATAATAATTAATTATAAGTTAAATCCTTATTTAAATCATAATTAATTTTAATTGAATCTTAACTTAATTTAATTAAATAGTTAATAGTAATTAACTATTAATTAAATCTGAATTAATCTTTTAGTAATTATTAAATAATCAATTAATCCTTTATTAATAATTAAATATTAATTAATCTCAATTAATTAATAAAATAACCTTTAATTAAACTTAAATAATAAATTAAACCTTTAATAAATAATTTATTATAAATTAAACCTTAATTAATTCATAATTTAAAAATAATTAAAAAATAGATTAATAATTAATTAATAATTAATTCTATATTTAAATATTAATTAATTAAAAATAAATCATATACTTAACTCATAATTAACTAACTTAATTAATAATTAATTAAAATAAATCTTAACTTAAAAGATAATTAATTAACAACCAACCTTTAATTAATAAAAGTTAATAACCCTTGTTTAATCCTTAATTAAGTATTAATTATCAAAACATAATTAATTAAAAATTTATTATTAAATTCTTAATTTACCTTTTAAAATATCATTATTTGGTTTATAAACCATTTACAAAACAATTTGAAATATAAAAACCAAACTTTGCGAAAATAGAATTTTTAAACGAACTGCATCCATAGCGACTATCGCTATGGATACCCATAATTTCCAACTGGTTGCTCACTAACTCTTCCATTTACTAATTTTACTTACTAACTTTCCATATCACTTCCAATTCCAAGCCAAAGATCATAATTTTATAACCAAAACACCACTTAAACCATCAATTCAAAGTTCTATTGCTAAACTACAAATTAGCACACACACATATACATCCAAACCATACCATAATCCAAATAATAACATCACAAATACAACCTTATATATAAATGTAAATTCTTTCCCAGAAAGTTAAGGAATTTACTTACCGAAGGCTATCCAAACTTTCGCTGATTTGAGTACGACCTAGCACTTTCATTCCTAAGCAAAAAGATGGAGTCTTGAATCCTAAATGCACTAGGTAGGCTAGGCCATGGATGAACAAGAAAGTGAGACATGTTTTGGTTATGTAGAGTGACTTCGGATAAACATCGATTTGTCGAAAATGAACCTAAAATTAGTTCATTTCCCACTGGTTTTTGGGCCACCAACTCACGGAAATTAGTAGTCAAAAGTAAAGTTGCAAAAATTTCATTCCTTTATCATTTCAAAAAAAGAATCACTCATTTTTGATTTGTTTGAAGAATTTATGATCAAAAGAAGAAGGGTAATTTTTGGACTTGAAATTCTGGGTGAAAAGTTGCTTTGCAAAGATTGGATATTTTGACAGAGGTTAATTCGAAATTAGAAAAAGTGATCAACTAGAATATTGTAGCCACTAGAATTTCAGGTGATTTGACAAAATAATATCACAATTTGAGGTTGGTGTTTGTACTAAATTGGGCACAACACTTTCGGATGTGTTTGAAGAGATAAAATGAAGAAAATAAATGTAAAATGAAGCAGATCTAACAAAAACACCAATAAACAGATACGAAAATGCGCAGAAACACATGGATTTAGAGTGGTTCGGCGAATTGCCTACGTCCACTATGAAATGAATGATGTTTATTGAACTTTACTCGTTGGTAACAAAAGATTACAGCAGTACAACAAAAGTTTAATGGTGATTCCGGCAGAGTATCAACATAGAGAAGCCAAAAGTCCATTTTCTGTAGGTCTAGGGTCACTATTTATAGGCGTAGGCAGCAAATATCTCGCCCGGATCTCGAAAGACTTCTTCCCTTACGTGGGTGGGCCCACGGGATCGAGTTCAGGTGATTTCGACTCGATATGGGAGCGATATGAATTGAGTTCGTATCGATCCATAATTGGTCCTTTTGGGCTGAAATTGATCAGGTACATTCTTGAAGTTGTAGACAAGCTCCTGTGAAAATTTGGTGGCATTTGGACTTGTAGATTTTGAGTTATGATCGATGCAAGTTTGAGTTTGTTGAAGGATGTCGAGTTTGTCTCGATACTTGTTCGTATCGCTCTGTTCATAACCCTGTTTGCACGTGCTGACCAGATGGCGTGGCACTATATCTTAGGATCGATCCACTTTTCATGCCGAGTGACCGAGTCGTCCATCTTTACATGTCTCCTACGTATCGCTCTCATTCAGGTGCTTCGTACCCATGCCGTTCATGTTCATTGATATGGCTTCGTTCGTATCCATCAATTGCTACGTTGTTCGTATCGATATATGAGATCGTTTCGTATTGATAGCCTCTACCCCAATTCGTATAGATATAGACATCGACTTCGTATCGATACCTTTTAGGTGTTGCCTCGTATCGCTTGTGGGTGGTGATCGATACGAGCCGTGCATTAGTGGAAGTGATACGAAATGCCACTAAGTGAGGGATATGAAAAGGAGTAGATGTGATGGAAACGAAGTGGTGCCTCTTCTATGGATACGAACTAGCGCTCTCTTGATGGATACAAACCAGATGTGTTTCACTTTAGACTTTATGGATACGAATTTTCATGGATACGAACGAGGTTTCCTGGATGTCGAATGGAACCGATACGAAGGAGGTGGTCTGATGGATACGAATGAGAGCATTGCTTGATTTGCATCGATCACATCTTGATCATACGAACTCCGATTGATTTGAAATTTAAAACGCTGGCTTTCATAGCTTTGCTTGTCGTATCATATCGATTTTAGCTTGATCCGAACTAGGACAAAAATTTACCATTATCTATAGTGAACCTGCGTATAACCAATCTTCGGGACGGATTGTCGTTGGTTGCCAGTCAAGTCCTTGGTGTCACGGCCTTGCCAAAAGGCGGGATAACATTTGCCCCCCAAAGTACGTCTTGTGTGGACATGATGTGCTTTGAAAAGCTGCAATCTTCAGTTTGAAAAGTTCTGTCTAATTCGTTGAATAGTCATTGTCCTTTTGTCAAAAGATGTAACCTTTGATTGACTCCCGGTAGTATAAATATTGAAATGTTGACTATGAATGATTGCACAGTGCATTGTTGTAACCGAGTACCGAGTGCTGGCAATTTGTTGTTCGCTGTATGTGTGTTAACCTGACTCCCGTTAACATTCGCACGTTCACGAGTCGTTGTCAAGTTTTCTTGCATCGAATTCCATATCGATCCTCTCCTGAATCGATGTGAAATTCGATGTTGTAACAACACTTGATGATTGTTTTATAGTGTCTCTTCGTATCGATCCTCTCCTGAATCGATGTGAAGAGTCAAAAAAATCATATTCGTATCAATGGTAATCGATACGAATTGGTTGGTTTTTCAAAACATTTTGTATTGATCGATATGGGTCTCCATGGGCTTTATGCTGATGGATAAGAACAGAGCAGATCGTATCGATGCATTCTTATTGGTTTCAAACAGTTCTAATAGGCTCTAGCTTCATGCTTCGTGTCAATTGCTTGGTGGATACGAATGGAAGCCACTTTAGATAGATGAAGCATGGAAACGAACAACGGCTGCTTCATGATGCCGCAGAATGGATACGAAAGTGTGCCTACTCGTATTGATTGGAGAAACCGATGCTCACCGATCAAAGCTACTAGGAGACGAATCGTCCTCTTTCTTTGCATTCGTACCCATATAAATAGAATTTTGTACTTAGAATTTTTTTTACCTGCTCTCATTTTTACAGACTGCGTTTATATTGGTCGAAAGATTGAAGAAAAGAAACCGCTCTCCGCCTTCAAACCAAACAAGCCTTTAATCCTTCAAACCAAACAAGCCTTTAATCCTTCAAACCGATTGCTTAAATTAGGTAATTAATTGAAATAATCCACTCTAGAACGATGAGACTCGAGATTCAACGCCATTCCATTCGTATTCACGGCCGAGTTTGGCGAAGAGGAGACCGGAGATGGTCGGAGTGAGGTCGAGGAAGGAGGAGATGGTTTCTATGTTGCCTGAGTTGATCGGAGAAGAAGAAGTGTAGATGAGTACAAAAGATGCATTGTATCGAGGATGGATGACAGACAAGTTCGTATCGATCTAGATTGAGAGGGAGTTCGTATCGATTCGAGCCATGGAACTTCGTACCGATGGAGTGGGAAGCTTCGTATCGAAGTCATAAATATTTTGATCGATATGAATTGACCTTTTGGCGATCGATATGAAATGTTGACATCTCTGATCGACATGAACGCTACTTCTGGTGATTGATCCGAACCTACACTCTGATGGATACGAAATTTCTACACACTCGAACTTTTGACTCCGACGAGCTTCTGCCCTGCATAACCGAACTTAGCTGTTTTACCGCATTTTGACTGCCTTTCGAAGCTCGTCGATGGAACTGTAACTTAACAAAATCTGACGATCTTTAACTAGGATCGATCTTCGAAATCTGAATAGCACAGTTGTGACGGTCAGCGATGACAATCACTCTGGTTGGATATTGAAGTCTTGTCGTTTGAACACTTCGTTGATCTCTATAGAATCTTCTTAAGTAACTCATAGCACTGCACTGCACAACACATTCACGCACTTCACACTAGGGGAAACACGGGTTTATTGTTATTTAATGATGGCTTTTGATGAGTTTACTAGTTATGGAACCAGGGAGTTCACAGCAACAGCAGGCTCAAAGTCCACCTCCTTTGGTAATAGAGATGTCGGCCATCTCGGCCGAAATCATAAGTCCAGCTCCGAACGAGTTACCAGGAGCAACCTTTATCGGGAACCCATAAGATTCTGTTCCATCCAATGTCACTGAAGATATGTTGGGGAGAATTTGCTTGCGGCACGGGCTATCGTTGAATGATGTTCTGTTACCAGGGACGAACGATAGGCCACATGCTCCCCCAGAAGGGTACACTGCTTTTAATCGATTTTCCTGCACAGCCGGGACGCTCCCACCATTCAATTAGTATATCATGGAGGTGTTATCTTATTTAGGGATTGCTCTGTCATAGTTGCATCCGAACGGGTATGCTCTTCTCAACAGCTTATTCATCATCTTCATGGAGCACCTTTTCCGACCCTCTACTCTAGAGGAAGTCAGATTCTTGTTCAATGTAAAGAGTCGGGGAGATAATCCTTCTTTCACATTCTTAGGGGAAGCGAGAAACTGTTAAATCATAATTGGAACTTGGGCCAAACTTAGCTACGTCAAAACCGAGTGGTTCTATGTTCGTTGCCCGCCAGGATTTGCTTGATGATGGCTAGTCAGACATAAGTGCCGCACTTTCTATGGCGACTAATAGGATAGTTGCAATCGATGTTAAGCCTAACATTTTCTTTCTTTTACAGCTTCAATTCCACGACCTGAAGGTACTCACTTTAAGGAAATAGTATGGATTCTTCAAAAGGTGCCAGGCGAGATTAGAGAGATCGACTCGATACTTACGGAATAAAATTTTAAGGGTCGTTGGGCTGATTGATAAAGACCAGAGCATAAGGCCTGAAGGATATCTCAGGGCAGCTCTGATAAGACGGGCTGGCGTAAGGTGGCTGGGATTGTAATTGCTAAGCATGGTGGTGAAGAGGATACGCCCACCGACGACGAACCCCTTGCTAGGCCCTCAGACAATCCTCGACATTCAGAGGGAAAGAGAAAAGGCAAGGCGGTTGCTCATAAGCTTCACAAGTCTTCAAGATGGAAATCCATGGTCATGTCTCTGCCAGCCACCAGTGTTATAATGTCGGAGGCTCCTCCCTCACACGTGGAGAATCCTTTCGAAGGACTTGCAGGCATTCCAATTCCGGACTATGCATCACTCCAACAAGATACCGGGTTGGAAGGGCTTCGGAGTGCCTTAGATCTAGGCGAGTTGATTCCTTTGAGTATGGCTGACATATCCGGTTGGTCGGGGGGGTTTGCACATGCATACACACACTTCACGACACTACATAATTTCTAATCATAAGCAATTCATTTCTGGGAAATACCTACTATGTTTCCCTTTCCATTTTACAGGCAAGATGTCAAAGCGAGGATTTATGCTTGACAGCCTCCGTTCTGCACGCCATTCTTCTAGTTCATATTATGAGTCTCGCAGATGTGAGGCCGATAGAGACCGCGATCGCGACTACTCTAGCCAAGAGAGGGAGCGCTATAAGAGGGAGAAAGAGTACAGGCGCCGTTCTCGGTCACGCTCTCCACCACCTAGAGTGCCCACACAGCCTTCTTGTTCTGGCAAGCAAACCTATGAATCTTCACGTCAAATACCACCTTCCCAAGCACCAAGGCCTGACCAACAACGTCGAAGGACCGAAACCGAAACCCCCATCATTACTGAACAAGCTGTCACATAGCCCACCGGGGAAGGAGCGATTAGAATCGCTAAGCTGAAAAAAGATTTTCCAAATATTTGTTTTGACGGCTTTGTCTTTCCCCCGCACTTAAAGCGAATTACTATCGAGGTAGAACAAACAATGCACGACTACATTCATGATGTTTATGGCCAATACTAGGAATGGATGAAGACCGCGGACAAAGTATCAGTGGTGGCCTTTGAGCGGGCTAAGACAATCGAGAAATTAGGAACTGATCTCGCTCAGAAGGACCGCATAATTCAAGTGCTTAATGATGAAAAGAAGTCTGCAAGAAATTCAGAGACAGAAGCCAATAAAAGAGCTGATGAGGCAACTCGGAGGATGGAAGAAATGAGGCGAACAAACTTAGCCCCGGTTGAGGAGATGGGGCATCGCACCACCACAGTTATGGCCGAAAGAGATGGGACGCATAAAGAGCTTGAAGAGCTTAAAGCCAAATTTGCTGAAATCGTCAAAGAGAAAGACGATGCAAAAAAAGCCGCCTAGGAAGCATGCGAACAAGCTGTGGTGCTTAGGGATGAAAGGGATGCGGCAACGCTCAAAGTTCAGGATGGCGAAGCCAGGGTTGAGAATGAGGTGAAAGCGGCAGAGGCCAGGTTGGAGGGTGACATCGAAGATCTTCTTATTACATACAACGCCAATGTGCTGAAGCATCGAAATCTAACCTGGCTTGAAAATTATCCATCACACCTATACAACGCTTGGTGCTGCTTGGTTGAAGATGAAAAAGTGGAGCACCACGCTGAATCTATCGATGAATTTGAATTGGAGAATCGGGTGCTGAATGAGGATGAAAGAAGAGTTCTCGACGACATCACTATTACATTCAAAAAGGAGAAGCTCGGTACTCAGCACCTGGATGTTGGAGAGGGCTCTGGCGTTGAGCATCACGATGTGGGTTCCGAGATTCCTATGCCAACCCAGCCCGAATCTACTCCTACGGTTGATCCTTTATCTGTGCCCGCATACAATCCTGATCAACCGCAGTTATCTCATACTTGTGAGCAGGTCACTGAAGCTGTTTCGGCTCCACCCGCAAGCCATTCTGAGGAAGATATTCTGAACATTTCTCACACCTACTCGAAGTAAGGAACTTTGTTCAAAGCAGTTATTAACATCTTTTCTCTTATCTTTACCTAGCGATAGGAGCCGCACCGATCGTGCCCCCTGTAACTCAAGAGTTGCATCAGAAGCAGGAGGCCCTTATAATAGTAGCGACCACAACAACGGCCGCTGTACCAACCGATGGAGCGCAGGGGAGCACTTTTACTTTTGATGAGCAAATGATGGAGGAACTTCTTGGTCATCAAAGCGACCATTTTACTGAACTATCATTTTTCATGGGCGGAAGTGCACCCGTGGTTAGCTCCTCGGGCCCAACCGGCAGCATCCCCGTGGATGCCCAAACAATTCATGAAGAAGAGATCATAGCAGAGATCAATGCTAAGATGGAGGCGGCCGCGCAGGCCAGCGATACTGGTGGTGTCATGGCAGGCCCTGGTTTAGCCCCTTTGCGAATGATTTCTCCAGGAGGCACGGTTGTCGACACCGATGTGCCTCCCCCGCCTTCCAACATCGATCATATCCCTCCGACTCCGCCTTCAGAAAGTATTCCAATTCATGTGAGTTCGGAGGAAGAGGTTACCATAATTCCCCCGGCTGGAGACCAACCGTCAAAAGGCAAAGGCTCGAAGAGGCATCCAAGTGGTAGCTCTAGTAGGTCAACGTATCTTCTCGCTCCCCTTTTTGGTAGATAGATAGGAATTCCTTTTTGTTTCTTGTAGGCCATGTATAGATGCGGGTTCGGCCCCTGCTAGTAGGAATTTTTAGAAAGATTTTTGTACTTATCCTTCTTTTTCGAAGAATAGTTTAGAATAAAATTCTATTTTGTTTCCAGCATAACTTTGTGTTTATTTGCTTAAGTATTTCAGCGCTCGAACTTCCATTCAATGTACTTGTGAATTTTTAGTCTTTGAATCGGACCTGAGTTTAGTTGTTAAGTTCCGAAGTTACGGCTTCGAGTCGTAATCGAACGTTAAGCCGAGTTCTAATACCGCACTGTCTCGACCAGTAGCTGGTACTTAAATTCTACCCCAAACCCGAGGATAAATTGAAAAGATTGGTCGGCAGTCACTTTTCGCCTTTAATACATGGAGCTTAACTTTGTTGAAACAAGGCTGAAACAAGACGAGTTCAGGTGGTCGAATCACACTCGCTCACCTATTGGTGATTGCATCCACACTTTGGGAATTGTGCTTGTGCATCGGTGGTCGGTCTCGCTCGCTTAAGGTTTAGAGATATGTCCGCGCTACGGGGACTTAAGTTATTTTACGGGCGGTCGGTCACATCCGTTTAATATTTAGACTTTCGTCCGCACTCTGGGGACTCAGATTAATTCGTAGGTGGTCAGTCACACCCAATTTGCATTCATACTCCAGTCCGCACTCTGGGGACTCGGAGTTGTTTCACGGGTGGTCGTTTCACACCTGGTTTGTGTTTATACCCCAATTCACACTTTGGGAATTTGGAGTTAGCCGATGGGTGATTGGTTACACCTATTTTGATGTTTATACTCCATTTCGCACTACGGGAATCTGGATTCGGTTAACAGACGGTCGATCACATCTATTATGAGTTTTAGGACTTCGTTCGCACTCCGGGAATGATAGAAGTATCAGGATCGTGGATGGTTGGATCACATCCACCCTGAGTTAACAAGTGAGGTCGTTAGATGGACAGATCCATCCTCCTTGGACTTGGTTTAATTACGAGCGAAATCGTTAGGTGGATGGGTCCACCCTCTTCGAGCCCGCATTTGTGAGTTTATACTCCAGCTCGCACTTTGGGAGCCGGAGTTAGTTAGAGGATTGTCTTGTATCAATCTTTTTTTTGGCTTAAGTGTGATGGTTTGCCCCCAAGCTCGGGTTTCACTTAGTGAGTGACCGATCATATCACAGTCACTCCTTATTTGAATAAGTCCCACCGTAGGATGGAACTTAGCTCTCCATGCATTGTGATGGTCGCATGACGCATTTCAAAAATCACTGCTCTGGCTCGAAGAGATTGCATTTTATTACTGAAATAAGAAAGTATGGGAAAGTCGCCTTATTACAAATTCAAATTTCGAAATGCATAAACAAAGTGCAAATGAAAAGCAAACTGAATGAATAAATAAAGTCTGTTATGTGTAGTAGTGACGAAGACTCTCGCTGTTCCAAGCTCTCAGCAAAGTGAGACCATCAACGGTCGACAATTTGAATGTGCCATCTCCGAGCCTTCGTTTAATAACATACAGCCCTTCCCACGTTGGTTTCATATGTGAAGGGACTGGGTAAATTCTCTTAAGGATGAGATCGCCGAGTTCAAAGGTTCGGGGTCAGACCTTGGCATTGTACAATTGGGCGACTCAACTTCGATACGCGGCTGCCCTCAAATCAGCCTCTTCTCGCTTCTTATCCAATAAATCCAGAGATTCGGCAAGTAATATAGCATTTGTCTTCGGAGCATAATATGTCACATGATGAGAAGGTACTTCCAACTCGACTGGAATAATGGCTTCTGAACCGTAAGAAAGTGAAAATGGAGTGTGGCCGATCGCGGACTTGTGGGTTGTTCGATAAGCCCATAGGGCCATGGGAAGTTCATCGACCCATTTGCCCCCGGCCTTTTCCAGTCATTTTTTAGAATGGATTTTATAACTTTATTAACAGCTTCGACATGTCCATTCGCTTGAGGGTGTGCAACTGCAGAGAACTTCTTTTGGATGTGGAATCGTTGACAGAAATTCTTAAATTCAACACTGTCGAATTGGGCTCCGTTGTCAGTGATGATGGTATGTGGGAGACCAAATCGACAGAAAATGTTGCGTACCACAAAGTTGATCACTTTCTTCATTGTGATAGTAGCAAGGGGCTCAACTTCCGCCCATTTGGTAAGGTAATCAACTGCAACGATGGAGTACTTCGCACCACCTTTAGCCAGAGGTAGAGAACCAATAATGTCGATGCCCCATACTACAAACGGCCAAGGGCTGACCATCTGAGTTATTTCAGTAGGCGGGGCCCTTGGGATCCAAGCATGTTTCTGACATCTGTCACATATTCTGGCATAATCTGATGCGTCGTGATTTATAGTCGGTAAATAATAACCATATCAGAGCACTTTCTTAGCAAGAGCTTGCCCCCCGGTGTGATTGACACATTCTCCTTCGTGTACATCTTGCAATACTCGATGGATTTCATCGTTGGCGATACACCGGAGTAAAGGAACAGAGTACCCTCTTCTATACATGACTCCATTCTAAATAGTGAACCGCGAAGCCTTTCAAAGGAGTTGTCCTTTTTCACTCCTGCACTCCGGCAGGATTCCATGCTCGAGATAGTTTCTAAAAGGAGTCATCCATGACTCCTTATCGGGAATGACTTCAAACACCTAGTTCGCCTCTATCTGATCAATGCTTGGGGAAGATAATGTCTCTACGGGAATGAGTTCCATTTGCTGTGCCTCACTGGTACTGGCTAACTTTGCCAAGAAATCGGCTTTCTGATTGCATTCTTGGGGTATGCAGTAGATGGCATAATAAACGAACTGATTCAATATTTCCTGAACCCGAGCAAGATAAGCAGCCAGCCTTCGGTCTTTGGCGTGGTACTCCTCCCGAACTTGGCACATGACCAATTGTGAATCGCAGTAAATCTCCACAGCAACAACTCTTAAATCTCTTGCAAGCCTTAATCCGGCGAGCAGGGCTTCGTATTCGGCCTCGTTGTTAGTCGCATGGAAATCGAACTTTAAAGCACAGCATATAGATCGGCCCGAACACCGGTCATTTGATGCACCATCAGTATGTAGCTTCCAGACATAATTAGGAGATTCACTGGTTTCGGGCAAGTCCTCCGTGATAGTGAATTCAGCGATGAAGTCTGCTAGGACTTGTCCTTGAATGGCTCGCCTTGGTGTGTAGGTGATGTCGAACTGACTCAGCTCGATATTCCACTTGAGTAACCTACCAGATGTCTCAGGCCGCGTAAGGACCTGTCGTAACGGCTGGTCGGTGTATACAGTGATAGCATGAGCCGGGAAATACGGACAGAGCTTCCTCGAGGTAATGACAAGACAATAAGCCAACCTTTTCAGCTTTGGATAATTTCTCTCTACTCTGGTCAGTCGTTTGCTAATGTAGTATACCGGCCGTTGTATCCGATCCACCTCCCGAATTAAGGCGGCATTGATTGTGTTTTCTTACACCGCTAAGTAGATGTACAATCTCTCGTGATCAATAGGCTTTGACAGAATGGGTGGTGTGGGCAGGTGTTGAACTAGTGCCCGGAATGCGCCTTCACATTCCATAGTCCATTCAAAATTCTGTTTTCCTTTTCTGATCAGATCGAAGAAGGGAATGCATTTGTCGGTGGATTTTGAAATGAACTTGCTCAGTGTTGCTACTTTCCCGTTGAGGCTCTGGACTTGCTTTATAGTTCTTGGAGTCTCAAGATTTCTGATTGCCCAAATCTTCTCGGGATTGGCTTCGAATCCAAGGAATTTTCCTAACGCGACCCCAAAGTGACATTTCAACGGGTTGAGTTTCATTTTGTACTCTCGGAGGATGTTGAACATCGTTTCCAGGTCTTTGATATGATCGATGGAGAATCGCAACTTCAGTAGCACGTCATCCACATATACCTCCATGGTTTTTCCGATCTGTTTAGTGAACATTCAGTTAACTAGCCGTTGGTAGGTTGTTCCGTCGTTCTTGAGTCCAAATGGCATGACTTCGTAGCAGTAAAGTCCCAGATCGGTGACGAAGCTGGCAAAGGTGAGTCTCAAATGCTGTAACACTCAGTCTACCCCGAGCATAAAGCAAAACACAAAACACTCGAGTCAGGATTAACATTCTTATACCAGTAAATTCAACTCAAGTGAAATGTCAACTGAAATACAAAATAACTTAAAGGTTGTTGGGATTCCCATCCTCTAAAGATCTGTTAAACTATCTACATACATAGTATAATACGCTACATAGATAATGTCTATAGTAAAATAAACTATTAAAATAGTGTTAAGGCGTTACCCAAATCCCCCTTAACACATTTTTATATATTCCCATAGTCTATACAGTACTGTAATTCGTATGTAAACTGGAGGGCTATCAGAGGGCACTCCATGGTTATGGTACAAACCAAACTCGTAGAAGGCGCGATAAGGCATGTGACAAGGCACGCGAGGCAATGCCTAGGGTAGAATTCTACCGTTTTGCAGAACCGGGCTGGTGGTAATGCATAGCAGCTACTACCGCCCACCTCGAGACACACTCCCAAATCAAATCGACGGTGCACTCAATCAAATCACAAAGTAATAGAATGGTATCGAAGAAATGTGCCCGATTGGTGGTATGACCTCACTTGGCCCAGGTATAGCTCCTGTTTTAGCCACATCAACCTGACTCGCATGAGTCAGGGCTACGTTAATACCTCATACAGAACCGTCACCAAACCATCCTACTTCCTTCTGGAATCTCCTCCACGTACATAGTTGTTAAAGTGGTTTTTGGTATTGACAAAGAGTATGACAATATTCGATCCCGGTCTCTTTAACAACCAAACGTTTGTTTCACACCGTGGTCATTTATAAAATCACTTTTATAATCGTTTCAAACAGTTTATACTTCATATCAAAATATCATATTCATTTCAAAATCAATATCACTTTCGAAATCATATTCACTTTTGAAATCATTATCACTTTCGAAATCATAATCACAAAATAGTTTAAACTATCGTATCAAAATATTCGCTTTTAAATCCATTAAATCTAGATCATAATAGTTCTGACTTAAATAGTTTAAACATTGAAAATAGTTTATATATATACTGAAATAGTTATAAATTAAAAATAGTTTATTATTTAAAAATAGGTTATAGATTAAAATAGTTTATATATATTAAAAATAATAATATAATAAAAATAGTTTCCTCCAATTTCACATATTGATTCAAAATAGTTTAAATTCCAAAATTCAATTTAAATCAATCCCAATTCAACAATTTCAATTTAAAAGGTTAAAGATTCAATTCAAATTCTCAATAAATCATTTCAATTTATATCGATTTCAAATCCAGGTTTGAACTATCACTTCAATTCCAATAAGATTCAAAGTTTAAATATTCAAACATTTACAATATAAGTTTCATTTATATTTCAACATTTAACTTTAATTTTATTCAAATTGGAAAATATTCACTTAATCATTCTAATAACAATTAAATAAAATCTCAATTTATAATTTAAATCAATATTAAATATTCAGTCTCAATTTTATTTAAAGTTGAGAATATTCATTTAATCACTTTTTATCAAAGCAAGTCATTAAATCATATCTTTCAAAATCTCAAAAATCAATAAGTTCAAATCAATCCTTATTTAAGTTCAATTCTAACCAAATTTAATTATAAATCAATTCTTATTTAAATTCAAGTATTAACCCATTTAAATTACAAATCAATTCTTATTTTATATATATCTTCCCAACCTCTATTTATTTAAAGTTATTACAAAATCTATTTTTTTCAAATATAATTTTAAATAAATACTTAAACATATTTTATATATACTAATTAAATTAAATTTTATTAAATCAAATCTTATTATTAAATTTATTTCATATATAGTTTATATATTTAAAAATAATAAATTATAAGTAAAATCTTAAAATTTATTTTTTTAAAACTAACTTATAAATTTAAAATTTCCAAATATAAAATTTTAAAATCTAAATTTTCCCCATATATAAAATAAATTTATGTATTATATTTTTAAAATCAATATTTATTAAAACCCATATATTTCCTTTAAAAACCTTGGAATTCATTTTTCAAAATAGACCAATGGTGTCCGTATATAATTTTCTATCCTATGGTCAAGTGATGCGGATATTTATCATTTCAATCCGCAATTATTTAAATTTACGGTATATATCATTTCAACCCGCGATCCCAAAATTTAAAATCAATGAAAATCACTTGGGTTTATCATTTCAACCCATAACGATTTTTCCCTCATCTATAATATCGTTCGGGTATGTATCATTTCAACCCATAAGGAATTTCTAAACTAATAGGGAACTTGTAGAGTGAGAACAAATATGATAATAATATAATATATCAACAACTGGCATATATCATCAGTAACAAATTCAAATATAATATATACAACAGGTTATGGTGTCATATGTCATGGGTAAACAATTGCAGATAATGGCATATCATATTTAATAATTAAATAACTTAATAGTTTAAATTTAACAGCATATTTCAATTGTCATTTCAGGTGAATTAAATTTACTAAATAAAAGAATGTTAATCATGAGTGATCGCTCATCTTACGAGGCTAGAAAACAACAGGAAATGAACACGACGCCTACACGGATACAGACACAGACCCGAAGGAAGGCAAAAGCTGATGCGACCAATTCTGGACGGTGGCGAAACAAAATCGAGGCACGATGGACTTGGATTGATGAAACAAAATATATATAATTTTTAAAAGTCTAAAATTTACACTATAAACAAAAATAAAGAATTATTATTATTATTATTAAATCAATATTCCATTTACAACACATATATAAATAAAATCTCTATTTATTATGTTTAAAGAAAATCAATATATATGCAGACTATAAACAAATATATGGAGACTATAAACAATTATATGCATGTTACTCTAACAACATATGCAAATTTTTATAAACAAATATATGCAGAGTTTAAACAATTATATGCAGACTACTCTAACAATATGTGCAGATTTCATAAACAAATATATCCAGAATGTAAACTCGCTTTCTAGAAAAAAGTGTAAACAAAGAGTTTGAATATAAACACATACATTAAACCAAAATATCTATATATTAAAAAAAATTAAAACAATATTAAAAATTCAAAATATCTATATTATATATATATATATATTAAACAATACTTCAAATGATATTTATAAAAATAATATTCATATATAACAAAAAAAACTGCTACGACATTTGTGGAAGTGAAGCATGGCGGAGCAATGGGCTGCTCGAGTGGAAGGCTGGTTCAGGCGGATCTGTAGGGTGGGTCGGCAAGGCGGGGAATCGCGCAGGTTTGAAATGGAGGAGTTGCGTGAGAGGGAGGAGAGGGTATGGCAGCCACTGTGAGTGAAAAGAGAATGGGAGGGGAGACATAGAGGCTGATGGACGGAGGGTTTGTAGGCGGTGCTTTTGTCCAGTCGCATGGAGGAGCCAGGGGAGGTCCAGGAGGTCAGAGGGTCTCGGCTACAAGCTTTTTTTTTGTAACGCCCCACCTCTATGCTCATAATAACAAAGAGTATTAAAAGAAATACTGTCTATTATTACGAAGAATAAGGCTGGATAGGAGCGGCCATCCGTAGTTGGCCTTATGCTAATATTGGTTACCTCGATAGGAGTGGTTCATTTTTCATCTTATTTATTTACTCCCATCGACATACCCAATTATCAGTATAAAACAAACTACGATGGTTCATAATAGTTTAGGACATTAGATATAATAATGACACAGAGAATATAAATGCGGAACACAGATAAAACAAAAGTCTCATATATATATATATATAACTGATGTCAGTTACAATATAGTTGACACAATACATATGATACAACTACAACTGTCGACTCTGGAAGTTATATATACAAGTACATTATCAACTAATATACATGAATACATATCATCCTATACAATGACACGACTTCTACAAAACGACGAAAACAACTTCAGAAGATATAAAAAGTCTTCATAGCTCGAACAGCAACTCAAAGCAGGAAATCTACAACCTGAAATAACTCGGGTCTGACCCGAGTATTACATTCAAAAGAAAATAATACACGGGTCAGTCTAATTCAAACTCAGTTATTAGTGCACAGAAGCAAAAATAATCAAATATCAAATAGATGATAGTCACAGAAATCTTGTATATCCGACTCCTCGATAAAGGAATCGGATAACGGCAGATATAACACTAAACAGTGTTAAACAACAAATCAGCAATCCAAATCAATTTAAACAATTGAAATGTCAATTTAAAAACAACAATGTTGATTGGCTATAGTACACGCTAACGTGTACTGCCTCGCCAATATAGTCTATGAAATACTCAGAAGATCAATGAATCCAAAAGCCAACGGATCCAACTCAAATCAAAATGAAAAATTAAAAAAACAACTTCAAAATATTTAATTGAACCAACGAAATAATTTAACAATCGAAATATCAACCAAATCTGTCAATTCTGCTAGGGCTGCAGTACACGCATGCGTGTACTGCCTCGCCACTACAGTGATAAGATATGTATACATGAAGTATATAAATAACCAAACCCAATGGAGCAGCAACAATGAAATGATTGTAATATATGAAACTGCACCAAAGGGATGGCTACATGCTTAGTTCAAATGGTCAAGACAGCTAACACAATTGCGAACTGCCTTAACATGCTTACAAAAGATTGAAAAATTCAAGAAGGCACCAAACCACAAACAAAATGCAAAAGGTTAAGTCACTGACTCAACACAAATGCCTCAAATGGTACAAACTCTAGCAACTCAGGGAATCAAGTATAGACCAGTCCCAGCTAAACCACTACGAGCATTAAGTGGAGTCACAAGAGTCGACAATCGAGTTGAAACAACGTTAACCAAGCAATCAGAAAATCACATGAACAAAGTCCGAACAATAAGGAGGCAAATAAGTGATGCACACATGAATGCAAACTAGTCAGAGGAACAAGAATTCTTAGTCAAATATAGTAGTTCCAGGTTTCAATTGGAACTCAACACAAAACAGAACAGTAAAAGCCTGGAACTCAACAATGGCCAAGCAAGTGCACACACTAAAACAATGAGAGGTCAAGGGGATTAATATGGCAACACATCAAGCACTTGAATGCACAGTGCAGCTACAACTATCAAATGGTCTCTTGCACACACTAAACCAATGAGAGGTCAAGGGGATTAATATGGCAACACAGCAAGCACTTTAATGCACAGTGCAGCTACAACTATCAAATGGTCTCTACTCCAATGCAAAACTCAAACCTGGCCGAGAACTGATACAAACAGCACAGTAACAATGACACTGAAGACTAGAGCATCAAAACAATGTCAAAGTCATTCCAGCAAAGTGACAGTACAATGTACAACTCAATGTACAAATCAAAGAACACATGAATATGAAGACAACAAAGGTAATGCTCCAGTGGTACGAGACTGAACCAGACAAGTACTCGAAGGATGCAACTCATCATAATTCGAACTGCATTAGACGACAACAGTGGATATGAACTCGAATATCAGTGGAGACATGACAATACTCAAGAAAAATGGAATGTATCAATGAGGATAAAGCTTGCACCAGTAACAGAGGATAGACTAACTGTATATAAACTAAGACTATTTCAAAGCAATACCACTTCAACATGACTCAATCCGGTGCAACTCGAGCAGACATGTCATAGCACATAAATGCACAATGACAAAAGTGTAGTTACATGAAGACTTCAACTAGACTGGGCAACATGAAGTACGGTAAACCACAAGCATTTACATACAGTGAAAGTATAAAACAAGTCAATGCCAAAGTCAAATATTGTTACAATCAAAGTCTAGTGATCCCAAAACCCAAATCGAAGTAGAAAACAAAATATCATCACAAATCACCATGGCCGAAGTCAAACCAATGCCGAAGTTAACACAAAACTCAATTGCCAGAAATTCGAAACATGTGAACCAGGGAATCATCATCACAGCAAAGCGATTTAACAAATCAAAGTGACCGAAGTCAACCAGAAATCAGCAATTTCAAAGCCATGAAAATCAGTTAATCAGGCAACAAAATCACAAATTTTGAACAAGCTAGAAATCACTAAAAACTTGAATTAGATGTGAGTGAAATAGATCACTCACCTTCTTCGAAGTGAAGAGCACGAGCGATCGGTGGAGCAAGCAACAAGGATAATTCCAGAGTCGCCACAAAAGAAGACGAAGCAGAAGCTTCAATTCGCCAGCAAAACGAACAAGGGCAAAGCCCTAATTCAGACGAGCAAGCATTGAAGAAGATCGAGCCAGATTCGCCAGAGAATCGAAAAATCGCTGAAGCCCTAAATCGCCATTTCTATTTCTCTTCGTTTATTGCTTAGGGTTTTCGAAAATGAAAATAAGATAAGGAGGAACGGGTACAAATAAATCACGGCAACAAAGCAAGATAAAGTTTGGACCCGATTGCATTTCAAAGCCCACCAAATTTTAACAAATTATCAAAAGAATTCTCATCCCAATTTTTTTTAACAATTTCAAAATCCATTTGACAGCAATTTATCATTACTTGAATCGTTAAGCGACGATTATAAATAGAAATTAAATCCCGAGTTGTTACATTTTTCGTGTGGCTACTAGGGAGGTACTATGGCTGCGATGAAGGGGGATGTGGCCGAGAGGGTCAGAGGCGGAGGCAAGGTGGTTGGCAGCCATGGAGGAGGGGATCAGAGAAGAAGGAGGTTGGGTTCGAAGAAGAAAGTAAGCAAGCTATAAGTTTCGAGAAAAGGAAAAGAAAAGTTTGAAAAAAAATGAGTGCAAACTAGTTTATAACATATATATTTCTTATTCTAAAGCACGAACAGGCAACAACTGGGAAGAAGAAACGTGCAGGCTTCCAATCAAATACAAATCGACATATAATTATATATATTTATTATAAAGAACAGAACGAAATGTCATGAAAGCAAGCAAAATGGAAACGAACCAAAGATAATAAATTGAAATGGGGGGAAATAGTAATAACGAGCCATTAATTTCTGGGAATATGAAAACTAATGGCTATTGGTTTTAACAGAGATAAACGAAAGGGTACAGAACATAAAAAGGCTAAAACGGGTACCGATATAGCTAATCGTTTTACTGATTTCGCCGCGTATCGGACATCGAAATGCAGGAATGAGTATAGTGCGAAGATCAACACGACGAGACTAACAGAATGGTACACAGATATCAGCGATACGATTATCCTATCAAAAGTCGATATTCGCTGCCAAATCTGTTGCTAAAACACCAAAAATAAGATAAACGGGGATAGAACAGTTCAAATTTGGCGAAATGAAATACGGCATCCATCTCAGAAAATAGTTTACATTTTTCTTATATAAAAATATTCAGGTTTCGAAAATATGTTATTTTTATCAAATTAACTGATTTTTTTAAATTGAAAATTACACAACAGAACTAACTCTCATATTTTATAATGAAAATCTGACATTTGCTATGTTAAAATAGACGCATTCCAAATATCAAATTTCATTTCAAAACTTTATTGTTTATTTTTCATAAAAAAAATTCAGTTAATTACGTTATTAAAATCGTCAAAATTTCCAGGTCGTTACACAAATACTTTATAGCATGTTTTCGTAAGAACGTATTCTATAGACGAATTAGGGCAGTGTAATCGAGCAATGTTGAAAATACAACACTCAAAAGAAAAATAGATTTTCTTTTTTATTGTCTTACAAAAATTATTTTCAAAAAGAAAAACATTTTAACTTTCACATGTCATTCTAGCATGTCATTTCTAGGAGTGATCTGGTTGATAAAAATTGGTCTTCCGTGAAATTTTTTTACATATTTATTTTGCATTAATGCAATACATGTTTGAAAAATATTGGGTGTTATTTCATTAATTTTAAATATCCATATTCACTATAACTTGTATTTCATAAATATCTATTTTCCTAAAATATATACAAATGTGTTTTTTATACAAGTCAAATTCAATGTGCTATGTGAGTAATCTTATGAGTGATTTTTTATGTTGTCGTATATTTCTACATTTAAATTTTGTGCATTTTTTTTATTTTGCCCTTCTTCATAAGATATTATATGGATCTTGCTTACTAACTAATCAGAAAGCTAAGTACTATGTACCTTTTATTTTAAGATTATTTTCCATTATTTTATTGTATGCAATTTGGTCCATTACTCGAAGAATGTTGGATTTAGTAATTAATTTAATATCGATAATAATGTTTTCATGAAAATTTATCATACTAATTTTAAGTGGCAAAAGGTTTCATTCTTTTGTTGCAACTCAGACCATCTCTAAAGGTATTGATATAATCTGGTCGTTATATTTATGTTACGACATAGTATACTTATTATATAGAATGTTAGTAATGGATGAATATTAACATGCCGCCATCATCTTGGTGAGTTGACACATTGTTAGGTATTTACCGACAATTTTTTGGACTAATTTTTATATGTTATTCTCAACAAAAAAACTTACAAAAAGTTGAAATAAACATTTCTCTCTACTTATGAATAATATGAAAATATCTCTTCATTCTTCTAGGAAAAATATTTGGATATATCTGTGTGCAAAGCATAGGTTCGTATTAGTATATATAGTTACTTTCCTTCTACCAAGAGGCTACTCTCGTCTACTTTTCATCATCAATCGAAACACAACCTATCGAAGGTTACTTTCATCATTACATTTATTATTTATAGTGTCCCTACCCTATCGAGTGAGCATCCCTTTTTTTCCTAGCTGTGCACTTTCTTCCGAACCTATTTTGGGGGCATTTTGACTTCTAATTATGTTACTTTGGAGCAAAGAAGTAATAATCCAAGGAGCTACCCTAAGTCAATACGTCTCCTCGATTTTAAAGGCACTCTACAAGTACCAAAGCTTTGGTTTATATTAGTATTTATTGTCATGGCTTTCAATTTGTTTTCTTAGTTGTCAAGGGTAACTCGTTCATCTCCATAGAGTCAATACCATGCACTCGTTTTATATTCCTATATGGTACATGGCCCATGCAAAATGATTTTTGATAATGCTGCTTCAAGCAAAAATGCAACAACTCAAGAAGCTATCTTGAGTCAATTATTTCCTTAATGTTAGGGTTACTCCCTAAGCATCGAAGTTCCTAGAAACTAGTCAAGTCCTTTATAACTTTCTAAGAAATCGCATGGCTTAATCCATGTTATACTTAAGTTCCATTATCAGTATTTTATTATAAGTATAAATCATTCTCCTAATGAACTCCGAGTTGTGTTGAAAGTCCTTTATTAGTATTTTTTATAAATTATTTCTCATTATAGGCTCGAGTTGTATTGGAGGTGCGTAAAATATTTCGTGTCCAATAAGGCTATCAGATCTCACACTTTGGAAGACCCTTGGATATAACACCCTTCATCATGTGGTCTTTATGTCCCATACAATCTTTCCTTTTAACCAAAGGTCTCGGTCTCGGCTACAGTGGCAGCTTATAGTCCTCATCTCTACTCTACTTAATTGAATTACCGCTCGCCCTTCTGCATTAGCCATCCAAGCAGTCCTTATCTTTCATAAAGATGACACACTCAGCCTATGTTACTATGCTTACAATCCTCATTCCTTGGTGCACGACATCTCGTATTTCGTTATTAGGTTATTTAGTGCTTAATGGTATCATCTAACTATTTAATCTTCCCTAATATGTACAATTCATGCTACATGTTGATGTATCATTGGCTAGTTCAACAACTATTTGCACTTAAATTATAAAGCATGTTGAGAAGACTTTCTTTGCATATTTTAAGGTACAAACCTTTTTTTTCTACAAAATGAGTGAACCCTCAATGAGAGGAGAGCTGTAACGAATCGGAATTTTCGACACTCGAAAATTGACATTAATATATCCACTATATCACATGTCGAGAAATCGAATGCCGGAAACCAGATTGTTAGGAAAAAGAAAGAAGGATGAAGATAAGAAGAAAACTAAACGACACAGAATCTCACAACGGAATAAATAATCTATAATATACCACACATCTTTACACAATAGCAAAACTATAATATGTGTATATACAGACATCAATCAGAGTATACTAACCTATTTCAACATGGACAGTTATAACAGCATGTCCTCAAAATTGCTGATAAACACAACAATGAATACAGTGGAAAATAACCATCTACGTGAATATGTCTCTTGGCCTCAAGCTCATCTCCTGAAGCTCCAAAGCATCCAAACTAATCTGTGTTGATTCATGAGTTTTGATTCATGACACAAGCTTCAGAGATCATACGACTAGAATGCTATATGAAAGCGACAAAAAGAGAATAAATGCATACCGTGCACTACAAAGAAGATAATCTTACAATTCAGAGATTAGTATGGATATTTTATTTTATTTGAGTCTTAGAACAATGTTAAAATCATTCCTCAAATAATCACACACGCACACAAAACATTTTATATCAAAAAATATGTTCACTGTGCATATAACACCAGGTCGGCCGACCGACCAGGATCCTCGGTCGACCGACCCTGTATCATATGCACAGTGACTTTCTGTTTTGTATACGTTTTTCAACTCAGCTGACCGGCCAGTTTTTCCGGTCGACCGACCAGAGAAAACCGGCTAGTTTTCTGAAGAGACGCGATCTTTTCATGAAGAGTAATGTCCTCTATTTCAAGAGGTATGGACACTACTGTTGACTAAAACTATTCATGAAAGATTACAACTCTTCTACAACTATATAAACATATTCAATTCACTTCTACAATCACCGATTCTTGTTTATATTTCTGAAATCTAATCTCTTCTCATTTCTGCAAATAAAAGCATTCACTCTTATTCAATATCACTAGAATCCTTGAATTTATTCATATACTTCGATTCTACGTGATTATCTTCCTTCTAAATCTTCACACACATACATATTCTTGAGGATTTGATTATAGGAAAGTTGTACTATCAAAAGACAATCAGTGTTATTTAGAACACATTCGTCAACAAACATTTTGTATTAAGTTGAAGTCCTCTTCGGTTGTTGAGGCGGAAAAATTCCTGTTCGGCTGCTCAGGTGTCGTATACCTATTCCTCCGGGTTAAGTGAGGGGTTTAGTTTAAATCCAGAGGGTATTCTGGGACTGGACGTAGAACGGGAAGTTCGAACCAGTATAAAAATTCCTGGTGTGCTTACTTTAATTTTTACTTTACTGTTATTACCAGTTTCCGCATTAATATACCATATTACACGATCCTTAGTACTACACGTACACTTTCATTTGGTATCAGAGCAAGGTCATCTTATAACCATCACAAAGTTATTTGATATTTACTTATTTTTAGTAATATGGCAACCACACAAATTAACGATGTTAACACTCACACTAATTCTAGTTTCACAGAAGGTCAATCGACTTCACGACCTCCACTTTTCAATGGTATAAATTATAATTATTGGTCAACTAGAATGAGAATCTATATGCAATCAAGTGGGTTTGATATCTGGAATATTATACAAAGGGAATACACAATTCCTACTGGAGAATACTCGACTTGGAGTAACACACAAAAACTAGATGCTACATCAAATGCTAAGGCTATGAATATTTTATTTTGTGCATTAGATAGAAATGAATTCAATAGAGTTAGTATGTGTACTTCCGGCTATGAAATTTGGAGAACTCTTAGAGTTTCACATGAAGGAACGAACAAAGTTAAATTGAGCAAAATTTCTATGCTGAAACATCAATTTGAAAACTTTAAAATGAGGCCAAATGAATCTATAAATGACATGTACTCTAGATTTCAGGATATTTATCATGCTCTATTGTCTCTAGAACAAAAGTTTACTGATTTTGATGTTGTTACAAAAATCTTGAATTCTTTAACGGACGAATGGGAACGAAAAGTCCTAGCTATTGAAGAAGCAACTGATTTGTCAACATTAAAACCAGAAGAATTGATAGGTAATTTAATGTCCTACGAAGTAAATTTGCAGGCGAAACGAAATGGAGCACAAGAAAAGAAAAATGTAGCATTCCAAGCAGAAAAAGATGATTCCGACTCAGACAATGAAGATATGGCAATGATCGCTAAAAATTTCAAAAAGTTTTTGAAATTCAACAGAAACAAATTCAAGGGAAACAAAAATAATTCCAACAACAATTCTAATAGCAGCAAACCATCATCTTCAACAATGGAATGTTATGAATGTCACAAGAAAGGACACATGAAGAAAGATTGTCCAGATCGTAAAAAGAACAATTTCAAGAAGGACAAAAACAAACGAAAAGCTTTTTCAGTCACTTGGGACGACACTGACTCATCATCCTCATCAGAGAGTGAAAGTGATAATGAACAAGCAAATGTATGCTTCATGGCTTCGTCAGACGATGTAAGTGATTTTACTTTTGAAGATTTAATTGAAATAAATTCTGAATTAGTAAATTTAACAAAACAACTTAAAAAGAAAAATAAGGAGTTTCAAAGAAAGTTAGATAGAACAGTTTTAGAAGTAGATATGTTAAAAGATGAGAAGGTAATATTGGAAGAAGAACTTGAAATCTCTCAACAATCGAATTCTAACTTATCTTCTCAAATTACGTCAATATCTGAGGAACTAGAAATTCAGAAAAATAAAAATGATGTTTTACTTTTTGAAAATAATGATTTAATATCTAAAATTAAGGATTTAGAGTTAGAAAAATCTAGTCTTAAAATAAAATTTGATGATATTTCTAAAAATGTTTCTAATTTCAATAAAGGAAGAGAAAATCTTTCTAGTATACTAGAAAACTCTCAAACTTCCAACAATAAATCTGGACTAGGATTTAAGAAACAAAATAATTATGCTAAAAGTAAAATTAATAATAAAATTAAGAAAGATATTAGGAAAACAGTTTATTCAAATACTAAAACTATTAAGATATGGATTCCAAAAACCAATAATACATTGATAAGGAATAAACATATCAAAAGTTTTATGGAAACTGTTCATAATAACAAGAATTATGTTTATAAAGGGAATTCTGAACCCGTATGGGTTTGGCTTCCTAAGATCTAACTCTTAGGACCCTAAAAAGATTGGGTACCAACTTTTTATAATTTTTTGCAGGTACCACATAAAAAGAGAGGAAAATGGATTTTAGATAGCGGTTGCTCAAAACACATGACTGGAAACAAAGAAATGTTATCAAACATTATATACTCAAATGGAGGAGCAGTCACCTTTGGAGATAACTCAAAAGGGTATATCATCGGCAAAGGCAATGTCAATAGCAATGGTACATCTAATTTACCTCTCATTACTGATGTTTTATTAGTTAAAAATTTAAAACATAATTTATTAAGTATTAGTCAACTATGCGACAAAGGTTTTAATATAACTTTTTCAGAAAATAAATGTAACATTTTTGATAAAAATCACAACATTATTTTCGAAGGAAATAGAGATAAAAATATTTATATCCTAAATATGAATGTTAATAATGATTCAAATTTGTGTCTAGTAGCTAAAGAGAATGATTCTTGCCTTTGGCACAAAAGATTTTGTCACATAAATTTTAATACCATCAACAAACTTGCTAAAAATAAATTAGTTAAAGGGTTACCCGATATAAAATTCAAAACTAACATTTTTTGTGATGCATGTAAATTAGGAAAATTAACAAAATCTTCTTTTAAATCAAAGAAAGTAATATCTACAGAACAACCACTTGAACTTTTACACATGGATCTTTTTGGTCCAACTCAAGTGCAATCTATTAATCATAATAGATATGTTTTTGTTATTGTAGATGATTTCTCTAGATATACTTGGATTTTCTTTTTGAAAAATAAAAGTGATACTTTTGATAATTTTAAAGTTTTTGTTAAAAGAATTCAAAATATTAAAACTTTGAAAATTAAAAATATAAGAAGTGATCATGGAGGCGAATTTGAAAATGAAGTTTTTGAACAATTTTGTAACAAAAAGGGTATTAACCATAATTTCTCTTTTCCTAGAACACCACAACAAAATGGAGTTGTAGAAAGGAAAAATAGAACGTTACAAGAATGTGCAAGAACTTTACTAAATGGAACAACTTTATCGAAACAATTTTGGGCAGAAGCTGTAGCTACTGCTTGTTACGTACTGAATCGTGTTTCTATTCGACCATTAACTAAAAATACACCATATGAACTTCTAAATGGAAGAAAACCAAATATTTCATATCTAAAAGTTTTTGGTTCCAAATGTTTTATTTTAAATACTAAAGATCAACTAGGCAAATTCGATCCAAAATCCGATGAAGGTATATTTGTTGGATATTCGAAACGAAGCAAGGCCTATCGAATTTATAATAAACGAACTCAAATTATTGAAGAAAGTTTACATGTTTCTTTCAACGAAAATTTTAAAAATATAAATCCGAGTGTTACTATTGATACTGATGATGAATCTACTCAGAATGAGAATATTAGTACAAATGAAAATCTTGATATTCATGAAACCAATACAAATGTAACTTCCAATTTAATAAAATCTCCACCTAGAATTTTAAAAGATCATCCTGTGCAAAATATAATTGGAGAAGTTAATACGAATGTTAAAACCAGACATCAATTAAATCAAGCTGGTCATGTTGCTTTTCTTTCTAACATAGAACCTAAGAATATAAAAGAAGCTTCAACTGATGACTACTGGATACTTGCCATGCAAGAAGAATTAAATCAATTCGAACGAAACGAAGTTTGGGAACTCGTTCCTAGACCTAGTGATCAATCAGTCATCGGTACTAAATGGGTTTTCAAAAATAAAGCAGATGAACTAGGAAATATAACAAGGAATAAAGCTAGATTAGTTGCACAAGGATATAATCAAGAAGAAGGTATTGATTACGAAGAGACGTTTGCTCCAGTCGCCCGACTTGAAGCAATACGAATATTATTAGCTTATGCATGTTTTCATAATTTTAAACTATATCAAATGGATGTTAAAAGTGCATTTTTAAATGGATTCATAAAAGAAAATGTTTTTGTTGAACAACCACCTTTGTTTAATCATGAAAAATTTCCGGATCATGTATATAAACTTAAAAAGGCGTTATACGGTTTAAAACAAGCACCACGTGCTTGGTATGATCGTCTTAAAAGTTATTTATTAGAATCTGGTTTTGAAATCGGTAAAGTAGATCAAACACTTTTTATTAAGAAAACTAATAAAGATATTTTAATAATTCAAATATATGTTGACGATATTATTTTCGGCTCGACAAATGAAAAATTATGTCAAGAATTTTCAACCATAATGACAAATGAATTTGAAATGTCTCATATGGGAGAATTGTCATATTTTCTTGGATTACAAATTAAACAACTTGAAAATGGAATTTTTATTAATCAAGAAAAATACTGTTATAATTTAATCAAACGTTTTGGTCTTGAAAATACTGCTGCCAAACCAACTCCTATGAGTACAACGGTTCATCTCGATAGAGATGAAGATGGCAAAAGTGTTGATCAAAAGTTATATCGTAGTATGATAGGTTCTTTACTTTATTTAACAGCGAGTCGCCCCGATATTATGATGAGTGTCTGTTTATGTGCTCGATTTCAAGCAAATCCCAAAGAATCACATATGAGAGCAGTTAAACGCATTATTCGTTATCTAACTAAAACCAAAGATTTCGGACTATTTTATCCGAAAGAATGTCCTTTTGAATTAGTTTCCTACAGTGATGCTGATTTTGGAGGAAGTCGGACGGATCGAAAAAGTACGAGCGGAACGTGTCACTTCATTGGACGTTCTTTAGTCTCTTGGTTTAGTAAGAAACAAAATTGTGTTTCTTTATCAACATGTGAAGCAGAATATATATCTGCTGCTTTGGCATGTGCACAAGTCGTATATATGCAACAGACATTACAAGATTTTAATTGTCATCTTGAAAAATCAATAATTTATTGTGATAATACCAGTGCAATAAACCTTTCAAAAAATCCGGTCAATCATTCCCGAACAAAACACATAGATATTCGTCATCATTTTCTTCGTGATTGTTTGGAAAAAGGATTAATAAATCTAGAATTTATCAATACTGAAAATCAAATAGCTGACATTTTTACTAAACCACTAAATGAAATTTCTTTTATAAAACTAAGACGAGATTTAGGTATAATGTCGTTTAAAGACTTATGAATAAAATAAAATTATTATAAATATATATATATATATAAAATGATGAAAAATATAAAATTATTTTTTCTGACCAGAGCGGTACTCGAACTCATGACTTCTGACTTTTATGTAAGATGTTGTAGTATAGCCACTTGGGCTATGGGTGTTTTTTGTTCCAGCTCTGTTTCTAATTTACATCATTGAAACTTGATTTCAGAATATACTATTTTTTAACTCTAAAGCATTGTATGTCATTCATTTGTAAACAGTTTTTTGTTTAAAGAATTATGTGATTAAAACTAAAATTTGATTTTAGACCACTATTTTTTTTAGAAAATATGGTTATATATATACATACATATGCTTATTGAATAGAGCATCAAATACAAAACAAAAACTTAAAACAAAAAATGTCTTCCAATAATGATGTCTACAATTCTAAAAATTCTCATCTCTCTTATACTTCCCCGGACGACTACTATTCTGATCGTATCCCCGAAGGTGGTCCTTATCCTACATTTCCAATGCCAAATCGTGTTTTAGATTTTCCCTCTCCAGATAATGATCCCCGACACAGGTGGAAACCTTGGGAAGACTCTCATACAGGTTATATACCTGATAAAAAGAAAGGGAAAAAGGAAATGGTAGTAACTCCATCAACCAAACAAAAGATTGATGAAATTCATCACTACCAACAACAACAGATGAATATGCAAAGGGAACTTTATTACGAACAGAAAGTCACGGCAAGATGTTTAAGCTTCCTTGAAAAGATTGCCATGAAATTTTGTATAATCTTACAATTCAGAGATTAGTATGGATATTTTATTTTATTTGAGTCTTAGAACAATGTTAAAATCATTCCTCAAATAATCACACACGCACACAAAACATTTTATATCAAAAAATATGTTCACTGTGCATATAACACCAGGTCGGCCGACCGACCAGGATCCTCGGTCGACCGACCCTGTATCATATGCACAGTGACTTTCTGTTTTGTATACGTTTTTCAACTCAGCTGACCGGCCAGTTTTTCCGGTCGACCGACCAGAGAAAAACGGCTAGTTTTCTGAAGAGACACGATCTTTTCATGAAGAGTAATGTCCTCTATTTCAAGAGGTATGGACACTACTGTTGACTAAAACTATTCATGAAAGATTACAACTCTTCTACAACTATATAAACATATTCAATTCACTTCTACAATCACCGATTCTTGTTTATATTTCTGAAATCTAATCTCTTCTCATTTCTGCAAATAAAAGCATTCACTCTTATTCAATATCACTAGAATCCTTGAATTTATTCATATACTTCGATTCTACGTGATTATCTTCCTTCTAAATCTTCACACACATACATATTCTTGAGGATTTGATTATAGGAAAGTTGTACTATCAAAAGACAATCAGTGTTATTTAGAACACATTCGTCAACAAACATTTTGTATTAAGTTGAAGTCCTCTTCGGTTGTTGAGGCAGAAAAATTCCTGTTCGGCTGCTCAGGTGTCGTATACCTATTCCTCCGGGTTAAGTGAGGGGTTTAGTTTAAATCCAGAGGGTATTCTGGGACTGGACGTAGAACGGGAAGTTCGAACCAGTATAAAAATTCCTGGTGTGCTTACTTTAATTTTTACTTTACTATTATTACCAGTTTCCGCATTAATATACCATATTACACGATCCTTAGTACTACACGTACACTTTCAATCTGTAATATGCTCGATCTGACCCGAGCATTATAATGAAATAACACCCGAGTCAGTCTAGAAAACCAGCGTGATAAAACACACCCAACTGGATTTTAAAGTTATAGAAATCCTTTGATAAATCAAGAGTATCTCGTAAGACAATGCCGCATATAAATACGGATGGGTTTTTACCTTACGATAACCAAAACATTTCTATAGAAAATCCATTTATATTATAATGTCTAGGGGTCAAAGTAAAATATGAATATAGCTAAAATGCTAGCATCTCACGTTTCAGCATAGTTGGGCACAAACTAAGTCCGTACGGTGCATATTGGAGAATGTATTCCATACAAAATGACTGGGCTACTAGGGTACCGCCCGTCACGGTGCATCTATAGATAAAATAACACCGAGGACCTCGCCTGGATCCCCTACCAACATAGGACCGGCCTACCCCTTGCTGGATAGTACCGAATATGATCACCCCTCCGTTAATGGGCCTCCAAGCATACAAATGAGAGATAATAGCGACTTTAGATAAGGATGACCATACCCTACTTGAGAGCGACCCACTTAGCCCTGCTACACCTCCCATGTTTTAGTCATTCCCGGTTGATGAGGCCTAAGGCTACGATTACCTTTCAAGAACATTTATACTTAGAATACTCATTGCCCTCCACTGATAATGTGTTGATAACATTCATCCATACAAGTCCGTTCTGGGTCAGAACGAAACCGAATGCACTATTCCTACTACATCCATTTTGGAATCACCCTCAGGATTAGTAGCGATTTGCCCTTGCACTTCACATCTTTGTCTTCGATTCCATGCTCTTCACGATGTCTTCACTTTGAAACGCATTCATTGGATCGAAGTGGTTTTCGGATAACATATCCAATCCCGGTCTCTTCGAAACAACGTTCGATAATTTTTGGTAAACTCAACCCCGGTTCTTTAGGAAATAAACAGTCAAAGATAAGATCGGAGATCACCTCCTAACCGTTAGTGGATAGATTTTCTTATCATTATCCTAGAAGAACAAGACGAGATTTATATGCACAATACAGCATCATCAGAGATGACCATGCCATATAACTCACGTGTTTCTTCTAGATATTTCCAAAGTTACATTTGGGTCCAAATTCGGTAGTCGGTTATTTAACTATCGAATAACAAACATTCTGTTATCCCGCCTTTTGGCAAGGCCGTGACACCAAAAAATTGACTAGAAATCAATGACAGTCCATCCTGTAGGACGGTTACATCACAAGTTCACCATGGATATCGATGAATTTTGTCCGAGTCCGGATTAGGCTACAATTGATAAGACACGTCAAGGAAAGCCATAGGAGCCAGCGTTCCAAATCTCGAGTCAATCCGAGTTCGTACGCCCAAGATATCATCGATGCAAGTGAAGGACATAGCCTTGTGTTCGTCTCCATATGGTTCGTATCCATCAAGGTCGACTCCATCAAGATTGACTCCATCCCCTTCGTATCCCTCAGAACAAACCCTTAGCTCGAATCCATCGACCCTGCATTACTTCGAATCCATGAGAAGTACCATTGCTTCGACTCCATCAAAACACCCTCCACGTTCGAATCCATCCAAGGCCTCCCGTGGTTCGAATCCATCAAAATATTTCCAGCTTCGAATCGATCAATGGGAAGATCTTCGAATCCATGCAGTTGAAGCCTTCGAATACATCCAGACATAGTTGCTTCGTATCGATCGAATGGAACACGTCACGATCGATACGAACGAACCCTTGTTCGAATCCAGATATGATCACTGTCTTCGAATCCAACGTCTCGAGTCCACACAGCTAAAACCCCGGGTACGACTCAGTAAAACTCGGAGATAAAACGGGGTTGACCCGAGGCATGCGCATCACGCCGAAGTCTTCGCATACGGGGGGATCGATTCGAACGAATCGATTCGAACGTATCGATTCGAACGACTCCAGGAAACGAAAAACACCAACTTGAATCGATCATAACTTGAGATCCACAAGTCCAAATGCCATGAAATTTTCACAGAAGCTTAAGCACATGATGAAGAATTTTCACTCCAAATTTCAGCTCGATCGGATGATTTCTTGATCGATTCGAACCAAGGGTCGAATCGATCCCAAAGTGGGCCCGGATCTCCAGATTTCGGCCATGTGGGCCCCCTGACGTACCAGAACTGGTCTCCCCTCATTTTAGGCGAAATATCAGCCTCCTACACCTATAAATAGAGCCCCTAGTCATTCAGAAAAGAGGTCGGAGAATTCTAAGTACTAAAGAGCGCCCAGATTCTGCCAGATTTACTCCAGAACACCACTGCTTCCTTAGATTCAGATTGTAATCATATAATCAGTTGTACTATCTCAGAAGAAATTGTAATCATCAAGTAAACATCAATAAAATCATCAACTTCAGAGTGGACGTAGGCAAGATCGCCGAACCACTATAAATCTCGTGTTTCTGTTCATTATTTCTGAATTGTGATACCCTGTTTGCTTAGATTTGAGATTTGTGTGTGAATATTGTTGATTTATATTCATATACTGGTGCTTTCACAACATTCGGGGTTTGTGACCAATTTTGGCGCAAACACTTTGGTGCTTCCACTGAGAACTGAACTCAGGGAGTTCTATCATTTGAAAGTTGAATCAGAAGGCTAAGAGATTCAGATCCGAAGAATCATGACAAGACAAACAAGTAAAAGGCAGAGGCCAGAGCGAAGTCAGCATGAAGGGAGTCAAGAGGCTTCCTCAGGAGCAAACCAAGCTTCAGTTTTCATCACTAGGGAAGAGATGGAGACAATGATGAAGAGACATGAGGAAATGATCCAGAATTTGCTTCAACAGATTGGGCAACTTGGAGCACAAAATCAAAGAACAACCGGGGCCCAGAACGAAGCAGGACCATCCAACGCAGCGCCGGAGCTGGGGGGCACACACTTAGGACATGTTGATCCGAACACGGGAAGAGAGACAAGGACATCCGAGCAACCTGACAGCAATAGAGGGATGAACGCTCAATCAGGGGGGCAAACACCTGAAAGCTCACACGGACTCGGGGGGCAGATCGAAGGTAGTGAACGAGGACTACAGCTTGGAGACAATGATAGGTTGGCAGAGATGATCAGGCGAGCCATGAGAGGTGGATTAGTAAACAAAGATCTTGAAGACGTGAACAAGAGTCCCTTTTCTCCTGCGATTAGGTTGGCTAGGAACCCACCAGAATTCAAGCTGCCAACAGTAGAAAGGTATGATGGGAGGACAGACCCTACGGTCCATCTAACGAGGTATATAAGGCACATGGAAGTGCTGGGGGCATCACAGGAAGTCATGGCCCGATGCTTCCCATTATATTTGACAGACATAGCAGCTTTATGGTTCAGACAGCTAGAGAGCGGCTCCATCGGGACATGGACCGATTTGATTGAGAAATTTATGAGGCAATTCAGGGTTCACATTTCAAGACCCAAGAATGTGATGAGTTTGGCAACGCTAAAACAGAAAGCTGGAGAGTCTTTGAGGAATTTCCTGACGCGATTCAATGCGGCAGCAGCATCGGTGTATCGGCCAGATCCATCCATGGTTATGATGGCAGCCGTGTCCGGAATAGCTGACGGTACAGAGTTCAAAAATTCATTAACTAAGGATCCGCCTATGGATATAGGGGAATTTTATCACGAGGCAGAAAAGTTTTTGCGATTGGAAGACGCTAATGCTGAAAGAGAAGAAGGAGAGGGAATAGAAGTTTATGCACTTAAAGACAAAAAGCCTCTCGAAAATGATTCAGGCAAGGATAAAGGAAAACGAAAGGCTGAGGACAATAGTGACAGGTCAAAGCGACTGCGAAGAGAGCCACGATTCACCACTTATTCAGAGCTGAATGAGAGTTTGGAGCGAATCTACCAAGATACACGAGAGCAAGTTCCCTACCGTAGGCCAATACGAAGGGATCCCACTGTTGACGAGAGGAAATCAGACAGATACTGCTTATTCCACGAACTGAATGGTCATAACACTAACGACTGTAGACATCTGAAGGATGAGGTGGAAGGGCACATCAGGAACGGTATGCTACTTCAGTATGCGAGAAGGCGAGCTCCAGCAGTGGAGCCAGAGCAACCGCCGTCTACATCAGCCAGGGGTGCCCCCGAGCCGGGGCATCGTATGATTATCAATTAGTTAAAATAACGATGGACAAGTCGTAAACCTCTCACCAACACGGGTAAGTCATTTACACATATGCGAGATCACGAGCGGTCCATAGGCATGCTCTGAATGACTATTAACCCTATCGTTGTGGGAGTTTACACTTCGACATCCTTGCTTTGCTTTTGTTTCATCTTGATTTGAATATTTGGACTTGATTTTGTTTAACATTTCTGCTAAAGACTTATTTTCAATGAAAAAATGCTACTTGTGATTTCATAACGGCTAAGCCACTTACACATGTACGGGATCACGAACGGTCCCTAGGCATGCTCTAAGATGGCGATAAACCATTGCAACAAACAATCCGGGAATTCACTGAACGTGAAACCTGGTACGGATGATACTAAGTCCCTCCTCGGGCACACTCAATTCGCCTCGAACGGCACCCGACCGCGAACGGTCACAATTCGATCACGAACGATCACACTTCGCCACGAACGGCACCCGACCTCGAACGGTCACCATTAGCCTCGAACGGCGCTCGACCACGAACGGTCACAATTCACCTAATACGACATTCGATCGCGAACGATCACATTTTTGCCTCGTATGGCACACGATCGCGAACGATCACATTCCTCTTTCCACGTCACTCGACCGTGAACGGTCACAACTCGCCTCGAACGGCACCCCTCACCTCAAATGGCTTGATCACGAACGGTCGTCATTTGGGGCCATATAGAAATGCTAGATCGCGAACGGTCGCATTCCACCTCAAATGGCTAGATCACGAACGGTCGTCATTTAGGGTTATACAGAAAATGCTAGATCGCGAACAGTCGCATACCACCTCAAATGACTAGATCGCGAACGGTCGTCCTTTAAGGTCATATAAAAACTGTCAATCTCTTCGCAGGTCGTACCACAGGTCATCAACGGGATATGAACATCCAACTTATGGAACTACAAAACACACCTCCCTATCGCATGGCATGTTTTGGGGGGCAAATGTTATCCCGCCTTTTGGCAAGGCCGTGACACCAAAAAATTGACTAGAAATCAATGACAGTCCATCCTGTAGGACGGTTACATCACAAGTTCACCATGGATATCGATGAATTTTGTCCGAGTCCGGATTAGGCTACAATTGATAAGACACGTCAAGGAAAGCCATAGGAGCCAGCGTTCCAAATCTCGAGTCAATCCGAGTTCGTACGCCCAAGATATCATCGATGCAAGTGAAGGACATAGCCTTGTGTTCGTCTCCATATGGTTCGTATCCATCAAGGTCGACTCCATCAAGATTGACTCCATCCCCTTCGTATCCCTCAGAACAAACCCTTAGCTCGAATCCATCGACCCTGCATTACTTCGAATCCATGAGAAGTACCATTGCTTCGACTCCATCAAAACACCCTCCACGTTCGAATCCATCCAAGGCCTCCCGTGGTTCGAATCCATCAAAATATTTCCAGCTTTGAATCGATCAATGGGAAGATCTTCGAATCCATGCAGTTGAAGCCTTCGAATACATCCAGACATAGTTGCTTCGTATCGATCGAATGGAACACGTCACGATCGATACGAACGAACCCTTGTTCGAATCCAGATATGATCACTGTCTTCGAATCCAACGTCTCGAGTCCACACAGCTAAAACCCCGGGTACGACTCAGTAAAACTCGGAGATAAAACGGGGTTGACCCGAGGCATGCGCATCACGCCGAAGTCTTCGCATACGGGGGGATCGATTCGAACGAATCGATTCGAACGTATCGATTCGAACGACTCCAGGAAACGAAAAACACCAACTTGAATCGATCATAACTTGAGATCCACAAGTCCAAATGCCATGAAATTTTCACAAAAGCTTAAGCACATGATGAAGAATTTTCACTCCAAATTTCAGCTCGATCGGATGATTTCTTGATCGATTCGAACCAAGGGTCGAATCGATCCCAAAGTGGGCCCGGATCTCCAGATTTCGGCCATGTGGGCCCCCTGACGTACCAGAACTGGTCTCCCCTCATTTTAGGCGAAATATCAGCCTCCTACACCTATAAATAGAGCCCCTAGTCATTCAGAAAAGAGGTCGGAGAATTCTAAGTACTAAAGAGCGCCCAGATTCTGCCAGATTTACTCCAGAACACCACTGCTTCCTTAGATTCAGATTGTAATCATATAATCAGTTGTACTATCTCAGAAGAAATTGTAATCATCAAGTAAACATCAATAAAATCATCAACTTCAGAGTGGACGTAGGCAAGATCGCCGAACCACTATAAATCTCGTGTTTCTGTTCATTATTTCTGAATTGTGATACCCTGTTTGCTTAGATTTGAGATTTGTGTGTGAATATTGTTGATTTATATTCATATACTGGTGCTTTCACAACATTCGGGGTTTGTGACCAATTTTGGCGCAAACACATTCAATCAGGGATTTATTTCATAGGGAAAACCAACATTGGTTAAGCACCTAATCCATCAATAGCCTCATTTTATAAATCTTTTATAAATAAAACATACTTCGTAAATTACTTGTACAAGAATACTTTTACAAAGGTATATCTGCAAATCCCTATATTTTCGATACTTAGAAAATATCCATATACTTATCTCAACGGTATAAGTATATCCACAGAATTGAGAAATATTTTCTTTTCATTTGATTCAAAAATCATTTATAAACTTTCCTATAATTTTATTTGATTCAACTTCCTTATAATTCTCTAAAAACATTTTCAATCCATTTTATAAATCTCTAAAAAACCATTTATAATTCTTTTATAAAAATTCAATCGCATATAAGCTCTTTGTACATTTCAAAAATCATTTTTAAACCCTTTATAAATCCATAAAACCATTTATAAAACTCCTTTTATAAATCTATAAACCCGTTTCTAAATTCTTTTATAAATATCTAACCATTTATAAACTCTTTCACCTTGCAAGTAACCCTTCCTTATGTCTTCAAATCGTTTTATAAACTCCTTCATAAAATCTAAGCCTTTCAACTCTATTCATGGGTCTCGGAAACATTTATGCATAATTAAAAGTCTTTACTTCAAAATAGTTTCATATAAAATATTTGTTTAAAATAACATTATAAATAATAATTATCTATCTTAAAATATCCTAAAATAATTATCAATAATTTAAAAAGTAATAATAATAACTCTTTATTCTTATTATAAATAATAGAAATTTATTTCCAAAATCTTATAAATAAATCCTTATTATCGATTTCAATCCATAATCATCCTTAAATTAATTAACCTTTCAAATTATTACATTTTGATACATTATTTAAAACAATATTAACTATAAACAAATAACTTTAAAATATTACTACTATAATTTAAATAACTTTAAAATAATATAACTATAATTAATTAACTTTAAACCAATATTAACAAATAGATAATATTTATATATAAAAATTTCGAAACCCAATTTCAAATTTAAAAAAAACATTTCTTGTCTCAAAACCCATTTCCGACTTAAACGGTAATTTACAGTATTTTTAAAATACTAATTTGACGCCAATAACCACCTAACACTTATCTAATATCGACATTGATTTTCTATCACTACTGGGTTTTAGTTTCAAACATATAATGATGTCATAACCATAGTGTCCACAATCATGTTCATTTTTCAATAATCCATATAAAGAAATATTATTGAAACAATTCAACAATAGCGAGGAATCCCGTTGGATCCCTCCAACATGTTTCCCCCTACATCACAACATTATATAATCATAAAATATAACTAACCGCTTCGAGGCGGAATTCGTATACAAAGGTCATCCACTCTTACATGGGAACGTGATAGGGTCTCATCCGCTCCAAGGGCGGAAATATATCTAAACCAACTAATTAATATAATATGTCATCCAAACAATCATTTAATAATTTTTATCAACTATATATCATACTAGTTTAACAAAAAGGTGAGTTAAACTCACTAAAATTTTCTGTTGTCGTCGAGGCGTTCCGGTTTGGAACTAAGACCGAACGACGTCCGATTTTAGCCCAAAATTCAACAGTCTCCAAATTCATCCAAGCCAATTACATTTCCAACCTTTCTTCGTTACGAGCGTAACGCAAAAATTCGTGCCTCGATTGGACCTCGTATGAGAGAGTTATTAAATTTTTAAGTTATCGATTTTTAAACTAAAAATTAAATAAACAAATTATAAACATCACCAAAATTACAAACCTACATATAACATCCCTTTTCTAGAGGCCCAAACCTAAGCGCTATAGATGCTACAGTCATCCATAGTATTAACTTTCGGCGACTAAATACGGCTATGTTAATGGTATCCATAATATCAGAAGCACTTGAATATGAGACAAAATCACAGATTTCAAAAACATCTTTTCACATTACATTTCAAACACATGTTTTACATTCAAATTACATAATCCTATAATCGTTTCCCAGGTTCAGATAAAATATAATTATTACAAAAATACGCCAAGAGTGACATATGATGATGCACCCTTAGTTGACCAGAGTACTATATAGACATAACTGTCTTAGATACAACACAGTGGAATAAAACAAAACAAACAGCAGCTCCTAAATAACTATTCGTCAGCCACCTGCTCGTCTCCGGATGCTTTATTCATCAACCTACTAAAACTTGTAAGACCTCAACCCTCAGCCTACTCAAATTAATTTTGAGCAGCCGAGAGTTTAAGGGGAAAACATAAACTTCGAGTCAGACATAAAGCCTGGTTTGAATAATACTATGCATCTTGGTTATTTAATGTCAAGTGAGACCACGCCGCTTAGCAGAACGGGTTTCCCCTCACTAACATCCTTTTAAAACATATCTTTTGCAAATCATAATCCTACAACCAAAACCGGTTAAAATTATAAAGTATTATTATGTAAACATACGTATCAGGTAACAAATAGACAATCTGTCTAAACACTATAGTTTTTTTAGCTTACTATTAACCTTTGGCTGACTCGGGCCTACCAGACAAAATAACAAAATAATCTAACATCTGTTAGACACGCCTATTCTGGATGTTCTGTGCTTAACTATCTGTTAAATACTTCTCTTCTGGATGGTATATCCTTAACTTAACATCTCCCAGGGTCACCTGATCCTAATGGTTTTGCGGGCTCACCAATAAACTATCTATATAAAAACATATATTTCCTTCTGTGTGTAATCATTATTTTAGTCGTACCTGTGACAAAGCCCTACAGATTGGAATTTCGGACTAAATTAGCTGGGGCCAATAGCTAAAGTATAGGGCGCGATCATATAATAGTCTCATCTGGTATTCTAATATCTGAGTCATTTTACGTAGGGATACTTCCCAAAATTTTCCTTGAAAACCTTTTCAACTGAAATTGATTTAAACCTTTTAAACCAAACTTAAACAAAGAAAACATTTATACTCTATGCTTTCCTCAAAATAACCTTGCCATGTTATATATATATATATATACACACACACTTTACTCAACCTTTGTTGATGAAAACATTTAACTTTTGAAAGTACCCCTTTCGAATCCAATGAAAGCACCTCTTTCGAAACTAAGTAAAACCCTTTATTCCATCTAGGCCGAAAGACCAAAACCTTCCTTTCGAAACCATACTCAAAACCTTTCAAAACCCTTAAAAAGCCTTTCTTTCGAAAGCCATAAAACAATAGACATCACATCTTAAAACCTTTAAACATTGCCTTTAGAAACCTTTGGAAAAACCTTCCCTTTCAAACCTTTCGACACAGTCAGAAAACATTCCTTTCGACTCCTTCGTAACCAATAGGGAACCACCCCTTCAAAACTTTTAAAATCTTTCGAAAACATCAAACCTTTATAAACACAAACCCTTTAAATGCATTTGGGTTCAATTTAAAATATGTGGGAAAACACCTTTCGAAACAATTTAACCCTTCTCTTTCGAAACCTTTGGGTTATACTACAACAAAACAAAAAGGGTCTATAAAACCATTTAAGTCGAAAGCCTACCTTTCGAAAGCATTCCTAAGTAAAGAAGTGATGGTGTCGAAACCACCCTTTCGAAAGCATTGGAGAAGTGGCTAATTTTAAGAGCAAAGTATACCTTTCGAAACCATTGACTTCGGAAGGTAGAAAGGCAGCAGCTAGGGGTTTCAACCTTTCGAAAGCATTACTTAAAACAAAAGAGCACAGCCCTTTCAAAACCTATTCTTTAAAAACATTTGACACGGTCGCAAGTCAACTGTGTCGAAAGCTATCCCTTCGAAAGCAAAGTAGGCGCTATTTTAATTTAAAACAGAAGCATACTCCAACCCCTTTGTAACCCAATGTTTCGACTAAGTACCCTCCGCCTTTATCCAATACGCTACGTACCAAATAACATGATACCATGCGCATTTGTTTCGAAAGTATGGTGGCGAAACGTCCTAGTCGGAATCCCTTGTACTGAAAGTAGCGGAACATACTAAAAACATGTTGTTATTTTTTTTTAACTTAAAAGAGAAGCACTTTTCAACTAACCTGCTATTATTTGACAAATTTTCATTGGTTGCTAAATACCTTTTTCGAAAGTGTTGCCAATAGTTTCAAAAACAAACAATAATTTTATTTTACAAAATACCCCTTCTCCTTAATTAAATATATAAAACATCTAAGTCTCATTCCTTAAATAATTTTATATATTCATCAAAACACTTAGGAAAATTCTATAAAAATTCTAGAAAATCCTATTTAATAAGTTTTCTAACATATAAAAATTTCAGACCCAAATAATTAATTCTTTAGCCATAAATAATTTATAACCCAATAAATCATTTTCTTCACTAGAAAATTAATATAAAATCCACATTAATTCAAAAAATTATGAAAATTGAAACCCATCTCTAAAACATCATTTCAGATCTAAATCTAAATTTGTAAGGCATTATGTCATTAAATAGGGTTTTCACATCAAAACATATCATAAAAATCTATATGAATAAGCATAAATCATCAACAAGCATATATAACCATTTAATCATTCAAAAACACGGCATAATCATGCAAATAATTTGGATTTTACCTTAAAACTGAAAATCATTAAGAAAAGTGAGATGTAGTCATTATTCACCTTAGCTTTGTGATTAAGGATATGAGATTTGATCTTGATTAATTAATTTGATTCTTCTCTTGAACCCTAGCTTTATCTTCTCTTGAGATTGCTAATTGTGGCCGGCCTTAGAAGTGTTTTTGTTTGAGATAATATGAAATGAACATGTGTTTTGGTTTCCTAAGGGTTTAGGGTATAATTTTAATCATTTTTCTATTTTGCCCTACCTTATTTCCTAACACCATAATTTTTTGATTCATTGTTCACTTATTAACATGGCACGACTACCCCTTAATTAAATCACAAATCTCAATCCATTAATCAATCCCACATTATTTAATTTAATTTAACTAATCAAATTTCCTAAATAATGTCACTAAAATATGGGGTGTTACAATCACCCCTACTTAAAGAATTTCGTCCACGAAATTATGATAAGGCACAAAACAAAACAATCAGAGGCAAAACATGCAATCAAACAAATCAGGATAAGCGTCTTTAATCCTGCTCTCAGTCTCCCAAGTACAGTCTCTAGCATCGTCACTCCATTGGACCTTTACTAATCTGACTGTCTTGTTCCTCAACTTCTTCTCATCTCTTGCGACTATCCGAATAGGCTTCCTAACTATAGTCATGTCTAGTTCCACTACTAAATCTTCTAGCACAGTCGGTGCTATAGTAATGTCTGAATCCCTAACACATTTCCTCAAATGAGATACATGGAAAACATCGTGGACTCCTGCCAAACTACTCGGTAACTCTACTTTATAGCGAGTTTCCCGATCCTTTCCCAAATAGGAAATGGTCCTACGAACCTCGGTGCTAACTTCCCCGTCTTCCCGAACCTGATAACACCTTTCATCGGCGATACTTTGACGAAAACATGATCTCCAACGGAGAATTCCAAATCTATCCATCTTCTATTTTCATAGCTTTTCTGCCTAGACCGAGCTTCCTTCATTCTCGCCCTTATCAGGTCAATCTTTTCTGCTGCTTCTCTTACTAAATCAGAACCAAGGACTAATCTATCCCCGGTCTCCAACCAACAAACAGGAGATTTGCATGGTCTTCCATACAAAGCTTCAAACGGTGCCATCCCAATACTAGTCTGGTAACTATTGTTATATGAAAACTCGACTAAATGCATTTGGTCTCCCATGATCCCTCGAAGTCTAATACGCAACCCTTAACAAGTATTCTAAGATCTTGTTAATTCTTTCCATTCGCACATCTGTCTGCGGATGGTAAGCGGTACTCATCTTGAGCTTGGTTCCTAAACTTTCATGTAAACTCTTCCAAAATTTGCTAGTGAATAAGGAATCTCTATCACTAACAATACTACTAGGAATTCCATGTAGTCTAACCACATTCATAAACAACTTCGCTAAAACAGCTGCCGTCCTAGTTGACTTAACTGGAATGAAATGGGTACTCTTGGTCAGTCTGTCCACTATGACCCATATACTTTCATTCCCTCTATTAGATCTCGGCAACCCGTCTATGAAATCCATAGAAATAAAATCCCACTTCCATACGAGAATATTCAACCCACTTGGCTTCTAATGCTCGGCTTTCACCTGCTGACGGTTCAAACACTACCCGTAAGCCAACATCCCTCTTCATTCCTTCCAAGAAGAAACTTTTCTTCATATCTTGATACATCTTCGTTTCTCCTGGATCAATAGTGAACTTCGAACGATGCCATTCCTTCAAAACTTCCTTCCTTATGTCTCCCACATTTGGAACACATAATCTACCCTTCTTTCTTAACCATCCACTTTGGTCAAGACTGAAATCTTTCAAGTTATCGCTCTTTGTCCCATCCTTTGATTTCCTGATCCTCTCAACCAACATTGGATCCTCTTCCTGTTTAAAAGCAACCTTCTTAATCAATACCGGTCGAACTTCTAAACAAGACAATATAGCAGATCCTCCACTAGACCCAACCTCGGATCTCCACTACACTTTGCAAGCTGTTAAGGTTTCCAAGTCTTTCCATTCTTCTATCATAGCCAACACTGTATTCTGTTGCTTCCTACTAAGCGCATCTGCAACCTTGTTGCTTTTCCTTGGTGTATACTCTATTCCAAAATCATAAGCATCCAAAAATTCTAACCACCTCTGTTGCCTCATGCTCAGCTCCTGCTGTGAGAACAAGTACTTCAACGACTTATGGTCGGTATAAAGCTTGAACCTCCCTCCCAAAAGGTAATGCCTCTACACCTTCAAAGCAAAAATAACTGCAGTTAACTCCAAGTCGTGCGTTGGATATCGAACCTCATGCGGTCTAAGTTATCTAGAAGCGTAGGCAATCACTTTACCCCTCGGCATTAGTACAGCTCCTAACCCAGTACCACACGCATCTGTATAAACTACCAAGTCCCGATTCCCCTTCGGAACCACTAACACAGGTGCATGGGTCAACAAGTGTTTCAAGTTCTGGAACGCTTCCTCGGACTTATCGATCCATATAAACTTTACCTCCTTTCGCGTTAGCTTGGTCATCGGCGCTGCTATCCGCAAAAAATCTTTAATGAACCTCCGATAATATCCAGCCAATCCAAGAAAACTTCTAATCTCGGTCATTGTTTCTGGTCTTTTCAATTTATTAACAGCTTCGATCTTATCTGGATCAACTGAAAACACTTTCTCCAAAACCACGTCACCAAGAAACTTTACTTCTTCTTCCAAAAATGGCATTTCACAAACTTTTCCTTTACCTGATGCTGCCTCAACGTCTCAAGTACAACTCTAAGATGAATTTCATGCTCCTTCTCATCCTAAGAGTATATCATAATATCATCTATGAAAACCAACACGAACCTATTCAATTTCTCTCGGAAAATCCGGTTCATTAAATCTACAAAGAAAGCTGGCGCACTAGTCATTCTGAACGGCATAACTAACCATTCGTACGATCCATACCTTGTCCTAAACGCCGTCAAAGGTATACTATCCTCTGCTACTATGAGCTGATGGAAACCCATTGCCAAGTCTAACTGAGAAAATATCTTGGCTCCACTTAACTGGTCAAACAAATCATCAATTTTGGGCAATGGATATCGATTCTTTATCGTTATCTCATTCAACTTACGATAATCGATACATAGCCTCAACAATCCGTCCGGCTTCTTAGCAAATACTACGGCTGCTTTCCAAGGTGAACTACTCGGTCTGATAAAACTCTTGCCTTCCAAATCCACCAACTGAGCTTTCAACTCCCTCATCTTTATAGGTGTCATCCTGCATGGTGGTCTACTTACTGGTTCTGCACCAGGCACCAAATCTATCCAAAACACAATGGCTCGTTTCAGTGGTAATCCAACTACTGGCTCGAAGACATCTGCAAATTCTCTAACCACGAAAACGCGATTCAACTCATCTTCTAACTCCATACCACCCAACAAAGCATTCACCTCATAGCTAGGGTTTTCTATGGTATAAACTATCCGATCAGTACAGTCCGGGTGTCTAAGCGATATTTTCCTATCCTGGAAAAATATCCTAGCATCATATTCACTTAACCAATCCATACCCAATATAATTATGAACCCTACAAAGTCAAATACATGCAAATTGCAGGCAAAGTTATGACCTAACAAATCAAACTCTAAGTGGTCACACTTTATCCCAAGTGTCGCATACCCACCTATCGAATTTGCAACTCTTAAGGATGTAACTAAATATGTAGGTTCTAGGTTACATTTATCTACCAAACATCGAGATATAAAAGAATGTGATGCACTTGTATCAAACAAAACGCTAATAGATATATCATTTATCTGAAGCGTACCTCCCAGTACTGATTTTCCTTTCTCCTGCACTGTCAGTTTAGAAGCAGGCTCCAATGCAAATACTTGGCCTTTATCTTCTTTAGCTGACTCTTTGCACTGGTTCTTATAGTGCCCAACTTGACCACAATTGAAACACCTAACTCTTTTCTTCTCAGCAGTCTTCTTTCCCTTGCCTGTCCGGCACTCATGAGCATAATGGCCTTTCTTATCACACTTGTAACATAACACTTCAAACTTCCCCTTCTTAGCTGCTCCACCTTTTTTAGCACCTTTCTTGTGAAAGAACTTTCTCTTTTGACCTTGCCCAACCTGGACCTCCTTCTCCTTCTTCTTCTCCAAACAAGCAAGCATCTCTTTATGTATTAATGCCATGTCCACTACCACATCACAGGGATCTCTGATATGCGGTAAGGTAGCCCTCGCCAACTCTGGCTTCAAACCTCTAATAAACTTTTCATTCCTTTTCATCACCGTGTCAACTGTGGCATACCTATATCTGGCTAACTCCTCGAACCTACCAGCATACTCCAGAATAGACATCTCCCCTTCTTCTAGCTCAACAAACTTTCTAACCAACACAGACTACGCCATTACCGACATGAACCTTTCTTGAAACCTCCTTCTAAACTCGGCCCACATGATAGTCTCTTCATCCACACTGGCAGTTAAAGTATTCCACCAAAACAAAGCAGCTCCCTGAAGCTGTCTTGAAGCAAGTCTCCTTTTCTGCTCATCATTAAGTCCTAAGTCAGCAAATATCCTTTCACAGTGCAATAACCAGTTTTCTACTTCTATAGCATCTTCGGTTCTTATAAACAGCTTCCCTCCAAGCCTAATATAATCTCTACTCAAGTTAGCATAATGGTTTACAACCGGAGCTTCCTGAACTCCTCCCGCAGCATTTCCTCCAACAACCCCAGCAGTGATCCCAGCTTGCATCATTTTAGAAAAAACTGATACTTAGCCCCCATATCTACTTGTGGGACTCCAGCACCTACATTCTTAGCTTGAGCCTAAGCTTGAGTCTTCTTTGTATTTGGTTGGTCATTTCCATTGGTGGTGGTGTTGTCCCCTCCTAGGTTAACTCTGCCTTTACTACCATCCATATCTATATTCAAACCTCATAAGATATAGAAGAATAACCGAACAAAGATAGGAGACTAGAGATAAAGCGTATACTTATATATATTGCAAATACAAGTACGTTACTATAGTGTTACCCATACCCCGATCTTAACTCTAATTCCTAAGGATTATGTCTTCAAAAATCATTTTTTAGTTAAAGTATTTCATAAACCTATGCTCTAATACCAAGTTGTAACATCCCCTATCTAAAGGCCCAAAGCTAAGCGCTATAGATGATGCAGTCATCCATAGAATTAACTTCTGGCGACTAATTATGGCTATTTTAATGGTATCCATAATATCATAAGCACTTGAATATGAAACAAAATCACAAATTTCAAAACATATTTTCACATTACATTTCAAACACATGTTTCGCATTCAAATTACGTATTTGTTTCCCAATTTCAGATAAAATATAATTATTACATAAATATGCCAAAAGCGACATATGATGATGCCCCCGGTTGACCAGAGTACTATATAGACATAACTGTCTTAGATACAACACATCGGAATAGAACAAAAAAACAACACATCCTAAATAGCAATCCGTTAGCCACCTGCTCGTCTCCGGATGCTTTATTCATCAACCTACTAAAATCTATAAAACCTCAACCCTCAGCCTACTCAAATTAATTTTGAGCACCTGAGAGTTTAAGGGGAAAACATAAACTTCGAGTCAGACATAAAGCCTGGTGTGAATAATATTATGCATCTCGGTTATTTAATGTCAAGGGAGACCACGCCGCTTAGTGGAACGGGTTTCCCCTCACTAACATCCTTTTAAAACATATCTTTTGCAAATCATAATCCTGCAACCAGAACTGATTAAAACTGTAAAGCATTATTATGTAAACATACATATCATGTGACAAATGGACTATCTGTCCGAACACTATAGTTTTGTTTGGCTTACTATTAACCTTTGGTTGACTCGGGCCTACCAAGAAAAATAACAAAATAATCTAACATCTGTTAGACACACCTCTTCTGGACGGTCTATCCTTAACTATTTGTTAAATACTTCTCTTATGGACGGTATGTCCTTAACTTAACATCTCCCAGGATCACCTGATCCTAATGGTTTTGCGGGCTCACAAATAACCCATCTGCATACAAACATATATTCCCTTCTGTGTATAATCATAATTTTAGTCTTACCTGTGACAAATCCCTACACACTAGAAATTTGGATTAAATTAGTTGGGGCCAATAGCTAATGTATAGGGCGTGACCCTATACCAGTCTCATTGGTATTCTAATATCTGAGTCATTTTACTTAGGGATACCTTCCCAAAATTTCCTAGAAAACCTTTTCATTTGAAATGGATTCAAAACCTTTTAAACCAAACTTAAACAAGGAAAACAATTATACTCTATGCTTTACTCAAAATCACCTTGCCATGTTATATATATATACTTTACTCAAACCTTTGTTGATGAAAACATTTAACTTTTGAAAGTACCCCTTTCGAATCCATTGAAAGCACCTCTTTTGAAACCAAGTAAAACCCGGTATTTCATCTAGGCCAAAAGGCTAAAACCTTCCTTTCGAAACCATACTCAAAACCTTTCGAAACCCTTAAAAAGCCTTTCTTTCGAAAGCTATAAAACATTATACATCACATCTTAAAACCTTTAAACATTTCATTTAGAAACCTTTGGAAAAACCTTCCCTTTCAACCCTTTCAACACAGTCAGAAAACATTCCTTTCGATTCCTTCAAAACCAGTGTGGAACCACCCCTTCAAAACCTTTCTTTAAAACCTTTCAAAAGCATCAAACCTCTATAAACACAAACCCTTCGAAAGCATTTGGGTTCAATTTAAAATATGTGGAAAAACACCTTTCGAAACCATTTAAACCTTCTCTTTCGAAACCTTTGGGTTATACTACAACAAAACAAAAAGGGTCTATAAAACCATTTAAGTCGAAAGCCTACCTTTCGAAAGCATTCCTAAGTAAAGAAGTGATTCTGTCGAACCACCCTTTCGAAAGCATTGGAGAAGTGGCCAATTTTAAAAGCTAAGTATACCTTTAAAAACCATTGACTTCGGAAGGTGGAAAGGCGGCAGCTAGGGGTTTCGACCCCTTCGAAAGCATTACTTAAAACAAAAGAGCACAACTATTTCGAAACCTTTTCTTTAAAAACATCTGACATAGTCGCAAGCCAACCGTGTCGAAAGCTATCCCTTCGAAAGCAAACCAAGCGCTATTTTAATTTAAAATGGAGGCATACTCCAACCCCTTTGGAACCCAACGTTTCAAATATGTACCCTCCACCTTTATCCAATATGCTATGTACCAAATAACATGATACCGTGCGCATTGGTTTCGAAAGTATGGTGGTGAAACGTCCTAGTCGGAACCCCTTGTATCGAAAGTAGCGGAACATAGTAAAAACATGTTATTTTTGTTTTTAACTTAAAAGAGAAGCACTTTTCAACTAACCTACTATTATTTGTCAAATTTTCATTGGTTGCTAAATACCTTTCTCAAAAGTGCTGCCAATATTTTTGGAAATAAACAATAATTTTATTTTACAAAATACCTCTTCTCCTTAATTAAATATATAAAACATTTAAGTCTCATACCTTAAATAATTTTATATATTCATCAAAACACTTAGAAAAATTCTATTTTAAATTCCATAAAATCCTATTTAATATGTTTTCTAACATATATAAATTTCAGACCCAAATAATTAATTATTTAGTCGCAAATAATTTATAGCCGAATAAATCATTTTCTTTACTAGAAAATTAAAATAAAATCCACATTAATTCATAAAATTATGAAAATTGAAACACTTCTCTAAAACATTTATGATCTAAATCTAAATTTGCAAGGCATTTGGATGTCATTAAATAGGGTTTTCACATCAAAACATATCATAAAAATCTATATGGATAAGCATAAATCATCAACAAACATATATAACCATTTAATCATTCAAAAACATGGCATTATCATGCAAATAATTCGGATTTTACCTTAAAAACCGAAAATCATTAAGAAAAGTGAGATGTAGTCATTATTCACCTTAGCTTTGTGATTAAGGATATGAGATTTGATCTTGATTAATTAATTTGATTCTTCTCTTGAATCCTAGCTTTATCTTCTCTTGAGATTGCTAATGGTGGCCGGCCTTAGAAGTTTTTTTGTTTGAGATAATATGAAATGAACGTGTGTTTTGGTTTCCTAAGGGTTTAGGGAATAATTTTAATCATTTTTCTATTTTTCCCTCCCTTATTTCCTAACACCTTAGTTTTTTGATTCATTGTTCACTTATTAACATGGCACGACTACCCCTTAATTAAATCACAAACCTCAATCCATTAATCAACCACATATTATTTAATTTAATTTAACTAATTAAATTTCCTAAATAATGTCACTAAAATATGGGGTGTTACATAACCCCTCCCCTTTCCTCCCCAAATTACATTCCCTCCCTATGCACGAAAATATGCACGCAACCGTGCACAACTGTCCCACCACCCATACCCCATCGATCCTCCATGAAACTTGAAATCGTCGATTCCAGTGTACTCCTCTTCAAGAGCACTACGCCCTAGTCACCACCAATCAGAGCTCGAACCCATCGATCCAAACGCGACCTGCTCACGTCGCACCCCACCTCTAGTGACCGCACATGCCAAAAACTTGCTCGAAGCTGCTCTTCGACGTCCCAAACTCGATGCCACAAACCCCATAGCCTACCATTGCCTAAATGCACCCCTAAGCTAAACCCTAGCTCACGAAACCCATTCGACACTATAGTCGAACTCCACAAACTAGTGCCGCACCTCCAACCAAGCATATCAGTGAAAAGATCTCTTCGAATCATGATTTTTAAAGCTTGTTTCAGATTTTGTTAATTTAGTAAATTTTGAAGTACAAATTTTTGAATGTTGATTTTTTTTCTTCTTTTACTGATAGAGTTTATATAATAGAGGGAAGATGTGAAATAACATAGAGGAGGGTGTGGGCTTATATGCGGGCCTGGCTTGATAGAGATGGAATATGGCAGATGGAGATGGGCTTAGCTGTGAGTGGTCAAATCTATATTCATATATACATACATATATTATTTAAATTTAAAATATCAAGCTATAAAATTTCGAACTCCAATCGAGACGTGCTTCCTGGCATTCTATATGTTATACCGCTATCCGAATGCAATGGAACTAGTCTCAAGCGCTAATTTGATCGTATGCAAAAGATAGCTTTTTGAACCCAATTATTATATTAAATTTTCAATATTAAATTCTACGCGTTTCAATCTCGCACGGCCAAAGGATACATCTTATTTCCATGAAATTTGACGGCGTATTATAATTCATTATTATGGATCCAATGAAACCGGTTTCGTCGAAATCTGAGACAGTGCCTTAAAAGGCTATTTTCACTCGTTAATTAAAACGAGTTATTTTCGAAATCAGTTAAATCACTTTTAAATCCAATTAAAAAGTTTTATTATCTTCATTCTTATTAAATTGAATTTAAATAAGCTTTGAAATTATTTTTATCCAGCTTAAAACCCAAGATTCGATTATTTAAACAATTTCAATTATTAAATTCAGCAATTAAATTATCCAATAAATCACTATATTTGAAATTCGAGTTATTTAATCTGTAAAATTAACTTTTTAATATTTAAAATCAATTAAATACTCCAATTTCAAATGACTAAAATTCTGGGTCGTTACATTCTTCTTCCCTTAAAAGAATTTCGTCCTCGAAATTGCCAAGGTAGGAAAAATACCCATACCCCTTACTTTTTAAAACCAATTTATTGAAATAAATTACCAAATTCTTTTAAGCCTTTAACTTCCCAATATCAATTTATTGAAACCTTATTATTACTTTTACTAAGTTTCCAAATTCATTCATAGATTTCAACTAATATCATCCCATTCAATCATTTCAGGTTATAACTCAAAATCAAATTTTAGTTATTAAAAATTTTCTTCAAAATTTCTAACTCTTTAAATTTTCGGAAAATTTCGCCGGCGTCTCCTTTGCGTGGCTCGATCGAAACAACTAAAAATCGCCACTCAGGGCCCAAACTAGCAAAAGAAAACAAAAGCCAAGTGGCTTAATCATAAAACCATCAAATTCAAACAACAATTTAAAGATGTACCTTTTTGTCAGCAACCAAAATTTTCTTATGAAATCAAAAGCATCATATTAGCTTTTGCTTTTATATACCACCATCTTATTTACCAATGATATCCATTCATATAATTCATAATCATATTATTCTGCAATTTTTAGTTTCAACATTTGCTTCACTAAAGCCCATACGATGTACATATATCATCCGTATGAATAATCAAATCTGATCGCTCACTCGATCACACGATGTCATTTCTAAACTATTATCGTTCACATGACCACTCTAATGCGGACTCGGATCTAGTTCCTTGATTAGTAACCACCATTCTCCTCGCAGAGCCATATACTATGATAGAGAATCCCAGAATCAATAAAAAATCCATATCCAGTATCCCCCGTCGAGAATCGAGTGAAAAATCCTTGTTCGGACCGATGTAAATCATCTTGAAATCATGTACTCGAATCTGGATAAAACCGTTATGTAAATAAAATAACATACGTACAACTTACGTATTTATTTCCATTGATTTCTTTGCTATACCAAATTCCTTTTTATTCACATTCACTCTATTCTCATTCATTTTATTCACATTCAATTGATCTACATTCAATTATTCACATTGCATTATTCACATTCACGTATTTACTTAGTATATTCCTTTCAATACTAATTATCCCTTAAGAACTATTCCATCAAATTTTTATGTTTAACACATTTCACTTTATACTATATCCATTTAATAATTTTTTCATAAAATTCTACTTAAGTTTATAACAAACATCTTATACCACACTTCACATGTTTATTTCCACTCTATACTTAAGTTCATATCTATTTCTAACCATTTTTAATTTTTCTAATTTATTTAATTAGCTCTTTTCATCAATTTATTTCAATCCCAACCAATTCTTTTCAAAAATCATTTCATTTAGCCTAATTTAGTTTTTCAAATTTCATTTAATTTAACTTATCTTAAGTTAAATGTCATTCCAAAGTTCAATTTCAAATTTATTTTTCTCAACATTCATATTCAACAATTTAAAATATTTTTTTACTTACTAATTTCCAAAATTTATAAGTTATCAAACTTATTTTCTCATATTTTCATATAATACTTAATTGAAAATTACCATGTTCTTATTTATTTTAAATCATTTTTGAAATCATATTATAAATAATTATTTGGTATTCCAAATCATTCTTTTGAATTTTAAAATCAAAACTAGTTTTACTAAAACAAAATCGCCATGGTAGCAATTCCTCTCTTGGAAAGACGAAAATGAATCTCGATGATGCTGTAGTCATCACCGAAATTATTTTCCAGTGACCGAAGTGAGTTCAGTGCTTTCTATCTCTTTAAAATTCTTTTTAAAATATTTTTATTTAAAAATATTTCCCAACCAATAATATTATTACTTTCCAAAACTTTCAAAAACAATTTTCAAAACCATGGGATTTATATTCTCAAACCCTCAGCTTTTAAACCCCCTTTTACTTACGAATCATATTTATAATATACTTCTAAAATTTTATTTCTTTTCAATTCATAAATCACATTTATAAATCATATCTATATAGTTCCATTTGGTTATATAAAATTATTTCTTTGTTGTTAATCTTTGTTTTCATTATAATATTAACAACATTTATTAGAGCACAACAACAAACAACAAATGATAATAATCAAATATTATCATTCTCTAACAACCAAGCATACCACATATACTATAATAATTTCCGAAAAATTATTTCTTTATATATAAAAATAATCAGTATAAAATTATTTCATTTACCCAATTTACAAAACAATACCATGTCAAACTGCTCTATTCAAGTGTTTAGAGATCCCTATCAATAACACTAATTACTCGTATTGACCAGAATCCATAAGCCACTCAATAGATCAACCAACACAATATAAAACATTTTTATATCACTAACAAATACGCGCTCACACACACACACACACTCAAACTCATCCTAGGATGCTACTGACTCTATCTCTAATGAGTACCCCACCAAAGCCAAGGTTCTCGCTTAACCTTCAGCCCTGATACCAAATGTAACGATCGTAGGCTTTTTAACTATACAAAGTGACGACCGGTAGGATTATCAACCATCCTAGCCCCACCGTGGCATACACTGGTATCTCGAATCTGCTTTTACAGCCAGCCTCGCGACTTTAAGCACCTAGCAAACCAACCCATCAAGGCCTTATACTACCTCTCCGGGATGTGTAGGGGTAAGGGTCTCTTGCTCGCCACCAAACGGAAAGAGAGAACCCCTATCACGTTAATCCAACCAATGGAAACAGATCTGATCCTGGTCTCTTTGAAATAACGTTCAATGATTTTTGGTAAACTCAACCCCAATTCTTTAGGAAATAAACAGTCAAAGATAAGATCGGAGATCACCTCCTAACCATTAGTGGACGGATTTCCTTATCATTATTCTAGGAGAATGAGACAAGATTTATACGCACAGTATAGCATCATTGGAGAGGACTGTGTCATATAACTCGCGTGTTTCTTCTAGATATTTCCAAAGATACGTTTCGGTCCAAATTCGATAGTCGGTTATTTAACTATTAAATAACAAACATTCAATGAGGGATTTATTTCATAGGGAAAACCAACATTTATTAAGTACCTAAGCCATCACTAGCCTCGTTTTATAAATCTTATATAAATAAAACCCACTTTGTAAATTACTTGTATAAGAATACTTTTACAAAGATATATCCACAAATCCCTATATTTTTTATTCTTAGAAAATATCCATATACTTATCTCAACGGTATAAGTCATTTTATAAATCATTTACTTTTTATTTGATTCAAAAATCATTTACAAACTTCCTTATAATTCTCTAAAAACATTTATAATCCATTTTATAAATCTCCGAAAAACCATTTATAATTCCTTTATAAAAATTCAAACACTTGTAAGCTCTTTGTACATTTCAAAAATAATTTATAAACCATTTATAAATCCATAAAACCATTTATAAAACTCCTTTTATAAATCTATAAACCTGTTTCTTAAATTCGTTTATAAATATCTATCCATTTATAAACTCTTTCACCTTGCAAATATCCCTTCCTTAAGTTTTCAAACCGTTTTATAAACTCCTTCATAAAATCTAAGCCTTTCAACTCTATTCATGGGTCTCGGAAACATTTATACATAATTAAAAGTCTTTACTTGAAAACAGTTTCATATAAAATATTATTTTAAAATAACATTATAAATAAATAAATAATTATTATCTATCTTAAAATATCCTAAAATAATTATCAATCATTTCAAAAGTAATAACAATAACTCTTTATTCTTATTATAAATAATAGAAATTTATTTCCAAAATCTTATAAATAAATCCTTATTATCGATTTCAATCCATAATTATCCTTAAAACTATTAACCTTTCAAATTATTAACATTTTGATAAATTCTTTAAAACAGTATTAACTATAAACAAATAACTTTAAAATAATACTAATATAATTTAAATAACTTTAAAATAATAAAACTATAATTAATTAGCTTTAAAACAATGTTAATAAATAAATAATCTTTAAAACAAAATATTTTCGAAACCCAATTTCGGATTTTAAAAAAACATTTCTTGTTTTAAAACCATTTCCGACTTAAACGGCAACTTATAGTACTTTTAAAATACTAATTTGAGGCCAATAACCACCCAACACTTAAACAATATAGATATTGAGTTTCTATCACTACTGGGTTTTAGTTTCAAACATATAATGATGTCATAACCACAATGTCCACGATCATGTTCATTTTTCAATAATCCATATAAAGAAATATTATTGAAACAATTCAACAATAGCGAGGAATCCTGTTGGATCCCTCCAACCAATTTCCCCCGCATCATAACATTATATAACCATAAAATATAATCAACCGCTTTGAGGCGGGATTCGTATACAAAGGTCATACGCTCTTATACAGGAACATGATAGGGTCTCACCTGCTCCAAGAACGGCAATATATCCAAACCAACTAATAAATATAATAATTCATCCAAACAATCATTCAACAATTTTTTTCAACTATATATCATACTAGTTTACCAAAAAGGTTAGTTTAACTCACCAAAATTTTCTGTTGTCACCGAGGCATTCCGGTTTGGAACTAAGACCGAATGACGTCTGATTTTAGCCTAAAATTCAATAGTCTCCAAATTCATACAAACCTGTTCTGTCTCGAAGCTTTTGTCGTTACGAGTGCAATGCATAAATCTTTGCCTCGATTGGACCTCATAAGAGAGAGTTATTGAATTTTTAAGTTATCGATTTTTAAACTAAAAATTAAATAAACAAATTATAAACTTCACCAAAATTACAAACCTACCCCACCCCTTTCTTCCCCAAATTACATTCCCTCCCTATACTGAAAATATGCATGCAACCATGCACGACTGTCCCACCTCCCATACCTCATCGATCCTCCATGAAACTCGAAACCGTCAATTCCAGCGTGCTCCTCTTCGTGAGCACTGCACCCCAATCACCACCAATTAGAGCTCAAACCCGCCGATCCAAACGCGACCTGCTCACGTCGCACCCCATTCCAGTGACCGCACATGCCAAAAACTTTGCTCGGAGCTGCTCTTCAACGTCCCAAACTTGATGCCACAAACCCCATAGCCTACCATCGCCTAAATCCACCTCTAGGCTAAACCCTAGCTCACGAAACCCATTCGACACTATAATCAAACTCCATGAACTAGTGCCTCAACTCCAACCAAGCATATCTGTGATAACTCACCTTTTTGGATGGTTTGAATCGACAATAAACCACACATGTCTAACTCAAACCATTCAAAAGGGCGGATTGTCAATGGGATTTATTAAGAAAATAAGGGAAAAGAAGGAAAATAAAACATAGAATCTCACAGCGGAATTGACAAAATATAATAATCAAATAAATAGTTCATGAATCTATTTTACAATATACATTGATTGCATAATTTTTACAGCATAATCAGAGTACAAACAACAACAAACCAATAATGATGCAGCGGAATAATACTAATAATATAATATGCCAAACTTTATCCTCGTCCTCCAGAAATAATATCTTCAAACACTGAAATGCTCAGGCTGACCCGAGCGTAATGAAAAGACAAAACACTCGAGTCGGAACTAAAAGTTCTTATGTAAGTTAAATCAACAACAAGTAAATATGAGTGTAATAGCTTCAGAGATGTTTACGGGGTTTTTCATCTCCTATCCAGTGTATAATATGTGTGCAATAACTTAAGAGATGTTATAGATTTTCCATCTCCTAAGGATCCGTTAAACTATCTATATGTAGTAATATACACTATATATAGTGTCTATCAGTAATGTAAAGTATTAAAATAGCATTAAGGCTTTACATTAATCCCCCTTAACACATTTTTAAGCAGGTAGTCTATGAAGGTCCTGTAACACAACCAGTAACGTCGGTAGCCAGTGAGTCCCCTATAGGTACCGTACTAAAACAAAATCGTAATGGGCGCGAATAAGGATAAAGAGTATGACAAGGCACGTAAGGCAATGCCCAAGGTAGGATACTACCGTTTTGCGTTTCCTGACTGGTGGTAACCCATAACTGCCCACGGCGTCCAACACCCCCAAAAAATCAAATCAAGGTGCACCGATCAAGCCAACATCAATATAGTAATACAAAGAGGTGTGTCCGCTAGAGGTAGCTAGCCTTAGTGGTCAGGTACGACTCATGTTTTAGTCATTTCAAATTGACACAAGTGTCGGGGTCATCCATCATCGTTCTCTTTCTTCAGATCCAACAAACGGCTCCAATTCAACCTCTACATTCTGGATATCATCCACCGCGTACACAGTTGTTAAAGTGATTTCAATATTGACAGAGAGTATACCAATAAAAGGCCCCAGTCTCTTTAACCACCAAACGTTATTTTTCACACCGGTTGGTTCTTTTACATTTCAAAACCGATTCATATTTGATATCAAAATATCATATTCAATTCAAAATATACTTGTTTTAAAAATCATCATATTTACTCAAATATGTCATTTCAAATTCCAACTTAGGTTATAACCTCATTTAACCACACTCGCATTTAAATCAACGATTTAAATATAAACATTCCAACTTTGCACAGTTTGAATTTTAGAAAATAGTTTGAATAGTTATAAATAGTTCAAAATAGTTTTAAAATAGTTTAAATAGTCTAAATAGTTTGATATAAAATGGTTTGAGTATTCTAAATGGTTTATATAGTAAAATAGTTTGGAAAAATCTAAATAATCTGAATATAAAAAATAGATTTTAAATAGTTAAAAATAATTTATTTTGAAAATGGTTTCTGTAACGACACGGAATTTTGGTCATTTGATCTTGAACGTTTAATTAATTTTTAAGTGTTGAATTTGAAATATTAATTGATTTCGAATATGGAAACTTTGGTTGAATTAGTGAAATGGTTTAAAATTTCAAATATAGCGATTTAATGGAAATTGGTGAAGAGTAGATTGAATATTTGGAATTGGGATAATATGTGAATTTGAAGTAAATGTACATGGAAATGATTTCCAAAATTGATTTAAATTCTATTTGGATTACAATTATAATATTGGACTTTTAGATTGGATTAAAAATCGACAAGTTAAAATTTAGAATTTTATATATTAATTTAATACTGAAATTAATATATAATAATAGTGTAAATAATTGAACTTTGATTTAAAATGATTCAAAATGGTTTCTTATATGAATATAAATTCTATTTTAATTATAATTGAGTTAGTAAGTTTTAAAATTGAAATTTCAAGTAATTCCGTCGATTTTGAAAATCGCTCGATTTAATCGACACGTTAAAATAGCCTTCCGGGACACAGTCTCGGAATTCGACGAAACCTTTTCCATTGGATCTGTAATAGTTTATTATTATCGGATTTCAAATTTCGTAGCGTTTGGAGTTACCGTTTGGTCGTGCGGGATAGAAATGCGTTGAGTCTAATATCGAAAATTTAACATTTTAATTCGATTCGAAAAGCTATCTTCCATATACAATCGAATTAGGCCTCGAAACATGTTCCACTGTGTTCGGAATAGGGGTAAAACAATATAAACGCCAGACGGCACGCTTCATTTGGAGTTTGTCCGAAAAAGCACGTTAATTGGGAAAATAATAATATAATATTGTATATATGTATATATGTACGCTAGAAACAGTAACCCTAGCCATCTTCTTTTAACGCAGCCGCCACCTTACATTTAATGGCCGAAAACATGCTTGACTTTATCTCCTCTGATCTCTCCATCCACGAGAAATTAGCCAACGAGTTCTACAGCAAAGTTGTTGAGTACATCGACCTCTTGACATCCAACGGTGGATCTGAGCTACAACGACTCAAGGAAGCGGCAAATCGATGGTAAAGGCCAGCCATTCATGCACGTTTTTCTAGGGATAAGGAGGGCCGAGTTCGACAATACTCTGGCTGAAGGTGTGTGGTGGCGAGGACTACGCGGTGGCGCTGTTAGATCGACTTCCAACTGCTTGTGCTGGGTGCGGCGATGGATTTTATGAAGGGGCACGTGGGTTTGAACGTGTATCTCGACCTGGATACAAACGCGTTTGAGAAGATGATGTTTGCGGCCAAGATTTGTTGATCTAAGAATGTACGGTCACGATCAATTGAAGGTTTGAAAAAAAATTATTTATATAAATTATATTCAAAACTTTAAAAATTCGTATCTTTGTCATATGAGGTCGAAATAGGATGAAACAGGAGGCGTTGGAATCGTAGAGATGAATACTACGTGCTGGAATTGATTTGGAGACAATCGGAACTAGCTAATATTTTTGGTTAAATCGAACGTGTTCGATTTAATTTAAAATTGCGTTTGGCAAATTTAAAACTCGAGGTGAGTAAATCTCACTCATTTGGATGATTGGCATTAATTTTAAATAGTTAAAATTAATTATTGGTTGTTTGGATGATTTGATAATTTTTATTATCAATTGCATGTTATAATGTATATATATATAGTAGTATATATTAGTAGTTGGATATATTTCCCGCCGATTGGAGCGGATGAGACCTTATGCGCCCCGCATAATAGCGGATGACCCTATATACCGTGATATTCCACCTCGAAGCGGATTGGTATTTTTATGTTGTATTAACATCTATGGATGCAGGGAAACAAGTTGGAGGGATCCAACTGGATTCCTCAAAAATGTTGAATTTAATTTCATATATAGTGATATATGTTTTGGTTGAATAATTTGTGATAGATTATTGTGTGATTTGAATTGATTTGATGCTATGGCAGTTTTGGCCTAGATTTTGGTATTTTTAAATACCAATAATATATGGTTTGAATTTGAAAAGAATTAAAAAAAAAGATTTTTGAAGTAAAATATTCATATAGAGTTTTGGATTAATTAATTGAAGCGTAAATCAATTGGCGATAAATCGAGAGGGATTTATAAATGTTAGGCCGACTATGTTGAAATTGAAATCTATATTTTAAGGAGAAGTTAAGTTTGTTTTAAAAAGGAGGATTTTTAATTATTAACTAGGTAATTTAAAAAAAAAGTGTTTAAGAATATTTCAGAAAATTTGCTATTTAGTTGTTATAAATTGTTTAAAGTATATTTAATTATTAATTCAGTTAGTTTATAATAAGTTAATTGTTATTTAAGAAATAATCAATATTATTGTTTTAAAAGATAAGTTATTCAATATTAATATTTTATATAATAAATTTTATTTAAGAGTATTGCCTAAAGTTTAACTTGGAAGGAATTTCATAAGTATTATTTTGAAAATTTTTAAATAAAGTTTTCGGGAAGTAATGGTATACTCGCATGGTGAAATCAGAGGCAGTGAGTGCCTGCAGTTAAGTTTTGGATTTCTCTGGGATAGAGACGTAACCATTGAGCTGTGAATCCATGGTTGATACCGTAGTGGTACCTTCCATATTTATTTTAAAAAGGTTTCAAATATTTTGAAAGAATGGTTAGTAAACGTACTTACTTCGATAAGATAAGTACATGAATTTTAATAAGAGATTTAATTTATTAAAATTAAATTAAAAAGGGATTTAGTGTTTTTAGTGGAAAAGAAAATATTTGGTTGAATGATTGTTTATTTGATAGTTAAATAACTGACTGTCAAATCTGGACCCAAAATATAACTTGGGGAATATCTAAAAGAAACACGGGAATTATATGGTACAGTTACCGTTCGAGGTGCTATACTATACGTATAAACTCATCTCGTTCTTTTAGGATGTTAATAAGGAAATCCATCCACTAACGGTTAGGAGGTGATCTCCGATCTTATTTTCGTCTGTTTATTTCCTAAAGAACCGGGGTTGAGTTTACCAAAAATATCAAACGTTGTTTCGAAGAGACCGGGATCGGATAAGTTATCCGGAAACCACTTCGATCCAACGAGTACATTTTCGAAGCAAAATAAGAGCATGGAGTCGGAGATGGAGCAGTGAAGTTCAAGGGCTAATCGCTACTAATCCTGAGGATGATTCCAAAATGGATGTAGTAGGAATAGTGCCTTCGGTTCCGTTCGGACCCAGAACGAACTTGTATGGATGAATGATGTCAGTACATTGTCATTGGAGGACAATGAGTATTCTAAGTGAAATTCCTTTAAAAGGTAATCGTAGCCTCTAGCCTCATCAACCAGGAATGAATGAAAATCAGGGGGGATGCAGCAAGGCTAAGTGGGTCGCATCCAATTAGGGTATGTTTATCACCTTTCTAGATACCCTCGGATTTTATTTTATTACTACGATACATGGAAGGAGCTCAGAAAGTGTGGGAACACCCGGGGTGATAGCATATTCGGTATATCCAGCTATGGGGTAGTCCGGTCTTGTGTTGCAAGGGATCCCAACGTGGTCATCGGTACACTGTTTCTAAATGTGTACTATGACAGGTGGTACCCTAGTGCCTCGTCATTCGTATGGAATCCATTATCCAATACGTGCCTTTACGGTTTTGGTTGTAGACCCTAGTATGCTGGAATTTAATTAATATAACAATTTCAACTATTTGAATAAGTATTTGTACTTAGACTGTAACGACCCGAAAATTTTAATTGTTTTAATGACGTAATTAACTGAATTTTTGTGAAATTTTAAATAATTGAATTTAGAAATAAAAATTTGATATTTGGTATGCGTCTATTTAAACGTAGCAAATATCAGATTTTCATCAGATAATATGGAAGTTTATTTTGTTGTGTAATTTTTTTAAATCGGTTAAATTTGATTAAAAAAAAAATATTTTCAAAATCTGAATATTTTTATATAATAAAAATGTAAACTATTTTCTGAGTGAGACGTCATAATTCGTTTCGTCAAATTTGGACTCCTCTACCTCCATTTATCTTATTTTCGGTGAATTAGCAACAGTTTGGCAACAAATATCAACTTTTGATAGGATGATCGTATCGTTGATATATGTGTACCATTCCGTTCGTCTCATCGTGCTGGTCTCCGCAGTATATTCGTTGGTGTGTTTCGGAGTTCGGTACGCGACGAAATCCACAAAAAACAGTTAACCGTATCGGTTATGTATTTGAGCCATTTGGTTTCGTTGTGTCTTTTCAATATCCACCGTGAAATGAATAGCCACTAACTATTGAAATCCCTAGAAATTAATGTCCAACTTTGGCCATTCCTACCGATTCATTTTATTTCATCTGTTCGTCTATATTTCCTATCCACTTCTGCGGTTTTAGCCTGTTCATTTGCTTTTGAAATATATATAGATATTAACAACTTCGTATATTTGCTTTTGGATTTTACCAGCTTATCCTTCTTCTTGTTCATATGTATATTGCTTAGCCTTCTTCGAACCCACGCATCAGCCTACTCCACCACCGCCGCCTTGAAACCCACACACACTTCCAAACCACATCACGCTCCGACCTTCTCCACTCTCAACAACCTCTATCCGCGAACCCACCATCTCTCCCTTGCCTGACAACCTCCCAGGGCACCCGACCCTTCCTACCGCCACCACAACTCTCCCACGTCAGATCCGCCCTTAGCTCCATCTACCCACCTGAACGCGGCAGCCAACCACCGTGCCTAACGACCATCACCATCCCACAGCGAACCACCTGTACCCCTCGACTCCGCCTAATAACCTCATCATAGCCATTGCTTGCCTTTATCCTGAAGCCCGCCAAACCCAGAGGAAGCATAGCAGCTTGTACATGCCCATCTGGCTCTGACCTTACCATCCACGTCAGTCAGCTTTCATCCCCAATCTCCATGTGCGGTAGCGTATATATGATATATATGCTCGTGTATGTATGATTGTATATACATATGTTTGCATATATGTATGATCGCAGCATCATCTTCCTGGGGTAGCAATAGCACGTCCCTGTCCTATAGCCTGTAGCCGAAGCTACCACCTTCCCGGCCGACCCTACCCCATCAGCCTAGCCCCTCTTCCTTGATGTGTAAGCATATATATATATATATATAGTTTTTTTAGACAATAGTCTGTTATCTATATATATATAAATTTATGTAAGTTTTATATATTGTCGATTTGAAAAGAAAGGGGTTAGTTTATATAAGTTAAATATTATGTCAGTTTATATAAATGTACAAATGTTAGTTATATATCAGTTGAAATATATATATAGTAGTAATATATATAGATGTTTATATATATATTTCGTATGTTGTTTAGTTTGCTGCGAAAAAAATTTAGTAATATATATATATTTTTAAATTATAAGTCTGTTGTGATTTTATAAGATTTGTTGTCTCTTTATATAAATTTATAAAAGGGGCATTTCACTAGAAGGACAAACTTTGCAGTCCAATTTGTTTCTAGGACACACATCCATAGAAATTAATTTCAAGGACAAAGTTAGCAGAATAATTACTTTTAAGGACAAATTCAGCAGTCCAATTACCTTCAAGGATATAATTTCATAGGTTTTTAAACCTTAGAAACTAATTATTTTGCATTTTGTCCTTAAAAGTAATTATTTCAGTTGGACGTCCTAGAAACTAATTGCACTAGCTAAAGAGGCCCTTGTGGCAAATTTCCACTTTATAAAAGTTATATATAATTTGTAAGTTTATATATCAGTTATTATATATTATTTATATATATATTAGTATATATAGATATTTATATAAGTCTACATGGATTTTGACTTTCGAATATAATATAGGGTTTTTATCTTTAAATTGTAATATATGTCAGTAGTACTTAGTGATTTTATATGTCTGTATATATTGTTTTTTTTTCGAATATAATATGTGTTATAGGTTTTAAGTATGTGTTTTATTTTATAAGTTTAAAGTATTGATTTTATGTATTGGTTTTAAGAATATAACGTAATATATATTATTATTTTTGATTCTAAAATACATATGGTTTAGGAGATAATGATTTTGAAATAGATTATACATAAGGATTCTTTATTGTATGAGTGTTTTAAATTAAATATTGATTTTTTATATAGAAATTTATATAGTTATATATGTATATTTCATAAAAGGGTATATCTATATATTTTTGTTCGTCAAATTCATGTCCGTCGTGTTCAGCTTTGTTCGTCGATTTCGTGTCTATCATGCTTTGCTTTGGAATTCATGCTTGGATTTGTAGCTCATTTCATTGTTAAATTCCTCTAGCCTTGAAAGGTGAGCAATCACTCACGATTAACATTCTTATAGTTAGTAAATTTTAATTCCCTTGAAACAACAATTGAATATGTTGTTAAATTTGAATTGCTATTTATTTAATTTTTAAATATGATATGCCATTATTTGCAATAGTTCACCTGTGATATATGACACCATATCCTGTTGTGTATATTTTATTTTATTTATCACTGATGATATATGCATGTTGTTGATATATTATATAATTATCGTATTTGTCCTCAATCTGCAAGTTCCCTGTTAGTTTAGAATTCCCTATAGGTTGAAATGATACATACCCAAACGATATTCTAGAATAGGGGAAAATCATTATGGGTTGAAATGATAAACCCAAGCAATTTTCATTGATTTTGAATTTTGGGATTGCGGGTTGAAATGATATATACCCGTAGATATTTAAATTGCGGATTGAAATGATAAATATTTGTATCACTTGACCATAGGATAGAAAATTATATACGGACACCGTTAGTCTATTTTGAAAAATGATTTTCGAATTTTGGAAGGAAATATATGGATTTTAATATGTAACGATATTTTATTTTGAAAAAATTAGATTTTTTTAATTATATGTTTTGGAAATTTTAGTTTATAAGTTAGTTTTAAATTATAATTTTTAAGATTTTTCTTATAATTTTATTTTTGTAAAAATATATAAAATAAGATTTAACACAAAATACATTTAATAATAAGATTTAATTTAATAAAATTTAATTTAATTGGTTTATAATGTGTTTAAGTGTTTATTTAAATTTATATTAATATTTTAAAGATAGAATTTCAATAACTTTAACAATAGAGGTTGGGAAGAGAAATTAATATTGACTTGGAATTTAAATGGGTTAATAATTGGATTTGGATAAGAATTTATTTGAACTTATTGATTTTGAGATTTTGAAAAAATATGATTTATAACTTGATTTGATTAAAAAGTGATTAAATGAATATTCTCAATTTTAAACAAAATTGAGATTGAATATTTAATATTGATTTAAATGTATAAATTTGGATTTAAATAAATTGTTATTAAAAATGATTAAGTGAATATTTTCCAATTTGAATAAAATTAAAGTTAAATGTTGAAATATAAATGAAATTTATATTGTAAATGTTTGAATATTTAAACTTGAATCTTTGAACTTTAAATTGAAATGGTTACACTGGAATTGATTTAAGTTGAATTTTCGTGTAACAACCCGCAAATTCGTAGCATTTAATTATCGCCATTAGGTGATTAAATCGTTCGTAAATTTTTATTGAAATTAAAAATCAATTTGAAATTCTTTTATAAAATGGTTGGTGGAGTTTCTATATCGAGTAGAAATTCTTTTAATAAAATTTCGTAATTATGGAAACGGGCTTTAAAGAGAACTATTGTGGCCCATACTCATTGTTGCCGTGATATTTATCTAACCGATCCCCCCTTTTCAATTTTTCATTCGTTCATTAGACCCGTTCCCCCTTTATCAATTTCACTAACCTAAATCGAAACGAGAAAGAAATAAAAATGGCGACATCGTTCGTCCCTTTTTCCCCCTCCATTTCCAATCGTTCCAAGCCTTAGCAAACGTACGAAAAGGAAGAACAAATGGAGGCAGCTCGTCTTTCGTTCATTCCTCGGCACCGAAAATTTGGGCTTTGGTATCTCAAAGGCGATTGACTTCGACGTCGTTTTGCTCGATCGAGTGAGGAAACGTGTTGCTTGCTCGTCGAATCAAAGGTGAGTACCCACTCACATCTAATTCTCGTCTCAAGTTGAATTAGGGTTTAAACTTCATGATTTCGTTCGTGTTCAATTGTTTGGGTGGCTATTCATTTTACTTGCAATGATTCATGTCGTTTTGTATTGATTTCTTTTCGACTTTGGCCTTGCGGTTGTAAACTGAAACTGTTTGCCGATGAGATTTCTGTTTTCATAGGGTTCGATACCCTTATTTTCGTTCGTCTGTTGTTCGTTCGAATTTGTCATTTAGAATTATTCGACCATTGGTTTTCGTATGAATGCTAGTGTTGATCTCTAACTCGTTCCAATTCGTATATTTCGTTTACTGGGTTGTCGTGACCTTGAGTTCTGACTTGAGTTTGATTCAGTTTGATTTCTTTGTTATCTTCGGCTTCGACTCGTAGTCGATCTTTGATTCCTCGACATGACTTTGACTTGGTTTCGTAACTTGATTTTAAAATTTGCCGATGATGTCAAAGAATTTTGTATAACTGCATCCTTGTATTTATATTGTTTCAGTGTCATTGCACAGTCACCTGATGTTTGTGTTTGATTGAGCTTCTGAGTTCATATGCATGATTTTGAGCATTTGATCATTTGCATTTCTCTGGTCTCTGTCTTGAGTCTGGTACGCACATGTACATGCTGTGTGACTTGAGTTTGCATATTCTTGTTGGTTCAACACTTTGTTTCACTACATATTCCTTCATCATGTACACACTATGTTGTATCTGCACTTGTACACTTGGTCACTGTTGAGTCTACTTTTTGATGTTCTTCATTTGATCACTGTTACATTGTGAAGCATTCGAGTCTGGTTTGATTACTGCTCGAGTTCTTTTGGTCAGTGCATTATGATGTTTAGTATTTTCTGGTCTTTACTTGGACTTGAAACACTTCATTGTCTTGACTTCACCTGACTTTGATCTTTGACTTTGATCACCTATTTCGGTGATGATATTGATATACTTGCTGGAGCTGCTGTACCTGATCGCTTGCATATGCATTCATGTAGAACATATGTGTTATCACCTTGTCCTGGATTAACATTTCGCTGTGATGAGCGCGGGTCTGGTACTTGATTACTACGGCTATGTTTGTTCATCCAGTAGCATTTCTGGGCTCTACTGTTTGGTGTCTGTAGCTTTTGTGTTGGTTGTATATATGAACCTTTGTATGTCTGCAGCTTTAAACATTGTTGACACTGGGTTGTTTCATTGTGGCATTGTGTTTAGTCGAGTTATTGCATTTGGTCACTTATTCTAGTCTTCTTTTAGGGTAGTCTGCACTTCTTCATGTTGTTGCTTGACCTGTTCCACTATGGTTCCATGCCTTGTGGTTGCATTTCCTTCGTGTTGCTGTCACATTGGGCTTGTAGTTGGTGTAGCTCGCTGTCTTTGAACTTTACTTGGCATAGTTTGAACTTGGTTCTGGTTATCTTCGACATTGGGTTAGATATTGAACTTCAGTGCCTTGTTCTCGAACCTGATACATTGCATTGATGCCTTGTATCATTTGCATTTTTGTCATTTTGCTTCACTGATGACCTTATCTTCTAATGAGGCTGATTTGTGCCTTTTCTTTTGAGTGTTGTAGTGCCATATATTTGGTGCTCTCGCCTTCAGTTTGCTATTTCCCTGTGCCTTGCTTTGTGACATGTTGAACTTGTTTCCCTTATTGTCTCTTTCACTGGGTACACTGTTTCATTTCATTGATGCAGCCTTTCCCTTAAATACAAGTGGTGGCTGCATTTTCGTAGCAGTTTTACCCTCGTCCCTTGTGGTGACTTTATATTCTGTTGTGGCGAGGCGGTGCACGCGTGCGTGCACTGCAGCCACACTGAATTGACCGATTTTAATCGATATTTCTTTTGTTCTGGATTCATCGACCTGTTGCGTAATTCGTAGGCTGTATTGGCGAGGCAGTACACGTTAGCGTGTGCTGCAGCCAATTAGCATTGATGTTTTTAAATTGACATTTCAATTGCTTAAACTGCTTTGGATTTTTGTTTTGTGGATTAACACTTTTTAGTGTTATATCTGCCGTTATCCAATTCTCGTATCGAGAGTTGGATATACGAGATTTCTGTGACTGTCATCTATATTGAGATTGATTATTATTGCTTCTATGCGCTAATAACTGAGTTTGAATTAGACTGATCCGGGTATTATTTTCTTTTGAATGTAATACTCGGGTCAGACCGAGTATTTACAGGTTGTAGATTTTTAGCTTTGGGTTGCTGCTAGAGCTATGAAGACTTTTTATATCATTTGAAGTGGTCTTCGTCTTGTTGTAGTAGTCAGTGTGTCTGTTTTAAGATGATAATGTATTCATGTATATTAGTCGATAATGTACTTGTATATATAACTTCTTGAGTCGACAATTGTAGTTGTATCATTTGTATTGTGTCAAATGTATTGTAACTGATATCAGTTATTGTATATATGAGACTTTTCGTTCCATCTTTATTCCGCATTTATGTTATCTGTGTTATTTTTATATCCATTGTTCTAAACTATTATAGCCACTGTGTAGTAGCTTTGAGTTTGTATCGGTATGTCGGGTTTCCTCTAAAGATGAAATGCAATGTTTTACTATCTGACATATCGGTGCTCGCACAAAGCAATTACATGGATGGTCGCTCCTCAACAGCCTTATTCTCCGTGCTAGTTGACAGCACTACACCGTAGTGTTCTTGGCTAGCGTGGGTATAGAGGTGGGGCGTCACAGCTTGGTATCAGAGCCTGGGGTTTAGGACAATTATAAAACATAACTTAGATGGAGCATGTGTTACAACTATTTGTCGATGTTTTATCTCTCATCTTTACATATGATTATTTTTGACTTCTGGACTTTGTTCCACTTTTGTGCTATGCTATGGGTGTCATTGTGTACCTGTTACACTGTGATGAAAAATAGCTAGACCAGTTCCAAATTGAGTGATTTTGATTTCTCTTTCACATCTAGTTTGAATCTCAGTGATTTTGAACTTGATATTTTGTGTTTTCCTCATCTGGATTTCCCTTCGACTTCGGTCACTTTGTTTTTGAGAAATTGCTAATTTCTTGATTTTCAAGACTCTGATTTTGTTTGCCGTTGGTTTCTTTGATAATGATGATTGATTCATTTTGTACTCGACTGCGGCCATTAATCGTTGGCTTCGACATTAACTTGATTCTTACTTTTGTTGAAGTCATTTATGCATTCCTGCTTGATTTGCTTTGTTTTTCCAGTTGATGATCGATTCTTCTTTTCTAATTAGTTGTTATCACCTTTGTCGATTTTGATAACTTCTATTTCTGGAATTTTTGGTATTCCTACTTTGATGAATTTGGAATCGAATTCTTTGGATTCTATTCACATCTTCGTATGTGAATTCTTGTGATTGATTGTTTCTACAATCATTTTTGTGATTTGTCACTTTAAAAATATAAAGGTTTTCTATACTAGTAGTAAATATTAAAATCCTTTTCTCCAAACGATTTCAAAACTATTTCACTACAAAACTCTTTTTCTTAAACGGGTTTCCAATCTATTAGTATATACAAGCTTTTATTTCACTCGTATGAGAAATTGAATTAAACGGCCTAGTAAAACAAGTGGTATGAAACGCTTGCATTTACTTCGTCGGTTAACTCCTGGACTTGTTCGATTGAACCCTTTTTGTGACAATTTCCTAGTGAAGATTTACAATCTGTTCGTAAATATTTGAGTTAAGCAAGTGGTTATGGGACATGAAGCTAAACTCTTATATTTACTAGCTTAGTGTAATTGACACTTTCTTTATGATCATGACGATCATTTTTATGATTTAGACTGGACCTCATCGGTGTGATTTCGTCTCACACATATCTCTTGGGCTTTGAGGATTGTCTAGACACCAGTGTGTGATTTCGTCTCACACATATTGCACGGTTAGACTAGGCCTCATCGGTGTGATTTCGTCTCACACAAATCTCTTGGGCTTTGAGGGTTGTCTGGATACTCTTTGTGTGATTTCGTCTCACACATATTTCTTCGTCTACGGGGAGACTATACCCCGATTATGTAATGTTTCGCCATCACATATTTCTTCGTCTACGGGGAGACTATACCCCGATTATGTGATGTTTCGCCATCACATATTTCTTCGTCTACGGGGAGACTATACCCCGATTATGTGATGTTTCGCCATCACATATTTCTTCGTCTTTCTTCGTCTACGGGGAGACTATACCCCGATTATGTGATGTTTCGCCATCACATATTTCTTTGCCTGCGGGGAGACTATACCCCGTTTATGTGATGTTTCGCCATCACATATCTAGGGTAGCACCCTACGGTCTTCGGGCCATTCCTGTGTGATACGCGTAGGTGAGTTTTCATGCTCCATTCATGTGTTAGGCCTCCCCCCTTATTTATGTGTTTTCTGGATTTCTTGTGATGATTTCTGGAATTTTGTGCTTCACCAATTTTCGTGATTTCTATTGATATGTTTATCAATTTTTGTGCATTGGTGAATTCATGTGTTATTGACTTGTTATGAATACAAGTTTAGGGTATGACATCCCTTTTTATCTTTGAGAAGATTCTTGTGACATTTTTGATGAATGAAAATTCATTTGGTATTATATTTTGATGCCAGTTATTTTGATGAGACTTTGACGTGTTAACTTCGGTAATCGTCAATTTTGAAATGGATTTACAAGCGGTTCTCCCGCAACACTGATATTGCTAATTTAATCACGTGTTTTCAAAATTCTTTATTTTTAAAAGTTGTTTCAAAAATATAAATTAAAATTGTTTTCAAAAATTTTTACAGTTTACATTTTCAAAAGAACGAGGAAGCGATTTAAACTTTTCAGAAAAATCGAGGACTATGACCCCTTTCTTTTACTGATTCGCTTAATTCCGGACTTGTCCGTTTGAGAATGTGAAATGTTATTTTTAAACACACAATTCTGCACTTTCAAGGAAACGATAAAGAGATTTAAACGATTTAGCAAAAGTAAGGAGTACGGAACCATACTTTTACTACTTCGGTTAATTTCGGACTCGTTAATTGAATATTTACGACTTCTGATTATCGTTTTTGATAATCGGAGGTTTGTGTTTCTGATTATCGTTTTTGATAATCAGATATTTGTGAAATTTGATTATCGTTTGAGATAATTAAATATTTTTCGATTTGATTAATCGAATATTTGTGTTTCTGATTATCGTTTTTGATAATCAGATATTTGTGAAATTTGAGTATCGTTTGAGATAATTAAATATTTTTCGATTTGATTAATCGAATATTTGTGTTTCTGATTATCGTTTTTGATAATCAGATATTTGTGAAATTTGATTATCGTTTGAGATAATTAAATATTTCTCGATTTGATTAATCGAATATTTGTGTTTCTGATTATCGTTTTTGATAATAAGATATTTGTGAAATTTGAATATCGTTTGAGATAATTAAATATTTTTCGATTTGATTAATCGAATATTTGTGTTTCTGATTATCGTTTTTGATAATCAGATATTTGTGAAATTTGATTATCGTTTGAGATAATTAAATATTTTTCGATTTGATTAATCGAATATTTGTGTTTCTGATTATCGTTTTTGATAATCAGATATTTGTGAAATTTGATTATCGTTTGAGATAATTAAGTATTTTTCGATTTGATTAATCGAATATTTGAGTTTCTGATTATCGTTTTTGATAATCAGATATTTGTGAAATTTGATTATCGTTTGAGATAATCAGATATTTGTGAAATTTGACTATCGTTTGAGATAATCAGATATTTGATTTTCTTTTTGATTATCGTTTGAGATAATCAGATATTTGATTTGTTTTCTGACTATCGTCTGAGATAAGTAAATATTTGCGATTTGAAAATTCAATTATCGTTATTGATGATTGAATATTTGCGATTTTTGAGATTTGAGCTTCGTCTTTCTCTCTGACGATTCAGGTGAGTAATTTGATTTACTCACATTCAATCCGTGCAGTACGCGATTTCTGCTCTGTTTTTCTTTTTCTTTTAAATGCTGGAACTCGATTGATTCTTGCTTTTGATAGTCGTCTGATTTTGATTCCTTGATCCGCACGATGTTGATTCTTTTGATTTGAATCAGTCGAACCTTTTGATTTCATATCTAATACTTCCCTGCTGTCATTTGCTTTGCTTATGCATTCGACATTGCCATGCTCTTATGGTTGTTACCTCTTTCCCCTTTATTCCTTATGATTGCGAGGACGCAATTTCTTTAAGGAGGGGAGTCTGTAACAACCCGCAAATTCGTAGCATTTAATTATCGCCATTAGGTGATTAAATCGTTCGTAAATTTTTATTGAAATTAAAAATCAATTTGAAATTCTTTTATAAAATGGTTGGTGGAGTTTCTATATCGAGTAGAAATTCTTTTAATAAAATTTCGTAATTATGGAAACGGGCTTTAAAGAGAACTATTGTGGCCCATACTCATTGTTGCCGTGATATTTATCTAACCGATCCCCCCTTTTCAATTTTTCATTCGTTCATTAGACCCGTTCCCCCTTTATCAATTTCACTAACCTAAATCGAAACGAGAAAGAAATAAAAATGGCGACATCGTTCGTCCCTTTTTCCCCCTCCATTTCCAATCGTTCCAAGCCTTAGCAAACATTCGAAAAGGAAGAACAAATGGAGGCAGCTCGTCTTTCGTTCATTCCTCGGCACCAAAAATTTGGGCTTTGGTATCTCAAAGGCGATTGACTTCGACGTCGTTTTGCTCGATCGAGTGAGGAAACGTGTTGCTTGCTCGTCGAATCAAAGGTGAGTACCCACTCACATCTAATTCTCGTCTCAAGTTGAATTAGGGTTTAAACTTCGTGATTTCGTTCGTGTTCAATTGTTTGGGTGGCTATTCATTTTACTTGCAATGATTCATGTCGTTTTGTATTGATTTCTTTTCGACTTTGGCCTTGCGGTTGTAAACTGAAACTGTTTGCCGATGAGATTTCTGTTTTCATAGGGTTCGATACCCTTATTTTCGTTCGTCTGTTGTTCGTTCGAATTTGTCATTTAGAATTATTCGACCATTGGTTTTCGTATGAATGCTAGTGTTGATCTCTAACTCGTTCCAATTCGTATATTTCGTTTACTGGGTTGTCGTGACCTTGAGTTCTGACTTGAGTTTGATTCAGTTTGATTTCTTTGTTGTCTTCGGCTTCGACTCGTAGTCGATCTTTGATTCCTCGACATGACTTTGACTTGGTTTCGTAACTTGATTTTAAAATTTGCCAATGATGTCAAAGAATTTTGTATAACTGCATCCTTGTATTTATATTGTTTCAGTGTCATTGCACAGTCACCTGATGTTTGTGTTTGATTGAGCTTCTGAGTTCATATGCATGATTTTGAGCATTTGATCATTTGCATTTCTCTGGTCTCTGTCTTGAGTCTGGTACGCACATGTACATGCTGTGTGACTTGAGTTTGCATATTCTTGTTGGTTCAACACTTTGTTTCACTACATATTCCTTCATCATGTACACACTATGTTGTATCTGCACTTGTACACTTGGTCACTGTTGAGTCTACTTTTTGATGTTCTTCATTTGATCACTGTTACATTGTGAAGCATTCGAGTCTGGTTTGATTACTGCTCGAGTTCTTTTGGTCAGTGCATTATGATGTTTAGTATTTTCTGGTCTTTACTTGGACTTGAAACACTTCATTGTCTTGACTTCACCTGACTTTGATCTTTGACTTTGATCACCTATTTCGGTGATGATATTGATATACTTGCTGGAGCTGCTGTACCTGATCGCTTGCATATGCATTCATGTAGAACATATGTGTTATCACCTTGTCCTGGATTAACATTTCGATGTGATGAGCGCGGGTCTGGTACTTGATTACTACGGCTATGTTTGTTCATCCAGTAGCATTTCTGGGCTCTACTGTTTGGTGTCTGTAGCTTTTGTGTTGGTTGTATATATGAACCTTTGTATGTCTGCAGCTTTAAACATTGTTGACACTGGGTTGTTTCATTGTGGCATTGTGTTTAGTCGAGTTATTGCATTTGGTCACTTATTCTAGTCTTCTTTTAGGGTAGTCTGCACTGCTTCATGTTGTTGCTTGACCTGTTCCACTATGGTTCCATGCCTTGTGGTTGCATTTCCTTCGTGTTGCTGTCACATTGGGCTTGTAGTTGGTGTAGCTCGCTGTCTTTGAACTTTACTTGGCATAGTTTGAACTTGGTTCTGGTTATCTTCGACATTGGGTTAGATATTGAACTTCAGTGCCTTGTTCTCGAACATGATACATTGCATTGATGCCTTGTATCATTTGCATTTTTGTCATTTTGCTTCACTGATGACCTTATCTTCTAATAAGGCTGATTTGCGCCTTTTCTGTTGAGTGTTGTAGTGCCATATATTTGGTGCTCTCGCCTTCAGTTTGCTATTTCCCTGTGCCTTGCTTTGTGACATGTTGAACTTGTTTCCCTTATTGTCTCTTTCACTGGGTACACTGTTTCATTTCACTGATGCAGCCTTTCCCTTAAATACAAGTGGTGGCTGCATTTTCGTAGCAGTTTTACCCTCGTCCCTTGTGGTGACTTTATATTCTGTTGTGGCGAGGCGGTGCATGCGTGCGTGCACTGCAGCCACACTGAATTGACCGATTTTAATCGATATTTCTTTTGTTCTGGATTCATCGACCTGTTGCGTAATTCGTAGGCTGTATTGGCGAGGCAGTACACGTTAGCGTGTGCTGCAGCCAATTAGCATTGATGTTTTTAAATTGACATTTCAATTGCTTAAACTGCTTTGGATTTCTGTTTTGTGGATTAACACTGTTTAGTGTTATATCTGCCGTTATCCAATTCTCGTATCGAGAGTTGGATATACGAGATTTCTGTGACTGTCATCTATATTGAGATTGATTATTATTGCTTCTATGCGCTAATAACTTAGTTTGAATTAGACTGATTCGGGTATTATTTTCTTTTGAATGTAATACTCGGGTCAGACCGAGTATTTACAGGTTGTAGATTTTTAGCTTTGGGTTGCTGCTAGAGCTATGAAGACTTTTTATATCATTTGAAGTGGTCTTCGTCTTGTTGTAGTAGTCAGTGTGTCTGTTTTAAGATGAAAATGTATTCATGTATATTAGTCGATAATGTACTTGTATATATAACTTCTTGAGTCGACAATTGTAGTTGTATCATTTGTATTGTGTCAAATGTATTGTAACTGATATCAGTTATTGTATATATGAGACTTTTCGTTCCATCTTTATTCCGCATTTATGTTATCTGTGTTATTTTTATATCCATTGTTCTAAACTATTATAGCCACTGTGTAGTAGCTTTGAGTTTGTATCGGTATGTCGGGTTTCCTCTAAAGATGAAATGCAATGTTTTACTATCTGACATATCGGTGCTCGCACAAAGCAATTACATGGATGGTCGCTCCTCAACAGCCTTATTCTCCGTGCTAGTTGACAGCACTACACCGTAGTGTTCTTGGCTAGCGTGGGTATAGAGGTGGGGCGTCACATTTCGAATTTAAGATGATTTGAATCGATTGCGAAATTGGAGGAAACTATTTTTTTTATATAAACTATTTTAATATATAAATTACTTTAATATATAAACTATTTTAATATATAAATTATTTTAATATATATATAAACTATTTTAATATATAAATTATTTTAATATATATATAAACTATTTTAATATATAAATTATTTTTAATATATATATAAACTATTTTAATTTATAACTATTTTAATATATATACTATTTTCAACATTTAAACTATTTAGGTAGAAACTGTTATGATTTCCAAAGTGTTATGATTTCAAAAGTGTTATGATTTTGAAAGTGCTATGATTTCGAAAGTGTTATAATTTCGAAAGTGTTACGATTCTAAAAATGAATATTATTTAAAGTGAATAATGATATCGAATTTGATATGGTTTTGAGATGAATATGATAGTTTGATATAAAGTATGAACTATTTGAAATAAAATGACCACGGTGTGAAATAAGCGTTTGGTTGTTAAAGAGACCGGGATCAGATATTGTCATACTCTCTGCCAATACTGAAAACCACTTTAACAACTGTGTACGTGGTGGAGATTCCAGAACGAAGTAGGATGGTTTGGCGACAATTCTATATGTTATTTACGTAGCCCTGACTCCCGTGAGTCAGCTTGATGTGGCTAAAACAGGAGCTATACCGGGCCAAGTGGGGTCATTCCCCCTATCGGACACATGTCTTCGATACCATTCTATTGCTTTGTGATATGGTTGGGTGCACCTTTGATTTGGGAGTGTGTTATGAGGTGGGCACTAGTAGCTGATATGCATTACCACCAGTCCGGGAGTGCAAATGGTATATCTACCCTGGCATTGCCTCGAGTGCCGTGTCACATGCCTTATCGCGCCTTCTACGAGTTTGGTTTGTACCATACCTATGGAGTGCCCTCTGATAGCCCTCCAGTTTACGCAGGAATTACGGTACTATATAGACTATTGGAATATAAAAAAATGTGTTAAAGGGGATATGGGTAACATCTTAACGCTATTTTAATAGTTTACTTTACTATAGACATATTATAATAGCGTATATTACTACATAGTAGATAGTTCCACGGATCCTTAGAGGATGGGAATCCCAACTATCCTTTAAGTTACTTATATTTTAGTTGACATTTCACTTGAGTTAAATTTATTGATATAAGAATCTTAATCCTGACTCGAGTGTTTTATGTTTTGGTTTATGCTCGGGTCAGACTGAGTGACACAGCATTTGAGGCACACCTTTGGAAATTTGAGCTTTGTTTGAAGATCTATCTATCCAGCTTTCAGTCATTTCAGTTTATTCCAGTTGATTATTCAGACTTGTCGTTTTACTTATGTATTAGAGATTCCTTTGTATTTGAGATTTCTGTTGTATTTTATTTCAAACTCTGATGTTTATATAGTAGCTTCATGAACTACTATTTACCTATTCCGCTGCTTATTGTTGTAATACTCTGTGTCTGTGATTCAGTGATTGATTTATTTACTGTATATGCTAACTTTTGCCAAATATAAATTAACAATCTGTTGTTTTGAGCAATTCATGTTCAACATGTGTGGATGCGAATGGTTCGAAATGCCAGGTCGTTACAGTTGGTATCAGAGCTCTGGTTTAGGCAAAACTTAGCATATAGAGTAAAATTTAATTACAGAATCATCTTCGTTCGAACTTAAAATTATTCTTCCTGGATTATGGTTTCTTTTGAATTTCGGAACTTTCCCTTTTGTTCTGAAATCCAATCTTATCTCTCCCTATTCGTATTCTTCTTGATACTGGCCATAACTCATTTCTGTTCCAACAACCTTAGTATGATTTGTAAAGGGGTGAACTCCTTTACAACAGGCGTCGATTCACCGTAGATTTCTATATCTTCGGTTTGATGCTGTTATTTCTTGAAAAGCCGAATCGTTTCTCTAGTAGACGACCCGGGTAATTCTCTTCTTATTGAATGTTGAATGCCTCTGGATTAAGTAGGCAGTTCTACCTTTTCGTCCAATGTTCAGCCTAATGATCTCAACTCCACCCCTATAGTCAGGGATTATCCTGATGATGTGGTAAAGTCATTTCTCTCCCTCTCAAGCGAGAAATTGAAATTTTGCATCGATTTTATTCCGAAATCTCGGTTGACCCGGTTAAGGTCGCCTTGATTAATATAAGCCCATCCATCTTTCCTCCTTTGTAATTCAGTTGCCTCATCTTTGTTTCGAGCCTCTCTTCCTTGTTAGAATTCTCTGTAATTAGGATCCCTCTAAATTTGAATCTCTATCCTTGTTCTATGATCCATATTTGAATCATCCTGTGAGGGAGTGTATTTGTAATTAATATAAAAATGTTTTATAGTGTGTTGTTTGAGTTATTAAGTTTGAATTTTTGGGTTTCTATCGATTCGTCTTGCGCACGCTATCGATAGGAACTCCAAAACACTTGAACGGAGCAAACTGACACAATACTATTTTCGAAATTTATAAATGATATAATTTTAGTGAATATTAGGCTCAGGTCCCTAATAAGTTTCAAAATACACAAAAACCCCAGTAAAAAAAGTATGTAAATTAGGTCCCTAGAATTAAGTTACTAAGTAATTGCATATAGTTATGCAATTATGCACCGAATAATTGCAGACATTTATGCAATTATATCCAAAAGTTGCATAAATTTATGCAATTTTTTCGGTGAAAAATTATGGAAATTTCCGTAATTTTTTGGTGAATAATTGCGGAATTTTATGCAAATTTTTGAAAAAATTGCTGAAATTTCCGCAATTTTTTGGTGAATAATTGCGGAAATTTCCGCAATTTTTCAGTGAATAATTGTGGAAATGTTTGTAATTTTTTGATATAATTGCATAAATGTCTGCAATTATTCACCGACTAATTGCATAAGTGTATGGCATTATTCGGTAACTTAATTCTAGGTACCTAATTGACAAACTTTTTTTTACTGGGGTTTTTGTGTATTTTGAAACTTATTAGGGACCTGTGCCAAACTGTCCCATAATTTTATGTATGGTTATATTTTATATAAAAGTATAATTTTCTGAAATTGGATAGTTAATTAAATTGGTTGTTAGGAATGAAAATAATAGATTATCATTTATTACTTTGTCAACCTACTAAACCATTTTCTATTCTTATATGTTATAAGTTTTGAAATTTATAAACATGGTTTATTTGATTTGAAAATGAAATAAACTTAAATCAAGGATTTAAGAATTTAATTTCCAGTGCTTTTCAAAAAAATTTGGTTTTCATAGTTTGAAAGAGTATACTATTTGTAAGTATTTTCAAATGGAAATTGTTTTTCCAGAATTTTTAAAAGAAGCAAGTCAATATTCTCCTATTGGTCGTTGGAAAATAATTTCGGTGATGACTGCAGCATCATCGACATTCATTTTCGAGTCTCGAAGTGGAGAGGCCCCTCAGTAGCTTTGCTACACTTCTGTTTTGGAAAAAGGAATTTGATTTGAATTTCTTGAATATGATTTGATTCACAAAATATAAATATGTATATTTATTTCAAAATGGTGAGAAGTGAAACCGGAAATCTAATTCTTAAATTCTATGTTAGGTTGGGGTTTCTAATTATTGAAATAAATCAAAAAATTTGAAATATTTGAAGTGTTTGAAATTTAAATTGGAATTTAAAATAACTTGAAACAATTGAAATAGGATAAAATTTATGTGTATAATACTCATTTGCATTCTAAAATATATATAGCTTACCTAAAATATTCAAAAGTTAAAATGAATGTGAATTTGTGATTAAAGGTTATACAAGAGAAACCTTAAGTAATAAATTATTTAAAATTAAAATGTTTAAACTAAATTCTGCTTAATATGAATGTTGTTGATAAAATTTAAATTTGTATAGTATTTAGTTACCCTCAGAACCTTAACATAACTTACCTAGAAATAGTTAAATGTTAATGAGAATAAGCAATTGAATATACAATATAAAGGTAAATAAATAGATGTCCAAAAATGTTATTTGTTTAGGGAAGTTTTAAATAATAAATTAGATAATAAATTGAATAATAAAAAGAGAATTATTTGGTTGAATAATATAGGGATAATAAATGTTTATACACATAATATATGTTGCAAAATATATATTAAGTGAAATAAATTAAATAAATAAAGGAGAATGCTAGTTAAGCAAATAAATATGAACTGAAGAATAGTTATAATTGAATTTTAAGAGGAATCAACTTAACTAGGGTCAAATGGATTTAATAAATAAGTTAAATCAAATAAATGTTGTTTGAAAGAAATTTCATAATAAATGTTAATAGATTGTAAACAAATCAATTGAATGAAATATATAGAATTGAAATCAATTAAATGTGAATGCAATAAATTTGATTGATTAAATAAAATGAATTAAAGTCAATTAGTTAAATATAAACCAATTTAAAAATAAATGAAATTTATATAGTTTTGAATCAATTATTGTATCTGGTTTTATGTTTTTCAAAATCTATCTTTCCTTTCTGTAACTTCTTTTGTCCTACCTCCTTCCTTTTCGGGGACGAAAAGTTTTGAGTAGGGGAGAGTGTAACGACCCGAAAATTTTAATGGTTTTAATGACGTAATTAACTGAATTTTTGTGAAATTTAAAATAATTGAATTTAGAAATAAAAATTTGATATTTGGTATGCGTCTATTTAAACGTAGCAAATATCAGATTTTCATCAGATAATATGGAAGTTTATTTTGTTGTGTAATTTTATTTTTTTTAAATCGGTTAAATTTGATTGAAAACAAAATATTTTCAAAATCTGAATATTTTTATATAATAAAAATGTAAACTATTTTCTGAGTGAGACGTCACAATTCGTTTCGTCAAATTTGGACTCCTCTACCTCCATTTATCTTATTTTCGGCGAATTAGCAGCAGTTTGGCAACAAATATCGACTTTTTATAGGATGGTCATATCATTGATATCTGTGTACCATTCTGTTCGTCTCATCGTGCTGGTCTCTACAGTATATTCGTTGGTGTGTTTCGGAGTTCGGTACATGACGAAATCAACAAAAAACGGTTAACCGTATCGGTTCTGTATTTGAGCCTTTTGGTTTCCTTGTGACTTTTCAATATCCACCGTGAAATGAATAGCCACTAACTATTGAAATTCCTAGAAATTAATGTCCAACTTTGGCTATTCCTACCGGTTCATTTTATTTCATCTGTTTGTCTATATTTCCTTTCCACTTCTTTGGTTTTAACATGTTCATTTGCTTTTGAAATATATATAGATATTAACAACTTCATATATTTGCTTTGGGATTTTACCAGCTTATCCTTCTTCTTGTTCATATGTATAATTGCTCATCCTTCTTCGAACCCACACATCAGCCTACTCCACCACCGCCTCGTTGAAACCCGCACACGCTTCCAAACCCCATCACGCTCCGACTTGCTCCACTCTCAACCACCTCTATCCGCGAACCCACCATCTCTCCCCTGCCTGACAACCCCTAGGGTGCCCAAACCTTCCTACCGCCACCACAACTCTCCCACGTCATATCCGCCCACGTCAGATCCGCCCTTAGCTCCATCTACCCACCTGAACGCGGCAGCCAACCACCGTGCCTAACGACCATCACCATCCACAGCGAACTGCCTGTACCCCTCCACTCCACCCAATAACCTCATCACAGCCATAACTTGCCTTTCACTTGAAGATCGTCAAACCCAGAGGAAGCATAGCAGCCTGTACACGCCCATCTGGCTCTGACCTTACCATCCACGTCAGTCAGCTTTCATCCCCAATCTCCATGTGCAATAGCGTATATATATATTATATATATATATATATGCTCATGTATGTATGATTGTATATACATATGTTTACATATATGTATGCTCGCATCATCATCTTCCCGGGGTTAGCAGCGGCTCGTCCCTGTCCTATAGCCTGTAGCCGAAGCTACCACCTTCCCGGCCGACCCTACCCCATCAGCCTAGCCCCTCTTCCTTGATGTGTAAGCATATATATATATATATATATATATATATATATATATATAAATATATAGTTTTTTTGCAAAATAGTCTGTTTTCTGTATATATAAATTTATGTAAGTTTTATATATTGCCAGTTTGAGAAAAAGGGGCTTAGTTTATATACGTTAAATATTATGTCAATTGATACAAATGTACAAATGTTAGTTATATATCAGTTTAAATATATATAGTAGTAATATATATAGACGTTTATATATATATTTCGTATGTTCTTTAGTTTGCTGTGAATTTTTTTTAGTAATATATATAGAATTTTAAATTATAAGTCTGTAATGATTTTATAAGATTAGTTGTCTCTATATATAAATTTATAAAAGTTATATATAATATGTAAGTTTATATATCAATTATTATATATTAGTTATATATATTAGTATATATAGATATTTAAATAAGTCTACATGGATTTTGACTTTCGAATATAATATAGGGTTTTTATCTTTAAATTGTAATATATGTTAGTAGTGCTTAGTGATTTTATATGTCTTTATATATTATTATTTTTTGTTTTGAATATAATATGTGTTATAGGTTTTAAGTATGTGTTTTATTTTATAAGTTTAATTATTGATTTCATGTATTGGTTTTAAGAATATAACGTAATATATATTATTATTTTTGATTCTAAAATGCATATGGTTTAGGAGATAATGATTTTGAAATAGATTATACATAAGGATTCTTTATTTTATGAGTGTTTTAAATTAAATATTGATTTTTTATATAGAAATTTATATAGTTATGTAAGTATATTTCATACAAAGGTATATATATATTTTGGTTCGTCAAATTCATGTCCATCGTGTTCAGCTTTGTTCGTCGATTTCGTGTCCATCGTGCTTTGCTTTGGAATTCGTGCGTGGATTCGTAGCTTATTTCATTGTCAAATTCCTCTAGCCTCGAAAGGTGAGCAATCACTCACGATTAACATTCTTATAGTTAGTAAATTTGATTTCACTTGAAATGACAATTGAATATGCTGTTAAATTTGAATTGTTATTTATTTAATTTTTAAATATGATATGTCATTATCTGCAATAGTTCACCTGTGATATATGACACCATATCCTGTTGTGTATATTTTATTTTATTTATCACTAATGATATATGCCTTTTGTTGATATATTATATTATTATCGTATTCGTTCTTACTCTGCAAGTTCCCTGTTAGTTTAGAATTTCCTATGGGTTGAAATGATACATACCCGAACGATATTCTAGAATAGGGGAAAATCGTTATGGGTTGAAATGATAAATCCAAGCGATTTTCATTGATTTTGAATTTTGGAATTGCGGGTTGAAATGATATATACCCGTAGATATTTAAATTGCGGTGAAATGATAAATATCCGTATCACTTGACCGTAGGATAGAAAATTATATACGGACACCGTGGACTATTTTGAAAAATGGTTTTCGAATTTCGGTAGGAAATATTTGGATTTTAATAATGTAAAGATATTTTATTTTGAAAATTTTATATTTTTTTAATTATATGTTTTGGAAATTTTAGTTTATAAGTTAGTATTAAAATATAATTTTTAAGATTTTTCTTATAATTTTGTTTTTGTAAAAATATATAAAATAAGATTTAATACAAAATACATTTAATAATAAGATTTAATTTAATTGGTTTATAATGTGTTTAAGTGTTTATTTAAATTTATATTAATATTTTAAAGATAGAATTTCAATAACTTTAACAATAGAGGTTGGGAAGACAAATTAATGTTGACTTGGAATTTAAATGGGTTAATAATTGAATTTGGATAAGAATTTATTTGAACTTATTGGTTTTGAGATTTTGAAAAAAATATGATTTATAACTTGATTTGATAAAAAAGCGATTAAATGAATATTCTCAATTTTAAACAGAATTGAGATTGAATATTTAATATTGATTTAAATGTATAAATGTGGATTTAAATAAATTGTTATTAAAAAAGATTAAGTGAATATTTTCCAATTTGAATAAAATTAAAGTTAAATGTTGAAATATAAATGAAATTTATATTGTAAATGTTTGAATACTTAAACTTGAATCTTTGAACTTTAAATTGAAATGGTTACACTGGAATTGATTTAAGTTGAATTTTGGAATTTAAGATGATTTGAATCGATTGCAAAATTGGAGGAAACTATTTTTTTATATAAACTATTTTAATATATAAATTACTTTAAAATATATAAACTATTTAAATATATAAACTATTTTAATATATATATATATATATAAACTATTTTAATATATACATTATTTTTAATATATATATATATATAAACTACTTTAATTTATAACTATTTTAATATATATACTATTTTCAACATTTAAACTATTTAGGTAGAAACTATTATGATTTCCAAAGTGGTATGATTTCAAAAGTGCTATGATTTCGAAAGTGTTATAATTTCGAAAGTGTTACGATTCTGAAAATAAATATTATTTAAAGTGAATAATGATATCGAATTTGATATGGTTTAGAGATGAATATGATATTTTGATATAAAGTATGAACTATTTGAAATAAAATGACCACGGTGTGAAATAAGCGTTTGGTTGTTAAAGAGACCGGGATCGGATATTGTCATACTCTCTGCCAATATCGAAAACCACTTTAACAACTGTGTACGTGGTGGAGATTCCAGAACAAAGTAGGATGGTTTGGCGACGATTCTATATGGTATTTACGTAGCCCTGACTCCCGTGAGTCAGCTTGATGTGGCTAAAATAGGAGCTATACCGGGCCAAGTGGGGTCATTCCCCCTATCGGACACATTTCTTCGATACCATTCTATTGCTTTGTGATATGATTGGGTGCACCTTTGATTTGGGAGTGTGTCATGAGGTGGGCGGTAGTAGCTGATATGCGTTACCACCAGTCCGGGAGTGAAAATGGTATATCTACCCTGGCATTGCCTCGAGTGTCGTGTCACATGCCTTATCACGCCTTCTACAAGTTTGGTTTGTACCATATCTATGGAGTGCCCTCTGATAGCCCTCCAGTTTACGGAGGAATTACAGTATTGTATAGACTATGGGAATATAAAAAAATGTGTTAAAGGGGATATGGGTAACGTCTTAACGCTATTTTAATAGTTTACTTTACTATAGACATATTATAATAATGTATATTACTACATAGTAGATAGTTCCATGGATCCTTAGAGGATGGGAATCCCAACTATCCTTTAAGTTACTTGTATTTCAGTTGACATTTCACTTGAGATGAATTTATTGATATAAGAATGTTAATCCTGACTCGAGTGTTTTGTGTTTTGGTTTATGCTCGGGTCAGACTGAGTGACACAGCATTTGAGACACACCTTTGGAGATTTGAGCTTTGTTTGAAGATCTATCTATCCAGCTTTCAGTCATTTCAGTTTATTCCAGTTGATTATTCAGACTTGTCATTTTGCTTATCTATTAGAGATTCCTTTGTATTTGATATTTCTGTTGTATTTTATTTCAAACTCTGATGTTTATATAGTAGCTTCATGAACTACTATTTACCTATTCCGCTGCTTATTGTTGTAATACTCTATGTCTGTGATTCTGTGATTGATTTATTTACTGTATATGCTAACTTTTGCCAAATATAAATTAACAATCTGTTGTTTTGAGCAATTCAAGTCCGACATGTGTGGATGCGAATGGTTCGAAATGCCAGGTCGTTACATAGACACTATTATAATATCAGAGGATTTGATATGAAATGTTTTGGTTATCGTAAGGTAAAAACCCATCGTGTTTATGTGTGGCATGGTCTTAAGAGATACCTTTGATTTTCAAAGGATTTTGATAGCTTAATAATTCAAATTGTTTGTGTTTTCTCACATTGGTATTCCAGACTGACTCGGGTGTTATTTTAATATAATGCTCGGGTCAGACCGAGTATTACAGGTTCAGGTTAGGATGCTATGGAGCTCAGTAGACGAGCTAGAGATCGAGACGTATTCGTGTACCTGTTTATTCCGCTGTTGTGCTTTTGTTGAAATTGTCAGCAGTTGTGAGGACAGGCTGCTATAACTGTCCAGGCTGGTAACTATTGATTTATGTACTCTGATGTGAGATATGTATATTACATTTTTGATTTGTGTAAAGAACTATTTATATTATATGTTATTCAGTTCGCTGTGAGATTCTGTTTTGTTTAGTTTCTTCTTTCTTCTACCTACTTTCTTTCCCCTCAACAATCTGTCTTTTCGGCACTCGATCGTTCGGCATGTTATACAATGAGCGTATTTATGTCGATATTTGGGGATTAAAAAGGCAGGTCGTCACAGTTGGTATCAGAGCTTAGGTTGGCGATATACCTAGGCTTTGGTGGGGATTACTCATTAGAGATAGAGTCAGAAGTACTCTAGAATGAGTTGAGTGTATTAATAGCTATGAGCGCATATTTTTTAGTGAATATAAAATGTTTTTATATTGTGTTGACTTATCGGTTGTGTGTTTATGAATTATGGTCGGTATGGGAAGTACAACCATATCGATAGGGGTTTCTAAACTCTTAAACAAGGTAAACCGACATAGTATGGTTTTGAAGTGGGTGAATGGAACAATTTTACCCAAACTATATTTTGTTATAAAAGAAATAATTTTCTAAAATTATTATAGTGTATATGTTCGGAATGTTTGGTTGTTAATATTATAATCAGAACAGATTATAAAATTTGAAATGGTTATATATATAACCAAATAGAAATTGTATAAGAATGATTTATACAAAGAAGTATAACTAAAATTGGATTCAAACCATAATTTAAAGCCTGGAAATTTTGGAAAATGTTTTAAATTGGGTTTGAACTAAGTGTTTGGAAATTTTAAATCTTGGAAATTTTGGAAATGTTTTCCAAAGTGGTCGAAAGGAAGGATGGTGATATTACTTTGGAGATATTTTTGGAATAGAAAATTGTTTTAAAATGAATTTTGGAAGTAAGGAAGCACTGAACTCACTTCAGTCGCTGGAAAATAATTCTGGTGATGACGGCCGCATCATCAGTATTCATTTTCAAGTTTCTAAGTGATGGATTGCTACCGCAGTGATTGGCTATGATTATTTGTTTTGGACTTGTTTGATAAACAAGTTTTGTTTTAAAATTCCGAGAGTATGATTTGATATACAAAAGTGGATATATGTATATTTATGATTTCGAAATGTTTTGAAATTAAAACGGGTAATTGAATTCTGGGAATTCCATTTAAATGATTTGTAAAGTTAGGATAAAAAAGCAGTATTGGACTTATAATTTGTAGTTGATATAGATAAGAAAAGGAAAGTGTGAATTTTAATCTTGGAATTAAAAATTAATTTGAGTAATTTAAATGAATGATATGAGTTGAAATTTAACTTAAGATAAGTTAAATAAAGTTGAATTGAATTGGATATTAAGTTGAAATGTAGAATAATTATATAATTATAAGTTATAATTATATAATTATAAGTTATAATTATATAATTATAAGTTATAATTATTGAATGGAATGAATACACTTAAGTTATAAAGTGATATATACCTCTTTTTCTTTCTTTAATACATAGAGTTTTTCTCAAGTTCTCTTTTTCTTTCTTTAATGGGGTCCCCTCCTTCCCCTTCAATATCTTTTCCCGCCGACCCAACCCTGCCCTCTACTTCCCATCAACCTTGTCCTTCAACCCCTCTCCTTGTATCTCCAGCAACTGTCCCATCCTTGACTACCTTACCATTATCTTCTGTAGCTTCTTCTGTCCTTTCCAATCCTTCTGCTCCTGTCCTCTCTTCTTCTTCTCTGCCCTCCCATTCCAATCCTCCCCATGCATGGAACTCCTTGTTCAAAGCTAAACCCATTAATGCAGGTAGCTATGTTCCTCGTGACATCCAACTTGTTTTTAATGGAGATGCTATTGTGCCCCATGTTGAAGTTGTTTATGCTGGAAATTCTATGTGGAAGGAATACCTTGTTGGATTTTTTTTAGATAACCCACTTCCTTATTCTACTGTCATTTTTTATCTGAAGAGAGCTTGGAAATTAAAGGGCTCTATTAGTGTTAAATCTGATGGGTTCCTGTTTTTATTCAAATTTACAAAGGAGGAAGATAGGAGAAGAATCTCTGAATCTGATCCAATAGTGATGAAGAACAAACTTTTTATTGTGAAGCCATGGGATGAAAATGTTGGAAATAGTTGTGGTAGTATCAAAGCTGTTCCAGTTTGGATTAAACTATCAAACATTCCCATGTACGCTTGGTCTCCATTGGGCATAAATTGGCTGGCTTCTAGGGTTGGAAAACTACTGTGTATGGATGCTTCTACTGAGAAATTTGAAAGAATGTCATTTGCTAAATGTTTAGTTGAAGTTAATCCTAATCAGGAGCTGCCTGATAACTTTGCTGTGAAATTACTTGATGGAATAGAACAGATTGTACAAGTTGATTATTTGTAGAGACCTGAAATATGTATAACATGTAAGGAGTTTGGGCATTCAGTGGCAACTTGCATGAAAGCCCTCATATCTGATGAAGGCAATGGTAGTGATTGTGATAAAAATGAGAAACACAAAGTTAGTGAAGTAGAGCAAAGCAAGGTGAAAGCAGTTAAGAAGGTGGTCAAGGAAGTTAAATTGAAACAAGTTTGGCAAAAAGTGAATAACAATAGAAGTAAAAAAAAGAAACTCAAGAGAAGAAATTGAAGTCAGTAAACTGAATTTGACAAAGGGGAAAGTAAATATGTCTGCTGCTAATGGTAATGGGGATATCTTTTCTACCTTTGAAGCAGGTGACAAAGCTCACAAGAATGCCAATGCTAGTTCTGTTCATGTCACAACTAATAATAAGTTTAATTTGCTTTAAATTGATGATTTTGATCAAGGCAATCCAGAAGTCTTTGTTCTAGAGGAAGGTGAAATTCTCATTGATGGAAAAAATGATGTAATTGCCAAGAAGAACATTTTGTGTGATGGAAAGAATTTTGAAGATAATGTTGATGGAGATAAAGAAACAGATGAAGTTTCTATTGATGTGGAATAGCGAATAACATTACATGCTAATGATACTTTCAGTAATAAAGGAGTTGAGAAAGGAATAGTTGCTGTGCATGAATTTGGTGATACTCTTGTATCAGAAATTGACAGTATGGGGTGCATGTCCTTTGAGTCACAATTAAGACAAATTATTGTTTCCATGCATGCTACTGAAGTGGACCTTGCAATGCAATCTACTGAACAACCTCACTATAATTTCTCAATTGAAATGCCAGGTTGGCCTCAAAACCTTCCTTCCCATGCTCCTCAAACTGTCCCTCCTTCTGATCCCACCTCTCCATCTTCCATCCCTAACCCGTCCTCCCCTAACCCACTGCTTGCTAGGCAAATTGAAACAAGAGCTCTTTCAGCAAAGAGAGGAAATAAGCTCCTCCTTTCTCTTTAATTATCCCATGAATAAAAAAGTTGCTTCATGGAATGTTAGAGGTGCCCATTGCAATTTAAAACTTGATCAGGTGAAAAGTCTTATTTCTTTGTATGACATTTGTCTTTTTGGTCTTCTGGAAACTAAACTTAATCTTCTATTATCCCTTAAAGCTGCTGCTTATATTAATCCAGCTTGGGCTTATCATCATAATCTTGATTCAGCTTCTTATGGAAGAATTCTTGTTCTTTATGATCCTGCTGTTTTAACTTTAACTCATATTCTATCTTCTAGTCAATTCATTCACTATCCTGTCCTTCTCTCTCAATCTCAAACTTCCTTCTACATTACCTTTATTTATGCAGACAACTATGTTCTTTTTAGAAGTCTTCTATTTAATTCCTTGCCCCCTCTTCGTCAAAATTCTCATCCTTGGGTTGTTTTGGGAGACTTTAATTCTTGTTTTGACTATGATGATAAAATTGGTGGAACTCCTCTCCTTCCTAGAGATCTTGCTCCCTTAAATCTAGCCATATCTGATTCTGATCTAATTTTAATTAACAAGTCTGGAGCCAAGTATTCTTGGAACAACAGAAGCAGAAGTGGTGTTCGAACCTTCACAACAATTTACCATGCCTTTTGTAACATCCCTTCTCTCATTATCTAGCCTTCCTTGTCTGTATTTCTTCCTCAACCCATTTTGTCTGACCACTCTCCTTTGATTCTGTCTCTTGGTCCCCATTTTAGAAAAGATAAGAGAAGTTTTAAATTTTATAACGCTTGGGCCAAGCATGAAGAATTTCATGCTTTAGTTTCTCTAACTAGTACTAATTTTTCATGCTATGGTAACCCCATGTTCAAGTTTTACAGGAAATTGAAATGCATCAAACAAACTCTCAAACGGTGGGCTTCTACTATTTTTGGTTCTGGTAGTCTGCTTTCTTCCGCTTTGAAGGAGCAACTGAAGTTTTCTCAAGACTATATGATGGAGCATCCCGAAGATGTAAATGCAGCTGCTGAGGAAGGAAGATTATTCATGGAGGTTAATAAAGCTCTTAACCTGGAAGCTTGTATGAAAAGGAAACAGCTTCATGACAGATGGATTGAAGAAGGAGACAAGAACACTAAATTCTACCATGATTCTTTGAAGGTTAAGCATGCCAGAGAAAATATTAATAGTATTTATGATGAACATGGTACTCTATATTCTACTGTTGAAACTGTTGACAATTCCTTTATCGATTATTTCTCTAATCTTCTTGGCAATTCATCTGGTTTCATCCCGGATTTAGACCAAATCTCCTCCCTTGCCCTGCCATGTATTTCTATGCATGAAGCTGCTGCTCTTGTTCAGCCTGTCACTGATGAGGAAATAAAGGCTGTCCTTTTTTCTATGAACCAGCATTCTTCTGGTGGGCCTGATGGTCTCAATGTCATTTTTTTCATCTCTACGTGGAATGTGCTTGGTCATGAATTCTGTCAGGCTGTTCATAACTTCTTTAATAAATGCAAATTATTGGGAGAAGTCAATTCCACTAACATAGCATTAATTCCTAAAGTTAACCCACCTACCTGTGTGTCCTCTTTCAGGCCTATTTCCTGCTGTAATGTGGTCTACAAATGTATTTCCAAAATACTTGCATCAAGACTTGTTAATGTTCTCCCTTTTGTTGTGTCTAACAATCAGGCTACATTCATCCCTTCTAGGAATATTCTTGATAATGTCTTGCTTGCCCAAGAGTTATTAAAAGGTTATAGTAGAGGAAATGTTTCCCTAGCGGCTGCTCTTAAAATTGACATATCCAAAGCTTATGATTCTGTTCACTGGGGTTCTATTGTTAGAATAATGACCATGATGGGATTCCCTAAGGTTTTTGTGTCTTGGATTTATGTTTGCATATCCACTCCATCTTTCTCAGTTGTAATTAATGGAAGGCCTATTGGTTTTTTCAGAAGTAAAAAAGGAATTCGTCAGGGAGATCCCATATCTTCTTATTTGTTTCTGTTGGTTATGGAAGTCTTCTATGTTCTTCTAAAAACCAAGTACTCTCAAAATCTTATCAAGTATCACCCTAAGTGCTCTCATCATCAAATTTCTTCTATAATGTTTGCTGATGATGTCATGTTGTTCACTAAGCCTGAGTTTTCCTCTCTTTGTGGAATTTTAGAGGCTCTGCAGACCTTCAAAAGCATGACTGGTCTTTCTATAAATCAATCCAAATCTTCCATGCTTGTTGCTGGTGTCAGTGCCCAACATGTTGCTGCTTTGTATCAGCATTTTGGATTCTCTAGTATGGATGCCGATATGTGTTATCTTGGTCTTCCGTTAATTACTAAACGAATTTCTAATGTTGATTGCTTTCCCCTGTTTAATAAAATTACATCCGTCATGAATGGTTGGGCAAATAGACATCTCTCCCAGAGTGGTAGACTTGTTCTTATTAAATCTGTTGTGTTTTCTAAACTTGTATATTGGGCTCGCACTCTAATTCTTCCTGGTAAGCTATTGCAGCTTGTTAGGTCTGCCATGTCCAGATATTTTTGGACTGGGAGTATACACAATAGGAAGTTGTTGCCTTGCTCCTTTTCTAAGTTTGAGTCTTCTTTGAAAATGGGTGGTCTTGGTATTTTAAATATTAAGAAGTGGAACATTGCAGCATTTAGCAAGCACCTTAATGATTTATTGATTAAGAAGGATAGTTTATGGGTTAAATGGACATGGCATTACAATATTAAGAATTAGTATTTTTGATGTATGGAAATACCACAACACAGTAGCTGGTCATGGAGAAATCTATTGAAGCTTAGGGATGTTTTTCTACCAATGATTCAATATCATTTAACTCCTAATGTTAGTTTTTGGCATGATCCTTGGGTGAGTAAATGCAAGATCATGTATAAAGTGTTAGATCATTTTCAGATTGTCCAATCTGGAATTCACTATGATGCCAAAGCCTATGATTTCATATCTGACAGCAGCATGCATTTACTCTATAACAGTAACCAGTTGATCAGGCAACTCTGGGGTATCATTAGAGTTTACACTTCTCAAGCAACTCTCCTGTCTCTATTTCTTGGAATCTGAAGCAACACTCTATTGCTATTGTGTACAAGCAGCTCTCTGGCAATGCTATGTTACCTGCTGCTAAGTGGTATTTTGTTATATGGAGAAAAGATTCGACCCCTAAAGAAAATCTGATGATGTGGAAGGTTCTTAGTCATGCTTTGATAACTAGAAATTTGTTGACTAGATATGGTATTCTTTGTTGCCCTGAGTGTGTATTTTGTGAGTTGCATGAAGAAACTGTTGATCATCTGTTTTTTGCATGCCCGGCTTTATTATTCATGTTGGAAAGAATTGTTTGCAAAACTGGGAGAGTTGTTTCATCTGTACAATCTTTCATGGACTGGAACATAATTTATAAGGCTACGAGGTAGAGGAATGAAAGAGCTAGAGGTTTGGTAGTTAGCATGAAAATATATATGGATGAAATTTGGAGAGAAAGAAACTTAATAGTATTTGAAAATCAGAGAAGGCATTTGGAAATAGTTTGGCATGAAGTTAGGAAAAGAACTCACATGCAATTGAAGAGGAGTGCTATCTCGGATGACTTGGTTCTTCAATGGGCACCTTAATTCTTCTATTTTATTTTGTTCGTTTGACTGTTTTCCTCTTGTTCCTCTCTTTTGTTTTATTTCTTTCCTTGTTGTTTTGCTTGATTCGAAGCTTGTTTTAAATCAATTATTTTATTGTTGTGCAATAAAATCTGGTAGGGGCCCAGTCAACCCCGTTGGCTTTGCCAATATAAAGTGATATATATAATCCAGGGTTATGATTATAAGATGTGAATGGACTCAAGTAAGTAATAGGAGATATTAAGTAAATAAGTTCTTGAACTTTTGAATTGAGTAATGCAATGGTAAAACCAGAATGGATTAAAAGAATGGAAATTAAAATTTTGAATTTTAAATGGAGAGTAAATTAGAATGAAGTAAATTGAATATAAATATGAATGGTAGAGTGATTGTATAACTATATGTTATAAATAATGAATGCGAGTAGACTTAAGTGGAAATTCAGGGAATTGTGAATAAATATGTAACACCCCTTCAAAATGGAAATAATAGTCCCATATCGCGGAAAAACACTATGAAGTGGGTGCTTATATACCAAAGCCTTCACCTCATAATAACGTCGAGGCCTTTTGAGGAACAAAACCCCACATCTTGGCTTGGCCCATGAGGCGGAGGTGACTAAGTTGGGGACAATATCTGTGTTAAGTGAGGTGCGGGTTGTTACATTGGTATCAGAGCCATACCCAGCCGGAATTGTGGTCTGTACGTGTTACAGCCACGATGCCTGGGTGGTTATGAGCCAACGAGGACGTTGGGATCTAAAGGGTGGGAGATTGTAACACCCCTTCAAAATGGAAATAATAGTCTCATATCGCGGAAAAACACTATGAAGTGTGTGCTTATATACCAAAGCCTTTACCTCATAATAACGTCGAGGCCTTTTGAGGAACAAAACCCCACATCTTGGCTTGGCCCATGAGGCGGAGGTGACTAAGTTGGGGACAATATCTGCATTAAGTGAGGTGCGGGCTGTTACAAAATAAGTTGGTATAACTTATTGAACTGAGAAAATGGAAAGGTATGACCAAGTTAAAATGGTTAAGCAATTGATAACAAGGAGTGAATTCAATGTAAGAATAAATGAATTGAATATGATGGATTGGATAAGATTGGGTATGAACTTAGGTTATAAAGCTGAATTTGAACTTAAGTAGCGGTATGGAATGTTTATAATAACCATTAGAAATAACTTTATGAAATGGTTTATAAATAAATTAGCATGAAATGAAACGCCGTTCACTATAGAATGAAGCGAATAACACTATGTGAATTAAATGAAAGTGAATGGAAAAGATGTAACATAAGTCGGAAGTGAAATTAATATGAATGCAAGTGCATGAACCTGAACTAAATTGTTCGAGAATTGATTTATATGAAATGGTTCCCAAGTGGTATAATATAAATTGGATATACTAAGTAAATGGAAGCGAATAAATTGAATGAAAATCAATTTAAAGGAGAAATGGAATTTGATCGCCATGGAAACTTAACTTAAGTGATGATTTATGAATAAATTAACATGGATTGGAATGTTGTTTAATACAACATGAAGTGAACAAATTTTGGTGGATAACTTGAATAGGAATCAAATGGAAAATAGATAAATTGATTTAGAGTCAATTTAAAAGGAATAAATGAAAGCTTAATAAAAAGGATTTGCATATAATAGAAAGTGAATAAATTGATTTTGAAATCAATTTGGAATGGATATGAGTTTGTTGTTGTAAATATAAATTGAATGCAATAAATTTGGTTGTAAATCATTTCGAATTGAATGAAATGATATATGGATCCATGGAAGAAAATTAAATTAGTGTTGGAACCTTAAAATTGCTTGTAATATATGATTGACATGTTCAGGTTATGAAGTTTATATGTTTAGCTAGTTAAAGGAATGAAATGTTATAACATTTCATAGTTATGAAACTTATGTGCTTATTTTGAGTAAGTATAGGTACCCGAAGGCTATTGGGCTAGATTCGGGTTGCGCAAATGCATATAACATAAACCGCTCCCCTAAAAACGCTAAATAAGGGTACGCCTATGCAATAAAATAAAGAAATGATAATATAGATATATTTTGTTTTCCCGACCGTGTGGGTCGATGATATCATTTTTATTATGTTTGTGATATTGCAAAAGGCTCTCCATACAAAGGAGACTCTGTCAAAAAATTTCAGAAATTTAGGGTGTTAGAAAAAATTTGAAAATTTCTGTTAACTAGAAAAGTTGATTTTTAAATTGTAATTGAAATAAAAGGTAATGAGTTAGAAATGGGAACAAATTGTTGCGGTTGGAACTGAAAAGTTAGAAAGTGGAATATCGAATTTTAACTAAGTAGGTTTTAGAAAAGTTAATGGGCTTGGAAGCATTTTTCCTACCTTAGCAATTTCCGAGACGAAATTCTTATAAGAGGGGAGAAATGTAACGACCCGGAATTTTGGTCGTTTGATCTTGAACGTTTAATTCATTTTTAAGTGTTGAATTTGAAATATTAATTGATTTCGAATATGGAAACTTTGGTTGAATTAGTGAAATGGTTTAAAATTTCAAATATGGCAATTTAATGGAAATTGGTGAATAGTAGATTGAATATTTGGAATTGGGATAATATGTGAATTTGAAGTAAATGTACATGGAAATGATTTCTAAAATTGATTTAAATTATATTTGGATTAGAATTATAATATTGGACTTTTGGATGGAATTAAAAATCGATAAGTTAAAATTTGGAATTTTATATATTAATTTAATAGTGAAATTAATATATATAGTAATAGTGTAAATAATTGAACTTTGATTTAATATGATTTGAAATGGTTTCTTAAATGAATATAAATTCTATTTGAATTATAATTGAGTTAGTAAGTTTTTAAAATTGAAATTTCAAGTAAATCCGTCATTTTGAAAATCGCTCGATTTAATCGACACGTTAAAATAGCCATCCGGGGCACAGTCACGGAATTCGACGAAACAAGTTCGATTGGATCCATAATAGTTTATTATTATCGGATTTCAAATTTCATAGCATTTGGAGTTACCGTTTGGTCGTGCGGGATAGAAACGCGTTGAGTTTAATATCGAAAATTTAACATTTTAATTCGATTCGAAAAGCTATCTTCCGCATACGATCGAATTAGGCCTCGAAACATGTTCCATTGGGTTCGGAATAAGGGTAAAACATTATAGACGCCAGGTGGCACGCTTCTTTGGAGTTTGTCCGGAAGAGCACGTTAATTGGGAAAATAATAATATAATATTGTATATACGTATATATATATATATACGCTAGAAACAGTAACCCTAGACATTTTCTTTTCACGCGGCCGCCACCTTACGTTTAATGGCCGAAAACATGCTTGACTTTATCTCCTCTGATCTCTCCATCCACGCGAAATTAGCCAACGAGTTCTAAAGCAAAGTTGTTGAGTACATCGACCTCTTGACATCCAACGGTGGATCTGAGCTACAATCACTCAAGGAAGCGCCAAATCGATGGTGAAGGCCAGCCATTCATGCACATTTTTCTAGGGATAGGGAGGGCCGAGTTCGATAATACTCTGGCCGAAGGTGTGTGGTGGCTAGGGCTACACGGTGGCGCTGTTAGATCGACTTCCAACTGCTTGTGGTGGGTGTGGCGATGGATTTTACGACGGGGCAAGTGGGTTTGAACGTGTATCTCGACCTGGGTACAAACGCGTTTGAGAAGATGAAGTTTGTGGCCAAGATTTGTTGATCGAAGAATGTACGGTCACGATCAACTGAAGGTTTAAAAAAAACTATTTATATAAATTATATTCAATACTTTAAAACTTCGTATCAGTGTCATGCGAGGTCGAAATTGGATGAAACAGGCGGCGTTGGAATCATAGCGACGAATACTACGTGCTGGAATAGATTTAGAGATGATCGGAGCTAGCTAAAATTTTAGATTAAATCGAACGTGTTTGATTTAATTTAAAATTGGAGCGTTTGGCAAAATTAAAACTCAAGGTGAGTAAATCTCACTTAATTGGATGATTGGCATTAATTTTAAATAGTTAAAATTAATTATTGGTTGGTGGTTGATTTGATAATTTTTATTATCAGTTGAATGTTATAATATATATATAGTAGTATATATTAGTAGTTGGATATATTTCCCGCCGATTGGAGCGGATGAGACCCAATGTGCCCCGCATAATAGCGGATGACCCTATATACCGTGATATTCCGCCTCGAAGCAAAATTGGTATTTTTATGTTGTTTTAACATCTGTGGATGCAGGGAAACAGGTTGGTTGGAGTAAATTGTTATTTAAGAATTAATCAATATTATTGTTTTAAAAGATAAATTATTCAATATTAATATTTTATATAATAACTTTTATTTAAGAGTACTGTCTAAAGTTTAACTTGGAAAATTATTATAGGAATTTCATAAGTATTATTTTGAAAATTCTTAAATAAAGTTTTCGGGAAGTAATGGTATACTCGCATGGCGAAATCGGAAGTAGTGATGCAGTTAAGTTTTGGATTTTTCTAGGATAGAGACATAACCATTGAGCTGTGAATCCATGGTTGATACCGCAGTGGTACCTTCCATATTTATTTTAAAAAGGTTTCAAATATTTTGAAAGAATGGTTAGTAAACGTACTTACTTCGATAAGATAAGTACATGAATTTTGATAAGAGATTTAATTTATTAAAATTAAATTAAAAAGGGATTTAGTGTTTTTAGTGGAAAAGAAAATATTTGGTTGAATGATTGTTTATTTGATAGTTAAATAACCGACTATCAAATCTGGACCCAAAATATAACTTTGGGAATATGTAAAAGAAACACGGGAATTATATGGTATAGTTACCATTCGAGGTGCTATACTGTACGTATAAACTCGTCTCGTTCTTTTAGGACGTTAATAAGGAAATCCGTCCACTAATAGTTAGGAGGTGATCTTCGATCTTATTTTCGTCTGTTTATTTCCTAATGAACCGGGGTTGAGTTTACCGGAAATATCGAACGTTGTTTCGAAGAGACCGGGATCAGATAAGTTATCCGAAAACCACTTCGATCCAACGAGTACGTTTTCGAAGGGAAAACAAGAGCATGGAGTCGAAGATGGAGCAATGAAGTGCAAGGGCTAATCTGTGACGACCCGACTTTTTCTCCACAAAAAGTCGTATCATCTTGAAGAAAGAAAGAGATAGAAAAGAGAAAAGATAGAGAAGAAAGAAAGAAACACATCAGAATCTAAACAGCGGAACGAATAAATTACATTAATCAAATAAGATATTACATTGTATCATATACATCAGAGATACACAGCTTATACAACACATACTAGACAGTTATAAATACCTGTCTAGTTATTACAACTCAAATACAACTCAACAAATGACTCAGAGAAACTAACACAGCGGAACACTATATCTACGAACGCTGAAGCCTCCTGCTCCATTGCTCCTCCAGATAACTCGTCAAAGCTAACCTGAATCCCTTGGCTACTCGTAAAAATTTGAGTACCCAAGAGTTTATAAAACAGAAATAAACACTTGGGTCAGACATGGGTCTGGTGTGAGTAAACGGGTTAAAGTTGTTTAACTTCAAAGCCTTTTGAAAACAAAGGTATCACGTAAGACTTCCCACACATAAACATGGAAAAGTTTTTACCTTACGCTAACCAAAACATTTGATAGGAAATCGAGTTATATTATGATAGGGTCTAGGGTTTTCAAGTAAAATACAGAAATAGCTGGAATGCTTACATCTCACGTTCCAACATAGTTGGGCACAACTAAATCGTACGGCACTTATTGGATTTTGGATTCCATACAATGGCAGGGCTACCGGGGTACCGCCCATCACAGTACGTGGCCTAGATCAACGTACCGAGGATCACTCCCAATCCCCTGCAACACAAGGCCGGAACATCCCTTACTGGATAATTCCCGCATAAGAAACCCCAGCGGTTGTAGCTATTCAACCGCCCACACAGCCGAATAAAAAGAAGGGACCTCTAGACAGAGGAATCTTATACTACTTGGGTGCTACCCACTAACCTTGCTGCACCTCCCCTGTTTTAGCCATTCCCGGTTTGATGAGGCTTGAGGCTACGATTACCTTTAATCAAAACACATCACTTAGAATGCTCATCGTCCACCTGACGATGTGCTGAAAGCATTCAATCCATACAAGTTCGTTCCGGGTTCGAACGAAACCGAAGGCATTATCTCGTTACACTCATTTTGGAATCACCCTCAGAGTTAATGACAATAACCCTTGCACTCTGAATCTTCATCTTCACTTGAGATTCACGACCTATCGTTAATTTGGATCGATGTGGTATTCGGGTCTCCAGACCTGGAAATCCGGTATACGGAAACCCGATCCCGGTCTCATCAAAATCCAAAACGTATCTTTTAAGGCCAAGTTGTTTAAAGGTTTAAACAATTTAATTCAATTTAATACTTGAATTCACATAGCATTAACATAGATAAATATCACACATTTATCACAGATATATCCAATATCATATCACAGAATATCACAGCATATCATCCAATAGATATCATCCAATTCAGATATTCTACACAACCATCATCCATAAGCAACAATTATTAACCCTATGTTATAATTAATTTAATTAACTTAAATTAAATTAATTACTTAAGAATTAATTATCTAACCTTGCTTAATCACTCATTAATTAATTACAAACCTTTAATTAATTAATTACTCATTAAATATTAATCATCCTTGATTAATTATTCATTAATTACATAAAGTAATTATTCTTTAATTAATTTTACAAATTAATTATTCTTAACCATTAACAGTAATTAACCTTCATTAATTAATTATTAATTAATTACATAAATTAATGATCCTTAATTAATTACATTAATTAATTAAACTTTAATTAATCATTTCTATTAATCCACCTTAATTAATCATATACAATAATTATCATCCTATAATTACTTACCTTAATTAATTAACTTCTTAATTAATTACTTTAATCCTTTAATTAATTTACCAAATAATTAATCCTTTATTACATTTGCAAAGTAATTATACTTCAATTATTACCCATTAAGTAATTCCCTTATATCAATTACATCCAGTAATTTATTTATTAATTACTTATACTAAGTAATTACACTTATCCAATCTCATTAAGTAATTTATACTTAATCAATTACCAAGTGACTATCTTTAATTATTTAACAAATTAATTAACTTAAATTAATCACATTCATAATTTATAAATCATAGATGAGTAATTTATCCTTTAATTACTCTTTAAACCAATTAATTAATCTCTAATTTCAGATTTAATTATTCTTTTAATTATTAATTAATAAACCTTAATTATCAATTAATATATCTTAATAACAAATTAATTAATCCTTAATTATTAGTTAATCAATTCTTAATAATAGTTAATTAACCTTTAATTAATCTTTATAGATTAATTATTTCTTATTTATTAATTAATAAAACCAAATTATTAATAAATAAACTTAATTAAGTACTTCTTAATTACAAATTAATCAACTTCTAATTACTTAATTAATCAATTACAAATTAATTAATCTTTAGTTATTAATCAAATCAATCTTAATCATTGAGTTAATTAAATAAATTAATTGCTCTTAATTAATTTCTTAACTAATCCTTAATCATTATTAATTAATTTAATTATACCTAATTTCTTAATTAACTTAATTAATATCAAGACATTAAAACTTAATTATCTTAAGATAAAACACTATCTTATTAATGCCTTAGTTATCATTAAAATACCTTATCTCAATAACTAACTTTTCTTAATTAAATCATTAATTAAGGTTAAAAATAAATAAACATTTAACTTGATAATTTAAAGTTAATAAAACATAATTTCCCTTAAATTGATTACTTAAAAACATTTATTTTATAAAGAATAGATTTAAGAAATAGTTTTAAACTAGATTTTATTTTTACTTTAAAACTTAATTTGATTTAAATTCAAAAAAAAACTTAGATTTAATTAGAGTTAAATCTGAAAACAGTACACTCTTAAAATCCCGAAGACAATCCCGAGCACAACCCCAATTTCCTCGAGTTTCCCTTCGCGTTGATTTCTACTTCGAGTCGCTCTCCATTATTCTCGAGACCAAACCCGGTACAACTCTTCTTCCCAAACAACATGCCCAAACCAACATCCAGATACACGCAAACGTGTACAGGTGCACGTGCACGGCGAACTTACGCGACTCCGATCATCCCTCCGGTCCTCGACGAATCGCCCACAACCTCTCCATCCTCCTCGACCTCCCAGTTTATCGATTTCGACAGAGAATCGAAATTGAGCAGATCGATAGAAAAACTGTAGCCAAACAATCAAAAATTCACCCATCGCCGATGATCTCGTCCACGATCATCCATGCCATCTTGACCAAAGCTACGTCACACGTAAATGCTCCGATACCCCCCATACCGGTCGTCTCTAGTCCTCCCACGGTGATGCAGCAACCACGATAACCCATCCATCCAAATCCTGACCTTAAACCCTACACCATCGTCCTCAAGCCACCCTGATGATCGTAAAATCACGCGATCATTTTTCCTAGAACCCCCGACCCACCAGAAAGCTTCGACTTCAATCACGAGGCCAACAATGTCACCGACCATCAGAATTTCCCCAAAACGTGGTTTCCGTTCATCCTCGAATTTCTCTTTCAAATCTAAGTTAAAAATTTTGATTTAACTTTTAAAATTCACGGTTTCTAATGGAGATTACGACTATATAGGTGAATCCAAAAATTATTATACTTGAGTTTTTACCTGATTATAGATTTTTACTGTCTTTTCTTTATTTCTAGCAGAATACAAGTTAATTTTTCTTGAAAATAATTTTTAACCATAGCTTATGACTAAACAAACTTAATTTGTTTAAATTCCTAAACCTAACAGAGATTAGAGTGAGAGGAATTGGAATTTCTAATCTAAGCTTTAAACTTTAAAAACTGAGAACAGAGATGGTCACTTATGTCCAGACATACTCACAGTACTTCATTTGTATAAACATGTATTTAAGATTTTAAAACACTCATGCATACACATTTTCAAACAATCATACTTCAAAATCAACCACAATATCAAAGGCACATAAGTAGTGAGTGAGTTTGCTCATATTGAATAACAGAGAACATATGTTTATACCTACTAAGTTAGTATATACATTTTATTTATTCAAGCATACATTCTCAGATAAAATCATATGCAAACCATATTACTATAAACATTCAATCACAACATTTAAGTTTATTCTCAGATTTTGAAACTGTTTTAAAATAAAGGTTTACTCACCTTTTTAATGAATTGCAGAGACTTGAAAACTGAGATTTGAAAACTGAATCTCTTGACAATTTGAAAACTTGAATGCTTTGATTTGAACTGGAAAGAATTTGCTTGATTTCCTTAAAACTGCAAAGCTTTGGAAACTTTTGCTTTGGCTTCAGATATACTTGCATGCATACTTGAAGGATGGTTACAGGCTTTTATAATTCTCTGGGTTGCATTTGGTTTTGAGGAGATTACAGAGAAAATATTCAGATTGGTTTACTTGGTTTCAGGTTGTAATTTCTTGGTTTGGAAATATATTTCTGTTTTTGATTGAGAAGAGGATTTCAGATTTGATTCTTGAGTTTGGAAATAAATTTTAGTTTTTGGGTTGTGGAGATCATTTCGGAATTGATAACTTTTCTGGTTTTGGGTTTTTGGTCTTTGAACTGAAATTAGAGAAAAAGAATGAAGGGGAAAGGTAGAAGTTTATATAAGTAAATTTTGATTTTATTAAAATTTAAAGAAAAAGAAAATAAAAGAGACACTTGTCTCATACCTTATCTAATATGCTAACACATGTTATTTAAGAGGTTTAATATGTTAACACTTGTCATTATTTATATTCATATTATTTTTAAAGCTTTTTATTATTAATTTCCTAATTGATTAATACATTTCTTAATTCATAAATACTTTTCTAAACCTTATGTAAATACAATCTTTAAAAGGAAATAGAATATAAACCAATTATATTCTAATAAAATCATATATATTATATTTAATCCATTTTTAAATGAATATTCAAAAGCTTTTGTATTTATTCCTATTAAATAAATACTCTTTCAAATTTCTATAAATAAATTTCTATAAAAAGAAAAATATAAAACAAATCTTATTTCTAAATAAAAACTTTATTCATATATTTTAAATTCAAACTATATTATTATTTTCATTTTAAGATATATATATTTTTCTTTAAATTCAATTCTTAAATCCAAATTCAAATGCAACTTTAAAAATCCAAATTTAAAATCAACTCAACATATATATATAATTAAATAAACACATTATTAGATTTGTAAATAATTATTCTATTTAAAAACAATTTAAATATATACATATATATATAGATATATACATTTAATCAACACTTATTAAATTTGAAATAATATACCTATTTAAAATCTGTTTATAACTATATTTAAAAACAACTCATTATTAAATTGTTTGAAAATAACAACTTTACCAATTTTAAATAATTAACTTACAAGATTATCACATTTTAAATTCCCTGAAATCCCGGGATATCACATTCCTTCCCCCTTAAAAGAATTTCGTCCTCGAAATTTAAAACAAAAGATAATCCCAAGTTTTATTTTATTTCAACCAATCTAAGCATACCTATCAGCCAACACAAATAAACAATCAATTTCATCCAAACAAACAATTCAATCAAACAAACAATTCTAGCTATCCGGATACAGATCCCGGATAAGCTTCCTAAATTTCCTCGAGTTTCCCCAAGTATACATATATACCGGGATACTCGTTCTAAAGACAATCTTAAACTATGAAGCTACAGAGCTCCTACTCATCTAAATCTACAAAACTAAACAGGATATCAGACTACAGACAAGTCTGACTCAACAACCAAATCCTTCCCGAACTACTGGTTCCAAAACCAGAGATAGATCAAACACGTACTTCCTCAAAGATACGCGATATACTCTGAATCTCAGTTATCCAAACTGGCAATTCAATCCTGTAGATCAAACACTTATCTAAATCAGAATACAGAAGAGATCCAAAACAACTCGGAGCTGACTTCACAGACTTACCCAATCTTGTAGCTCCTTTTACCAGAGAAAATTTCAACAATAACGAAGTCTCCAACTTTGAATTCCAAATTCCTCCGTCTCTAATCTTCAGAACTCTTCTGACAATTCCGGACTGCCTATATCTATTCCGATCAGCTCAACCTTTGCTGATGTTTATAAAAACAAACTAGATCGAAACAATCCAACAAACGGATCCTTTCAAGATTTACAGAAATCCAGTACACAAACTCTACTTCACAAACCTCAGTAGACTAAATCTACTTCTCCTATCCGGAAAAGACAAAACAGATGCACTCACTAATCTGGACTCAAATCTAGAAATATTTCCTATAGAAATCCTCCAATCCAAACACTGCAACTTCCAGGCTCTTCCAGCTGACACCTTGCTTCCGCTGCACCACTCTGATCTAGAGAAGATGAGAATGCCGTCGATGAACTCAAGCACAGACTAGACAACACATTCTGGAGATAAGGTTCAACAGATCCATAAAAATAAAACTCAGAAGTTCTATGAAATACCGGGCTGTTTCACCAAATCCTTTCTCTAGGAGACATTCTTCGACCTAGCTGAACTTCCGGTAGCAATCCTGAAATCAAGTCGATACAGAACTCAATCTCAAATGCAGACAAACTTCTGACTTCGCTGAAGACATCCAGAAAAACTCTGATAACTCAAGAGAATACTCAGCAATCGCAAGTCACTTTTGCGATCAACCCAGCCTAATATCCAAGAAACTGCTCTCTCTTTACCAATCAGAACAGCTTATGCTTTTTAACCAATCCATCGAAGAAATGGATCCTCTCTACTGCTTCTGAATTCTACCACTAGAAAATTGCTTAGCCAGAAGACTTCCTGCCGGCACACGAAACACTCCGAGCTGCACTGCTGACACAGATGCCAAGACTCCCTATCCAAAGCTCTTCGAGAACTCGGACTCCAAACCAAACAGAATCATCATGCTGAACTCAGCCACAACACTGAAGTAGACACACTTCCTTAACTTGTTCCAAAAGAAAACATCTTCAGAAACATCCAGTCACTGCGTCTCATCACACAACTACTCCTTCCTGAGTTACTCAGATACCATCACTTGCTTCTGCTCATTCGACAGATCCAAACTCCACTCATCCCACTTCAAAGATGGATTCCGAACCTTAACAGTTCCTTCAGAGATCAATGAAATCTTTACATCAAACAAAACTCACTCGAGACGGTATTAGGTCTACAGTCTCGTCAGATAGACTTCCAACCTCAACATTCAAACTCCAACCATTGGTAGTCGTGTTTCACACACCACCACCATATCTACCTTTATAACTCATATTGGAAAACCCGAACAGGTAACCCAATAGATAGGTAGAAATATGTATTTATAGTTATATAAAAATTACAAATACGCTCTCTCAGGATAGACACCACTCCAGAGCCTAGGTATTCACTCAACCAAGAGCTCTGATACCAACTGTGACGACCCGACTTTTTCTCCACAAAAAGTCGTATCATCTTGAAGAAAGAAAGAGATAGAAAAGAGAAAAGATAGAGAAGAAAGAAAGAAACACATCAGAATCTAAACAGCGGAACGAATAAATTACATTAATCAAATAAGATATTACATTGTATCATATACATCAGAGATACACAGCTTATACAACACATACTAGACAGTTATAAATACCTGTCTAGTTATTACAACTCAAATACAACTCAACAAATGACTCAGAGAAACTAACACAGCGGAACACTATATCTACGAACGCTGAAGCCTCCTGCTCCATTGCTCCTCCAGATAACTCGTCAAAGCTAACCTGAATCCCTTGGCTACTCGTAAAAATTTGAGTACCCAAGAGTTTATAAAACAGAAATAAACACTTGGGTCAGACATGGGTCTGGTGTGAGTAAACGGGTTAAAGTTGTTTAACTTCAAAGCCTTTTGAAAACAAAGGTATCACGTAAGACTTCCCACACATAAACATGGAAAAGTTTTTACCTTACGCTAACCAAAACATTTGATAGGAAATCGAGTTATATTATGATAGGGTCTAGGGTTTTCAAGTAAAATACAGAAATAGCTGGAATGCTTACATCTCACGTTCCAACATAGTTGGGCACAACTAAATCGTACGGCACTTATTGGATTTTGGATTCCATACAATGGCAGGGCTACCGGGGTACCGCCCATCACAGTACGTGGCCTAGATCAACGTACCGAGGATCACTCCCAATCCCCTGCAACACAAGGCCGGAACATCCCTTACTGGATAATTCCCGCATAAGAAACCCCAGCGGTTGTAGCTATTCAACCGCCCACACAGCCGAATAAAAAGAAGGGACCTCTAGACAGAGGAATCTTATACTACTTGGGTGCTACCCACTAACCTTGCTGCACCTCCCCTGTTTTAGCCATTCCCGGTTTGATGAGGCTTGAGGCTACGATTACCTTTAATCAAAACACATCACTTAGAATGCTCATCGTCCACCTGACGATGTGCTGAAAGCATTCAATCCATACAAGTTCGTTCCGGGTTCGAACGAAACCGAAGGCATTATCTCGTTACACTCATTTTGGAATCACCCTCAGAGTTAACGACAATAACCCTTGCACTCTGAATCTTCATCTTCACTTGAGATTCACGACCTATCGTTAATTTGGATCGATGTGGTATTCGGGTCTCCAGACCTGGAAATCCGGTATACGGAAACCCGATCCCGGTCTCATCAAAATCCAAAACGTATCTTTTAAGGCCAAGTTGTTTAAAGGTTTAAACAATTTAATTCAATTTAATACTTGAATTCACATAGCATTAACATAGATAAATATCACACATTTATCACAGATATATCCAATATCATATCACAGAATATCACGGCATATCATCCAATAGATATCATCCAATTCAGATATTCTACACAACCATCATCCATAAGCAACAATTATTAACCCTATGTTATAATTAGTTTAATTAACTTAAATTAAATTAATTACTTAAGAATTAATTATCTAACCTTGCTTAATCACTCATTAATTAATTACAAACCTTTAATTAATTAATTACTCATTAAATATTAATCATCCTTGATTAATTATTCATTAATTACATAAAGTAATTATTCTTTAATTAATTTTACAAATTAATTATTCTTAACCATTAACAGTAATTAACCTTCATTAATTAATTATTAATTAATTACATAAATTAATGATCCTTAATTAATTACATTAATTAATTAAACTTTAATTAATCATTTCTATTAATCCACCTTAATTAATCATATACAATAATTATCATCCTATAATTACTTACCTTAATTAATTAACTTCTTAATTAATTACTTTAATCCTTTAATTAATTTACCAAATAATTAATCCTTTATTACATTTGCAAAGTAATTATACTTCAATTATTACCCATTAAGTAATTCCCTTATATCAATTACATCCAGTAATTTATTTATTAATTACTTATACTAAGTAATTACACTTATCCAATCTCATTAAGTAATTTATACTTAATCAATTACCAAGTGACTATCTTTAATTATTTAACAAATTAATTAACTTAAATTAATCACATTCATAATTTATAAATCATAGATGAGTAATTTATCCTTTAATTACTCTTTAAACCAATTAATTAATCTCTAATTTCAGATTTAATTATTCTTTTAATTATTAATTAATAAACCTTAATTATCAATTAATATATCTTAATAACAAATTAATTAATCCTTAATTATTAGTTAATCAATTCTTAATAATAGTTAATTAACCTTTAATTAATCTTTATAGATTAATTATTTCTTATTTATTAATTAATAAAACCAAATTATTAATAAATAAACTTAATTAAGTACTTCTTAATTACAAATTAATCAACTTCTAATTACTTAATTAATCAATTACAAATTAATTAATCTTTAGTTATTAATCAAATCAATCTTAATCATTGAGTTAATTAAATAAATTAATTGCTCTTAATTAATTTCTTAACTAATCCTTAATCATTATTAATTAATTTAATTATACCTAATTTCTTAATTAACTTAATTAATATCAAGACATTAAAACTTAATTATCTTAAGATAAAACACTATCTTATTAATGCCTTAATTATCATTAAAATACCTTATCTCAATAACTAACTTTTCTTAATTAAATCATTAATTAAGGTTAAAAATAAATAAACATTTAACTTGATAATTTAAAGTTAATAAAACATAATTTCCCTTAAATTGATTACTTAAAAACATTTATTTTATAAAGAATAGATTTAAGAAATAGTTTTAAACTAGATTTTATTTTTACTTTAAAACTTAATTTGATTTAAATTCAAAAAAAAACTTAGATTTAATTAGAGTTAAATCTGAAAACAGTACACTCTTAAAATCCCGAAGACAATCCCGAGCACAACCCCAATTTCCTCGAGTTTCCCTTCGCGTTGATTTCTACTTCGAGTCGCTCTCCATTATTCTCGAGACCAAACCCGGTACAACTCTTCTTCCCAAACAACATGCCCAAACCAACATCCAGATACACGCAAACGTGTACAGGTGCACGTGCACGGCGAACTTACGCGACTCCGATCATCCCTCCGGTCCTCGACGAATCGCCCACAACCTCTCCATCCTCCTCGACCTCCCAGTTTATCGATTTCGACAGAGAATCGAAATTGAGCAGATCGATAGAAAAACTGTAGCCAAACAATCAAAAATTCACCCATCGCCGATGATCTCGTCCACGATCATCCATGCCATCTTGACCAAAGCTACGTCACACGTAAATGCTCCGATACCCCCCATACCGGTCGTCTCTAGTCCTCCCACGGTGATGCAGCAACCACGATAACCCATCCATCCAAATCCTGACCTTAAACCCTACACCATCGTCGTCAAGCCACCCTGATGATCGTAAAATCACGCGATCATTTTTCCTAGAACCCCCGACCCACCAGAAAGCTTCGACTTCAATCACGAGGCCAACAATGTCACCGACCATCAGAATTTCCCCAAAACGTGGTTTCCGTTCATCCTCGAATTTCTCTTTCAAATCTAAGTTAAAAATTTTGATTTAACTTTTAAAATTCACGGTTTCTAATGGAGATTACGACTATATAGGTGAATCCAAAAATTATTATACTTGAGTTTTTACCTGATTATAGATTTTTACTGTCTTTTCTTTATTTCTAGCAGAATACAAGTTAATTTTTCTTGAAAATAATTTTTAACCATAGCTTATGACTAAACAAACTTAATTTGTTTAAATTCCTAAACCTAACAGAGATTAGAGTGAGAGGAATTGGAATTTCTAATCTAAGCTTTAAACTTTAAAAACTGAGAACAGAGATGGTCACTTATGTCCAGACATACTCACAGTACTTCATTTGTATAAACATGTATTTAAGATTTTAAAACACTCATGCATACACATTTTCAAACAATCATACTTCAAAATCAACCACAATATCAAAGGCACATAAGTAGTGAGTGAGTTTGCTCATATTGAATAACAGAGAACATATGTTTATACCTACTAAGTTAGTATATACATTTTATTTATTCAAGCATACATTCTCAGATAAAATCATATGCAAACCATATTACTATAAACATTCAATCACAACATTTAAGTTTATTCTCAGATTTTGAAACTGTTTTAAAATAAAGGTTTACTCACCTTTTTAATGAATTGCAGAGACTTGAAAACTGAGATTTGAAAACTGAATCTCTTGACAATTTGAAAACTTGAATGCTTTGATTTGAACTGGAAAGAATTTGCTTGATTTCCTTAAAACTGCAAAGCTTTGGAAACTTTTGCTTTGGCTTCAGATATACTTGCATGCATACTTGAAGGATGGTTACAGGCTTTTATAATTCTCTGGGTTGCATTTGGTTTTGAGGAGATTACAGAGAAAATATTCAGATTGGTTTACTTGGTTTCAGGTTGTAATTTCTTGGTTTGGAAATATATTTCTATTTTTGATTGAGAAGAGGATTTCAGATTTGATTCTTGAGTTTGGAAATAAATTTTAGTTTTTGGGTTGTGGAGATCATTTCGGAATTGATAACTTTTCTGGTTTTGGGTTTTTGGTCTTTGAACTGAAATTAGAGAAAAAGAATGAAGGGGAAAGGTAGAAGTTTATATAAGTAAATTTTGATTTTATTAAAATTTAAAGAAAAAGAAAATAAAAGAGACACTTGTCTCATACCTTATCTAATATGCTAACACATGTTATTTAAGAGGTTTAATATGTTAACACTTGTCATTATTTATATTCATATTATTTTTAAAGCTTTTTATTATTAATTTCCTAATTGATTAATACATTTCTTAATTCATAAATACTTTTCTAAACCTTATGTAAATACAATCTTTAAAAGGAAATAGAATATAAACCAATTATATTCTAATAAAATCATATATATTATATTTAATCCATTTTTAAATGAATATTCAAAAGCTTTTGTATTTATTCCTATTAAATAAATACTCTTTCAAATTTCTATAAATAAATTTCTATAAAAAGAAAAATATAAAACAAATCTTATTTCTAAATAAAAACTTTATTCATATATTTTAAATTCAAACTATATTATTATTTTCATTTTAAGATATATATATTTTTCTTTAAATTCAATTCTTAAATCCAAATTCAAATGCAACTTTAAAAATCCAAATTTAAAATCAACTCAACATATATATAAAATTAAATAAACACATTATTAGATTTGTAAATAATTATTCTATTTAAAAACAATTTAAATATATACATATATAGATATATACATTTAATCAACACTTATTAAATTTGAAATAATATACCTATTTAAAATCTGTTTATAACTATATTTAAAAACAACTCATTATTAAATTGTTTGAAAATAACAACTTTACCAATTTTAAATAATTAACTTACAAGATTATCACATTTTAAATTCCCTGAAATCCCGGGATATCACATAATCGCTGCTTATCCTGAGGATAGTTCCAAAACGATTGTAGTAGGAATAGTGCCTTCGGTTCCATTCAGACCCAGAACAGACTTTTATGGATGAATGCTGTCAGTACATTGTCATTGGAGGACAATGAGCATTCTAAGTGAAAATTCCTTTAAAAGGTAATCGTAGCCTCTAGCCTCATCAACCGGGAATGATTGAAAATCAGGGGGGATGCAGCAAGGATAAGTGGGTCGCACCCAATTAGGGTATGTTTATCACCTTTCTAGATACCCTCAGATATTATTTTATTACTACGATACGCGGAAGGAGCTCAGAAAGGGTGGGAACACCTAGGGTGATAGCATATTCGGTCTATCAAGGTAAGGGGTAGTCCGGTCTTGTGTTGCAGGGGATCCCGGCGTAGTCCTCGGTACACAGTTTCTAGACGTGTACTATGACAGGTGGTACACCAGTGCCTAGTCATTCGTATGGAATCCATTCTCCAATACGTGCCTTTACTGTAACGACCCGTAAATTTCAACCGTTTTAAAAACGTAATTAGTTGAAATTTTGTAAAATTTTAAACGATAAAATTTTGAAATAAAAATTTGATATTTGGAATACGTCTAATTAAACATAACAACTGGTAAATTTTCGTCCGAAAATACGGAAGTTTATTTCGCACGTAAATTCACTTCAATTTAATCAGTTAAAAAGCAATGAAAATAAAATGTTTTCGAAACCTAAATATTTTTACATAGAAAAATTCTAAACCATCTTCTGAGCAAGATGACAGTTTGTCGTTTTTCAAAATTCGGACATCTTTGGCTCCGTCGTTCTTATTTTCTACAAAATAGCAGTATTCTGGTACCGATATCGATTTTTATCGGATGATCGTACCACTGATTTCTATATACCGTTTTGATCGTCTCGTCGTGCCGATCTCTACGGTATATTCGATTGTCAAATTCGGAGTTCCGTTGTACGTTGCACTTTGCGTAACAATTTCCGTATCGGTTCTGTAATTCGACTTTTTAGCTTCCAATACTTTTCATATTTCACCGTTTAAATTTGAACAACCATTGGCTTTTGTAATTCCCAAAATTACAACTGTTGCATTTATATCTCCAAAAATTCACGTGCTTACCTTTTGCTTTTCACTGGTTCCAATGTATACAGTTCGTTCTTTTTCTCCCTGACCCTTCACTTCTTTCATACATCCGCCTGTTCTTTCCATCCAAAAGGAGAAATAATGTAGTTTTCTTATACTAGCCTGTAACCCATTTTCTCTCCTCCTTCCATTTTCTTTTTCATTTTCTTTTGCAAGCTCTTCATCATTTCTTCCTCTCGAAGCCACCCTATGCCACCCTGACCTCCGCTCTTCCATCATCAGCTGCCGCGTGCAATCTTCCCCTTCCAGACCTCTCATCCCCACCGCGCCTTCCACCATCTCAACCCCGCCTCAGTCCGACCAAACCAAAACTTCTCCTCTCTCCCATACCCCATCGACTCGCAACCGAAGTCCAGGCCTCCTCGTCGCAGCAACAAGCACCATCCAACCAACTCGTCTCCGCCACCGGCCTAGCCTCTGACCATAAGCATCCCCTCCACCACAAATGCTCCGCGATCCCACTCTCCAGCGTCGACCGTTCCATCCCAACAACCTCGCCTTCATCCTCTCACGAACGCCCAGCCCACCTTCCTACCCGACTACCTCCCTCCGCCTCCGCCCACGTATCCACTGCCGCATGATTCTCCCTCCCCTTTTCGTCTATTGAACACTCATCACTTCACCAAGCTTTCACATGCATGCTGGCCTGTTGATATGCGTAAGTCTTTATGTATGCAAGCCTAATATATATATTAGTGTATGTTTGGTTTGCTCTTGATGTGATAATATAAACAAATACTATATAAGTTTACTATGGTTAGGGATCAAGAGTTGCAGTTATATTTTATTAAAACAGACCTTCCAATATGTGTAGAATATACGTCCTATATTTTTCATATGAGTTTAAATAGCATGATCTATCTGTTGTATATAAAGCTTATATATGCAGTATTAAAAATTATTTTTCTAGTGTACTCTTATACTTTGTTTTAGTGAATCGTAGTGATTTGTATATGCCACTGGATATATATACGTATTGTATATAGTGAAAAATGGTTGCTGGTAGTACTTTCGTGCGATGGCAGATGTAATTGTACATAAATATTTGGCTTAGAAAATGATTTGCGTATAGTATACTTAGGCATATGTGTTACAGGATGTTACTATATGGGTTATGTTATTATTTTAAAATATGTATTCTAAGTTATATTTGTTGCTGTATGTGAGTTGGTAGTATCTATATTCTAAGTTATATGCGTTTTACTGTGTATATAAAAAAAACGCTGATTTTAAAAATTGTTTATATATAAAAAGTGTGTACAATGAATAATTATACTTGCTGTAATCTGAGTTTATGATTTTGATTTTTAAATTTAATAATAATATATAGGTTGGTACCGATATATGTGTTTAGTTTGAATAATGGAATTGAAATACATATAAATTTAATTCAAATGTGTTTGAATTTAGGATATGTTTTATATATGTCAATAATATACAGTTACATATATATTTTACTTATACCAATTATCTTCATCGACCCAGTTTTGATTTTGATTTCGTCAATTCCTATTTATCAGCTTTGATCGTCGAACTCTTGTCCATCGTACTTTGTTCCGAAATTCGTGCTTGGATGCGTAACTCATCTTATTCTCGTCCATCTCTAGCCTCGAAAGGTGAGCACTCACTCACGATTAACGTTCTTTTATTTATTAAATTTGATTTCAATTGAAACGACAATTGAAATATACTGTTGTTAGTTAATTACACTGTTATATATGCTATTACCTGTATCAGTTCACCTGTGACATCTGACACCATTATCTGTTAATTATTTATGTGATGATAATACAGTTTGGCTGATAATTGATTGATTGTTGATGTTTATATTGGACGTTAAATTGTTAATGTTAAAATGATAAATAGTACGAAATTGAACTTGATATAGGATAATTAAATGTTAAATTTGATTAACTGACATTGGTATAATATGACCCCTTTAACTGTTGAATTTATTGACACGTAGGATTTGTTTAATTACATTTTGAACCACTGAATGTATGTTGTTAAATTGATGATGTACGAAATTGTAATAGATGACAAGTGAAAACCGTAATGTAATAATCTTTAATCTACATGAAATGATAGTGTAGATTCTAGAAATAATTATATTAATTCGTACAAATAACAATGCGAATTAATACGGTTATTTCGGGATTATTTGAATTGATTATTGGATTGATATTGATTGTTGTTATTGCTTTTTTATTTACTTTGACACCATCCCAGCTATCACACTGCAAGTTCCCTTTGATATGTTTCGATTTTGAATTGAATTGGAATCGGGTTGAAATGATAAATACCCAAATTGAACTTTGACCTAGGATAGAGAATTAAATAAAAACCCGATTGGTCAATAATTTGATTTAAAAATAAAATGAAGATTTTATTTGAACAAATAATATGGTTTTGAAATGAAGTCGAAATTTGAATTTTAATAAAAGGAAATTGTTAATATTTAATAATCTGAAACAAAATGTTAACAATGAAATTGATGGAAGTATGTTGTTTAATTTGAGAAATTAATTGAATTTAGTTTGAAATTATTAAACTTGGAAATGATTTAATAATTAAGGTTTGAAATTATAATTAAGTTTGAAATTATTAAACTTTGAAGTTATTTAATAATTTAGTTTTGAATTATTTAATAACTAAATAAGATTGAATTTTTTTAAATTGAATTGGATTTCTAATAAGAAAAATTGAACTTTTGAATAAGTGAATTTTGTTCGTAAGGAATTGAAATTGAGTTTCTTTATTAATTAAGTTTTGGAAAATTATTTAAGGAAGTAAATAAGTGAAATTGAATTTCTTTAACAAGAAATAAAATGTGATTTATTGAAATTGATGTAAGACTTGTAATTTAAAAGAATTGATTTGACGAATTTAGTTTAATTCAAAATTGTAAATTTTGATTTATTGAAGTTGAACTTAAGAATTGATTTAATGAATTGGAAATTTAATACAAATTGTTTTGAATGATAAAGTAACTTAACGAATATTGAATGAAATCGATAAATGAGTTTGAATTGATTTGAATGTTAAATTAAATTAATTTAAATGTTTTTCGAAATGAAACTTATATTCGAACTTGAGTTAATATTTGGATTGTTTAAATAGAAATTGAATTTAAATTATAAGATTTTGAAATGATAATTTGAAAGTTTGAAACGTAAAGTATGGAAATTGGTTTTCGAAAGACAAATGAAATGTTGATTTACGAATCCTATTTGAAATTGAAATTGATTTGGGTTTTGAAATATATAAACGACCAATCGGTGTAATAATTACGAAAGTTATTAAAGAGACCGGGATCGGTAATGGATATACTCTCTATCTGAACCGAAACCACTTTAATAACTGTACGCGGAGTGATGATCCAGAATGAAGTGGTTGGATTGGTGAACGCGTTGACTGAAGAAAGAGAACGATTTTGGATGACCCCTGACATGACTAAAACAGGAGCCGCGCCGGGCCATTGAGGTTCGCCACCTCTAGCGGACACACTTCTTCGTTACCATATCTATTACTTTTGTGATTCGATTTGGGTGCACCCCTCGATTATGGGAGTGTTGTTTCGCGGTGTTGGGGTGGTAGCTGCTATGCCCAACATCAGTCCGGATCAGGCAACTACTAGTATCCTAGTTGGTATCGCCTCATGTACCTTGTCATACTGATTATCCTATTCGCGACCACTACGATTTTGATTTGTACCTTTAGTATATGGATTGCCCTCTGGTGACTTCCGGTTTTGGGGAAACTACGGTCTTGTATATGCTTTTGGGAATAAACAGGTTAAGAGGTGTATGGGCCCTGCTTAACCCTACTTTGATATCTGTATATTACTGATAGACATTATCTACTTAGCGTACATTACTACCTAGTAGATAGTTTAACGGATCCTTAAAGGATGGTTATTCCAAACATCCTTTGAGTTACTTGTATTTCAATTGCTATTTCACTTGAGTTGGATTTATTAATATAAGAATGTTAATCCTGACTCGAGTGTCTTGTGTTTTGCTTTACGCTCGGGTCATACTGAGTAGTTCAGCTTTCGAGACTCACCTTTGGAGTTGGAGCTTCGCTTGGAGATCCAGCTATCTATCCAGCTTTCAGATATTCGAAGATTCCAGTGATGTATTCTGATTTGTATCTGTTACTCTCCCGTTGTATCTGGTTTAACTCTGATGTATCGTATTACTCTTCTGTTGTAAACTCTGATGTATTTTTATATATTCATATAGTAGCTTCATGAACTACTATCTCTTTTATTCCGCTGCATTTATTACTCTGTGTCTGTGATCTGTGATTATATCTATTTACTGTATATGTTCAGTTTTGTCAAATTTAAATTAACAACGCGGTATTTGAGCAATTCAACTCCGGCATGAGTGTCTACCTATACACTTATAATGGACGCGAATGGTCCAAAATATCGGGTCGTTACAGTTGGTATCAGAGCTTTGGTAGCTCTAGGCTAAACTTAACATATAGGGTAAATGTATTTACAGAATCACTCTCATTCGAGTTTCAATCTCTTTCTCTGACTCAATTCCTTTGAATTTTTGGAACGTTCTCCTCGGTTCCGAAATTCATTCGTGTCCCTCACTATTCGTCTTCTTTCAATTTTGGAGCACCCCATAACTCCATTTTGAATGATATCTATAATTGGTCGGCGGTCTCGCCAACCTTCGAATGATTCGTAAAGGAGCAAAACTCCTTTACAATAGGCATTGATTTACCGGAGATTTCTGTATCCTCGGTTTACGATGCTATCTATCTCCTGCTATACCTGAATTCTATTCTTGAGATTGAATGTAGATTTGCCTTGAAATTCTGCATCGATCTTATTCTTGAAGTCACGGACGACCCGGTTAAGGTTGCCCGTGAATTTAATAAACTCATCCATCTCCCGATTGTGGTAATTGAATTATCTTATCTTCTGTTTCAAACTTATTTTCGAATCAAAATTCTCTTGGATTTGAGTCTATCAAATTTGAATCTCTATCCTTGCTTTGAAATCTATTCTTATATAGTCGAGCGAGGAAGTGTATTTGTAAATTAATATTTAAAATATTTAAATTATATTGTGTTGTTTGGGTTGTTGATGTTGATTTGGGTTTCCGATCGATTCGTCTGATCAACGCTATCGATAGGATTTCCAAAACACTTGAGCAGAGCAAACTGACACAATATTGTTTCAAATTTGGAAAATGAAATAAATTTGTTTGATTATATTGTGAAATATAAGTAAAATTTTCTGGAATTTAATAGGTTAATTAAATTGTTTGTATGAAATGATAATATTTGATTTTCATTTATTGTTCTAAATAAATTTATAAATACGGTTTATAAATTGATTTGGAATTTGAAATAAATTTAATTCAAAAATTTGAGAATTTAGTTTCCGGTGATTTCAAACTTTGGTTTTAAAATTTTAAAGTATATAGTATGGAAAGTATTTTCGAATAGAAATCGTTTTCAAAGAATTTTAAAAATGTTGAAACCTATACTCTTCTCTTTGTCGCTGGAAAATAATTTCGGTGATGGCGGCCGCATCATCGACATTCATTTTCGAGTTTCGAAGTGGAGATACCATTCTGTAGCTTTGCTACGGTTTTGTTTTGAAAAAATTTATTTTGATTTGAATTTCTTCAGTATATTTTGATTCACATATATATATGTATCTTATTTTAAAATTTAATTTGATTTGATATAAATACATTATATATATCTATAAATTGTTTAAGGATAATCGGAAATCTAATTCTTAAATTTTGTTAAAAGATGATTTTAATTATAAATAAGACCAAAATTTGGGATAAATATTTAAACCTGAATAATTGAATTTGGAAAATTTTATTTGTATATTGTTCAACTGCATTCTAATACAACTTACCTAAATCATTTAGAAGTTGAATATGTAATTGGATAATATATAAGATAAATTGAATTTATAAATAAATTTGAGTGTTTATAATAAATGTTATACACTAAATTTTGATTATAAAGATGTTAATAGAGTTAAATAGGATAATAAGTAAAACTCAGTTAATAATTAATAAATTTGTTTTGAAAAAAATTAATAAATTGAAATTTGATCAACATATGAAAATACCTTGAATTTAAAAGAAATTAATAGGTGTAAATTAATTTAAATCGAAACTTTTATGGTTTAAATTAATTTATATGGGTTAAATATATGTGAGTAGATATATTAAGTAGAAAATTTAACAGTAATTTGGAATAAAGAAGAATTTAAAATTTGTTGAAGAAAATATGATTATAATAAAAGACTATTCAAAATTTATGGTTTTAAAAAAAAAAATTGTGAATTGAAGATAATTGGATAAAAAAAATAATAATAATGAATTTAGAAACAGTTGAGATTGATTTTAGTAAAATCAAATGGATTAAATCAATTATTAAATATCAATTAATTTAAATTTGAATTTATATGGTTTAAATTAATTGTTATTTTGTATTTCAAATCTGTTTTCTTTCTGGTTGTTTCTATTCTCCTACCTCGTTCCTTTTCGAGGACGAAAAGTTTTGAGTGGGGGAGAGTGTAACGACCCGTAAATTTCAACCGTTTTAAAAACGTAATTAGTTGAAATTTTGTAAAATTTTAAACGATAAAATTTTGAAATAAAAATTTGATATTTGGAATACGTCTAATTAAACATAACAACTGGTAAATTTTCGTCCGAAAATACGGAAGTTTATTTCGCACGTAAATTCACTTCAATTTAATCAGTTAAAAAGCAATGAAAATAAAATGTTTTCGAAACCTAAATATTTTTACATAGAAAAATTCTAAACCATCTTCTGAGCAAGATGACAGTTTGTCGTTTTTCAAAATTCGGACATCTTTGGCTCCGTCGTTCTTATTTTCTACAAAATAGCAGTATTCTGGTACCGATATCGATTTTTATCGGATGATCGTACCACTGATTTCTATATACCGTTTTGATCGTCTCGTCGTGCCGATCTCTACGGTATATTCGATTGTCAAATTCGGAGTTCCGTTGTACGTTGCACTTTGCGTAACAATTTCCGTATCGGTTCTGTAATTCAACTTTTTAGCTTCCAATACTTTTCATATTTCACCGTTTAAATTTGAACAACCATTGGCTTTTGTAATTCCCAAAATTACAACTGTTGCATTTATATCTCCAAAAATTCACGTGCTTACCTTTTGCTTTTCACTGGTTCCAATGTATACAGTTCGTTCTTTTTCTCCCTGACCCTTCACTTCTTTCATACATCCGCCTGTTCTTTCCATCCAAAAGGAGAAATAATGTAGCTTTCTTATACTAGCCTGTAACCCATTTTCTCTCCTCCTTCCATTTTCTTTTTCATTTTCTTTTGCAAGCTCTTCATCATTTCTTCCTCTCGAAGCCACCCGATGCCACCCTGACCTCCGCTCTTCCATCATCAGCTGCCGCGTGCAATCTTCCCCTTCCAGACCTCTCATCCCCACCGCGCCTTCCACCAACTCAACCCCGCCTCAGTCCGACCAAACCAAAACTTCTCCTCTCTCCCATACCCCATCGACTCGCAACCGAAGTCCAGGCCTCCTCGTCGCAGCAACAAGCACCATCCAACCAACTCGTCTCCGCCACCGGCCTAGCCTCTGACCATAAGCATCCCCTCCACCACAAATGCTCCGCGATCCCACTCTCCAGCGTCGACCGTTCCATCCCAACAACCTCGCCTTCATCCTCTCACGAACGCCCAGCCCACCTTCCTACCCGACTACCTCCCTCCGCCTCCGCCCACGTATCCACTGCCGCATGATTCTCCCTCCCCTTTTCGTCTATTGAACACTCATCACTTCACCAAGCTTTCACATGCATGCTGGCCTGTTGATATGCGTAAGTCTTTATGTATGCAAGCCTAATATATATATTAGTGTATGTTTGGTTTGCTCTTGATGTGATAATATAAACAAATACTATATAAGTTTACTATGGTTAGGGATCAAGAGTTGCAGTTATATTTTATTAAAACAGACCTTCCAATATGTGTAGAATATACGTCCTATATTTTTCATATGAGTTTAAATAGCATGATCTATCTGTTGTATATAAAGCTTATATATGCAGTATTAAAAATTATTTTTCTAGTGTACTCTTATACTTTGTTTTAGTGAATCGTAGTGATTTGTATATGCCACTGGATATATATATACGTATTGTATATAGTGAAAAATGGTTGCTGGTAGTACTTTCGTGCGATGGCAGATGTAATTGTACATAAATATTTGGCTTAGAAAATGATTTGCGTATAGTATACTTAGGCATATGTGTTACAGGATGTTACTATATGGGTTATGTTATTATTTTAAAATATGTATTCTAAGTTATATTTGTTGCTGTATGTGAGTTGGTAGTATCTATATTCTAAGTTATATGCGTTTTACTGTGTTTTACTGAGTATATAAAAAAAAACGCTGATTTTAAAAATTGTTTATATATAAAAAGTGTGTACAATGAATAATTATACTTGCTGTAATCTGAGTTTATGATTTTGATTTTTAAATTTAATAATAATATATAGGTTGGTATCGATATATGTGTTTAGTTTGAATAATGGAATTGAAATACATATAAATTTAATTCAAATGTGTTTGAATTTAGGATATGTTTTATATATGTCAATAGTATACAGTTACATATATATTTTACTTATACCAATTATCTTCATCGACCCAGTTTTGATTTTGATTTCGTCAATTCCTATTTATCAGCTTTGATCGTCGAACTCTTGTCCATCGTACTTTGTTCCGAAATTCGTGCTTGGATGCGTAACTCATCTTATTCTCGTCCATCTCTAGCCTCGAAAGGTGAGCACTCACTCACGATTAACGTTCTTTTATTTATTAAATTTGATTTCAATTGAAACGACAATTGAAATATACTGTTGTTAGTTAATTACACTGTTATATATGCTATTACCTGTATCAGTTCACCTGTGACATCTGACACCATTATCTGTTAATTATTTATGTGATGATAATACAGTTTGGCTGATAATTGATTGATTGTTGATGTTTATATTGAACGTTAAATTGTTAATGTTAAAATGATAAATAGTACGAAATTGAACTTGATATAGGATAATTAAATGTTAAATTTGATTAACTGACATTGGTATAATATGACCCCTTTAACTGTTGAATTTATTGACACGTAGGATTTGTTTAATTACATTTTGAACCACTGAATGTATGTTGTTAAATTGATGATGTACGAAATTGTAATAGATGACAAGTGAAAACCGTAATGTAATAATCTTTAATCTACATGAAATGATAGTGTAGATTCTAGAAATAATTATATTAATTCGTACAAATAACAATGCGAATTAATACGGTTATTTCGGGATTATTTGAATTGATTATTGGATTGATATTGATTGTTGTTATTGCTTTTTTATTTACTTTGACACCATCCCAGCTATCACACTGCAAGTTCCCTTTGATATGTTTCGATTTTGAATTGAATTGGAATCGGGTTGAAATGATAAATACCCAAATTGAACTTTGACCTAGGATAGAGAATTAAATAAAAACCCGATTGGTCAATAATTTGATTTAAAAATTAAATGAAGATTTTATTTGAACAAATAATATGGTTTTGAAATGAAGTCGAAATTTGAATTTTAATAAAAGGAAATTGTTAATATTTAATAATCTGAAACAAAATGTTAACAATGAAATTGATGGAAGTATGTTGTTTAATTTGAGAAATTAATTGAATTTAGTTTGAAATTATTAAACTTGGAAATGATTTAATAATTAAGGTTTGAAATTATAATTAAGTTTGAAATTATTAAACTTTGAAGTTATTTAATAATTTAGTTTTGAATTATTTAATAACTAAATAAGATTGAATTTTTTTAAATTGAATTGGATTTCTAATAAGAAAAATTGAACTTTTGAATAAGTGAATTTTGTTCGTAAGGAATTGAAATTGAGTTTCTTTATTAATTAAGTTTTGGAAAATTATTTAAGGAAGTAAATAAGTGAAATTGAATTTCTTTAACAAGAAATAAAATGTGATTTATTGAAATTGATGTAAGACTTGTAATTTAAAAGAATTGATTTGACGAATTTAGTTTAATTCAAAATTGTAAATTTTGATTTATTGAAGTTGAACTTAAGAATTGATTTAATGAATTGGAAATTTAATACAAATTGTTTTGAATGATAAAGTAACTTAACGAATATTGAATGAAATCGATAAATGAGTTTGAATTGATTTGAATGTTAAATTAAATTAATTTAAATGTTTTTCGAAATGAAACTTATATTCGAACTTGAGTTAATATTTGGATTGTTTAAATAGAAATTGAATTTGAATTATAAGATTTTGAAATGATAATTTGAAAGTTTGAAACGTAAAGTATGGAAATTGGTTTTCGAAAGACAAATGAAATGTTGATTTACGAATCCTATTTGAAATTGAAATTGATTTGGGTTTTGAAATATATAAACGACCAATCGGTGTAATAATTACGAAAGTTATTAAAGAGACCGGGATCGGTAATGGATATACTCTCTATCTGAACCGAAACCACTTTAATAACTGTACGCGGAGTGATGATCCAGAATGAAGTGGTTGGATTGGTGAACGCGTTGACTGAAGAAAGAGAACGATTTTGGATGACCCCTGACATGACTAAAACAGGAGCCGCGCCGGGCCATTGAGGTTCGCCACCTCTAGCGGACACACTTCTTCGTTACCATATCTATTACTTTTGTGATTCGATTTGGGTGCACCCCTCGATTATGGGAGTGTTGTTTCGCGGTGTTGGGGTGGTAGCTGCTATGCCCAACATCAGTCCGGATCAGGCAACTACTAGTATCCTAGTTGGTATCGCCTCATGTACCTTGTCATACTGATTATCCTATTCGCGACCACTACGATTTTGATTTGTACCTTTAGTATATGGATTGCCCTCTGGTGACTTCCGGTTTTGGGGAAACTACGGTCTTGTATATGCTTTTGGGAATAAACAGGTTAAGAGGTGTATGGGCCCTGCTTAACCCTACTTTGATATCTGTATATTACTGATAGACATTATCTACTTAGCGTACATTACTACCTAGTAGATAGTTTAACGGATCCTTAAAGGATGGTTATTCCAAACATCCTTTGAGTTACTTGTATTTCAATTGCTATTTCACTTGAGTTGGATTTATTAATATAAGAATGTTAATCCTGACTCGAGTGTCTTGTGTTTTGCTTTATGCTCGGGTCATACTGAGTAGTTCAGCTTTCGAGACTCACCTTTGGAGTTGGAGCTTCGCTTGGAGATCCAGCTATCTATCCAGCTTTCAGATATTCGAAGATTCCAGTGATGTATTCTGATTTGTATCTGTTACTCTCCCGTTGTATCTGGTTTAACTCTGATGTATCGTATTACTCTTCTGTTGTAAACTCTGATGTATTTTTATATATTCATATAGTAGCTTCATGAACTACTATCTCTTTTATTCCGCTGCATTTATTACTCTGTGTCTGTGATCTGTGATTATATCTATTTACTGTATATGTTCAGTTTTGCCAAATTTAAATTAACAACGCGGTATTTGAGCAATTCAACTCCGGCATGAGTGTCTACCTATACACTTATAATGGACGCGAATGGTCCAAAATATCGGGTCGTTACATTTACGGTTTTGGTTGTAGAGCCTAGTATGCTGGAATTTAATTAATGTAACAATTTCAGCTATTTGAATAAGATTTTGTACTTAGACACTATTATAATATTAGAGGATTTGATATGAAATGTTTTGGTTATCGTAAGGTAAAAACCCGTCGTGTTTATATGTGGCGTGGTCTTACGAGATACCTTTGATTTTCAAAGGATTTTGATAACTTTAATAATTCAAATTGAGTGTGTTTTCTCACGCTGGTTTTCCAAACTGACTCGGGTGTTATTTTCTTATATTGCTCGGGTCAGACCGAGTATTACAGGTTCAGGTTAGGATGCTATGGAGCTCAGGAGATGAGCTGGAGATTGAAACATATTCTCGTACTTGTTTATTCCGCTGCAGTGCTTTTGTTGAAATTATTAGCAGTTGTGAGGACAGGCTGTTATAACTGTCCAGGCTGGTAACTATTGATTTATGCACTCTGATGTGAGATATGTGTATTATAGTTTTGATTTGTGTAAAGAACTATTTATATTATACATTATTCAGTCTGCTGTGAGATTCAGTTTTGTTTAGTTTCTTCTTTCTTCTACCTACTTTCTTTCCCCTCAACAATCTGTCTTTCCAGCACTCGATTGTTCGGCATGTTATACAATGAGCGTATTTATGTCTATTTTCGAGGGTGAAAAAGGCGGGTCGTCACAATTTCGAAACTTGAATTAGAAATAATTCAATTCATATAAATCCACCATTTATTTCCTTTAAAACAATTTCATTTAATCAAAAATCCATATTCAAGATTTTTAAAAGCATTTAATTTAACCAATCCGGTGTCCGTATATAATTTTTTACCCTATGGCCAAGTGATCAGTTATTTCAATTTTAATTTCAAGGATGGGTATATATCATTTCAATCCAAATCAAAGTGTCAAAGGTATATATCATTTCAACATATTTCTTAATTTATTCGAAATAATTTAAATAACAGTTTATATGCTTTTAATTAATATATAGAGTGATAACAGGGATAAAAATAAATAAATAAACATCCAATCATCCAATATGTCAACAAATAAACATCCATCACAGTCAACATCCAAATCAGCCCATAAAACACAACAATTAACTGGTTATCAATATCAAGTATTTAACTAGCAATTCAATTTCAATATTAATTTAAATGTCAATTTAATTCAATATAAATTCAAATTGAATTTAAATGAAAATTTAAATTACCAAACATCAATAAATAAATTCCTTATCACTTCATAAATTTAATTCAACTAACATAAGAAGCTTTAGTATTGCGTGAGTGGGTTAAATCACTCACCTTTGATTTATAGTCGATTAAAACTCCAATAAAAGCCCAAAATTCCAACAGTCTCCAAATTCAATCAAACCAGTCTCATTTTGTCCTGAATTTTGATACGATCCCAACGGAAGAAACCGCGCAGCAATCCAAGTTTGTATGAAAAACTTATAGGCGTTAGAACATTTGAAAATTTAAAATTTAATTAAAAACAAAAGAAGGGCATACTCGTAAATATACCATCTCCTTCTAAACCCTACAGCACGTACGTGAACTCAAAAGACCAAAAGCCGCCACCTTCTTCAACTAACCGCCGCCACCTCGCTCGCTAACGCCATGATCTGACACCATCTCTGGCTGCGCCTCGGCCAGGCGCCCCTTTGGGCTCCACCTCTTCAGCCGCGTCGTCCTCCCAAGGCCTCCGACCGAGCCCAAACGTGTGCCACTTGTGGCCAAAATCTGGCAAATCTAGGCGCCTCTGACATGAATCAACCGCATGGATGAACTCTACTTCATCTCCTCTACCAGCAGCAACTTCCCGATCGTCGAACGGGCGACTATCCACCGTTGATCGGGAAACCCCGACGACGGACGGTTGAGAAAGATCGCCAATTTCTGGAAAAACAGAGCCTCCAATCGAAAAATGAATTGCAGACACAGATTAGGTTCGTTGAGAGCTTCAAAATGATATATAATATGATATGGTTTGAGTAGTTTGAATTTTTCGATTTGATTTGGAATTCGGAATTTAGGGTTTTGAGATGTCTGCCCTTGGGAAGGAGCAGATGAGAACAGAAAGTTGTACGTACAGACAGTAGAATAAAAGACTACTAGGGTTTATAATAGCATATATATATAGACAAAGCTCAAACAAGAATGAATGGAACAGATCGAATGGGTCGGAGCGATAACAAAGACACGAAAAGCCCGTTTCGTTCCTGAAACGAAAATAGGTCATCCAATATATCGAAATATAGGTTTTAGATATTTTTAAACTCAATGGAACTAGTTTCAAACCCTAATTCTATCGTATATTGAAGTTAGCTCTTAAAATCAATTATAATCATTTAAACTCCATTAATTGATTTCTAAGCGTTTCGAGCTCGCACGATCAAACGATAAGTCCGATCGCTACGAAACTTGAAATCTTACAATAATTCACTATTACAGATCTGATGAAACTGGTTTCATTAAAATCCGAGACAGTGCCCGAAAAGACTAATTTTACACGTTAATTAAATGAATTATTATTTTAAAATCAATTTAATCACTTTTAAATTCAAATTTAAAAGTTAACCATTTTCATCAATCTTGATTACATAGAAATTAATAATATTTTTAAAATTAAATTTTCCATGTTAATTTCAAGATTTATATATTAGATTTATTACAATGTTAAATTACAACATTAATAAAACACCAGTTTATTATAATATAAATTGCAATAAATTCTATTATTTTGATTTACAAGTTCTTATATTAAATCAACGGTTCCTTAAGTAAAATATTTATTAACATAAGTTTCCATTTCATTTCACTCAAACTCTACAGTTAACATCTTTCCTTATATTAACTATAATATATAATTACATTAAATTTCATTGATTTCCAAATTAATTTCAACGGATTAAATAATAAGATGAGAATAAATCAATTGTTACAACTTAGTAATTTAAACCCATTTCAGAATTAATCGTTACATCTTAATAATTCAACACGTTTATACATGTATTGTTTACAAACAAAAGCTAATAAATTTAGGTACTAGATAATTGATTTCATATTCTATATTAAAACCAATTTTAGTTAAATAACATATAATTTCACCATTAAATATAGCATTGATTTTATTCCATATTTACAATTATAACCAAATTAACTTTACAATTATTTCAATTGATTGAAATTATATTAAAATAGTTATCAATAACATTCAAACAATAATATTAAATTATATTCTAATTATTATTTTTCTCATTAATAAATCATAAATTTTGATTTCTGACGATATTAAATTCCAAAAATCTATTAAATTTAATATTTTTAATTATCAAAAATACGGGTCATTACAATCTCCCCTGCTCAAAACTTTTTTTCCCCGAAAAAGAACAAGAAGGAATCGAGAAATTTGGTATATTTTATTTAACTAGTCAATTTATAAACAATTAAATTTACATACTTAAGTTTAATATAAATTTGAAAATAAATCAACTTCTATGGAAAAAATTTCTAAGTCTTAAATTTATGAAAAATTTCGGCAGAGTCTCCATTGTGTGGTTAGGTCCGGAAAAATAACAATATCAATAATTACATTATATAAATCGTATTTCAATAATAAAATATCTCAAACCATGGGAAAAACAATAAAATATCATTCCAAAACCGTAATCTGAAAACGTAATCCGAAAACGTGCCTATTTATCGGGCAAACAAACTTTATTTATGAAATCAAAAGCAACAGTTATTGCTTCCATAAACCTGTATCTTACTTACATAATCCAAAAGAGATAAAATTATGTAAAAGAGCAATATATTAGTTGTTCCAAATAGTAGCACAAGCAACACAACATATATAATAATCACATGCAAACAAAAGCAGCACGACTATTATATGCAACAAAGGAATCTATCACACATCCATAGCAACCAAAAACTAATGGTTTGTCTAGGTTCAGAAACATTTCATCATACAAGGATGATAAATAAACTACCAAGTGTACCTTACGCTCAATAGCCATAGATAATTTCTTAATAGATTATTCATACAACCTTAAACAATTTGAAGTATCATTCAGACATCCCATAAGCCAACAAAATAGAATTTAATATTATTAAGTTTGTATGATGTACATATATCATTTGTTCACAATATCAATTTTTGATCGCTTGTTTGAATACAAAAATTTCACTTTCGAACTAGTATTGTTAACCCAACTAATCTACTATGGACTCTGATCCAATTTCTTGATTAGAAATTTCTGTTTTCCTTGCATAGCCATAAATTATGATAGAAAACTTCAAATTCATATCAAAAATTTGTATCAAATGTTCGCCATCAAGAA